>CM059425.1:236248783-236579445 GCA_030390025.1 Squalus acanthias | reverse complement strand
CTCGCCCTCTCTCTCGCCTCTCTCTCTCTCTCTCTCTCTCGCCTCTCTCTCGCCTCTCTCTCGCCTCTCTCTCGCCTCTCTCTCGCCTCTCTCTCGCCTCTCTCTCGCCTCTCTCTCGCCTCTCTCTCGCCTCTCTCTCTCTCTCTCTCTCTCTGCCTTGCGCTCTGCCTCTCTAGGGGGGTCCCCCCTCGCTCCCTGTCACCCCAGCTCCCTCTCGCCACTTGCACTCTCCGCCCTCTCTGCCCCCTCTCTCCCCCACCCCCATTCTGTCTCTCTCGCCAGAGGCTTTGTTGGACTGCTCTTTGAACTGCCTGCAATGCAGTTCAGTCTACTATTGATAACTTGGTGGTTTTTTTTGCACATTTTTTGTAAATTATCCAGTATTTCAAAACTGATCAATTAGAATAGCACAGCACCAAAGGTATTTGTAATACTTTAAAAAAAAGTTCATTATCCACTAATTTGAATTAAGTAACTTCAAATGTAGACATATAACAATGCATATTGTGTGTTGACAGGATCAGGTTCAGCTGTAATGCCACACACCGTTGAATAGCCTGTTGACACTCAGTGAGGGCCTGTGGGGGGGGTAATTTTAACTTCCAAAACGGGGGCTTTCGAGCGGGGAACCTGGGGAGAAAAAAAATCACATGCCCTGGAGTTAAAACTCTACTGCGTTCGGAGTAACCTGCACTTCCGTGCTTCCCGACTGTAAATCCTTTCTCCCCCCCCCCCCCCCCCCCCCGGGTGCCATACTACCACTGGTGACAACCTGCAGTTTCTGCAGTGTTCACTTTGTTAGCTAGGTACTAGCTTGACAAATTAAATGATAGACAGTGAAAAACAGGGAACAGATTGTACGACATATTGCATAGAAATGCAACCAGCAATTTAATATGCACAGAAAACAATCTATGCAAAGGTGGGTACAAAGTTGAGGTACAGAGCAACCGTGATCTAAATGAATGGCCGAACGGACTCAAGGGGCTGAATGGCCTCCTCCTATGCCTATGCTGTAAAGGATGAGTTTTAGCTCAAAATGCTATTTTGTTTAAAAAAATAATGAGAATCTATGACCTGCCAGAATAATCCCACAGGCTAACTTTGAAGCAGATTTCTTCCCTGCAGTTTGATGGATAGTTAGAATGCATCTTCTTGGTGACCATCTTTCACTGGTAGAAGAGGAAGAATAGGATCGGTGTGATTTACTGAAGTCATTTAGTGCCCTATTGCTGCTGAAAAATCAATTTCTCTAAATGACATGAGCACACTAGAAGAGTAAATATCAATCACATTTATAAGGGGAGGAACTTTAGTTTTATACATACTGTGCTATTGAGTCATAAATATAAATTTGTATCCACTCATGCTGATGTTTACATTGCTGTTATAAGTCATTGAATTTCTACTGTTGAATTTAGTTTTGTAACGTGCATAACAAGACATTTACTTCAGAACATATACTATACATTCCCTATTCATGGTGAATGCTAGTATATTACTGCTGATTTCATGTTAATTTCTGAAGCTGGTTTTATCTAGTCAGCTTCATGGTTTAAGGCAAACAAATGTGTTTTAAAGTTAGATCCTAAAGCAGAAAAATGATCCAGGGGTTTCACTTCTCCTCCCCAAACCTTTTGCTTCGAAGGACATTTCAGTTTCATTCATTCATTCATCTCTTCTAGACGGGAAAATTATCTAAAGATAGCTGTAGACCTTAGCACAGCTTGAATGAATCCTGTCCATCACGTCCTTCAGGAGACAAATGGATAATGTGAATCTGATTTTAACTAGCCGTGCTGGCTTATCAACACTCCCACGTTCATCAGGAGTCTTGCACACACGATGATCTTGCGTCCTCTTGCCTCAAGATTACCAGGAAGAATTTCTTCACCCAGAGTGGTGAACCTGTGGAATTCTCTACCACAGAAGGCAGTAGAGGCCAATTCATTAAATATATTCAAGAAGGAGTTAGATATATTTCTTAAAGCTAAAGGGATCAAGGGATATGGGGAGAAGGCAGGGACAGGGTACTGAATTTGGATGATCAGCCATGATCTCATTGAATGGCGGAGCAGGCTCGAGGGGCTGAATGGCCTACTCCTGCTCCTATCTTCTATGTTTCTATATGCGAATGGAGGACCCTGGTTATTACAGTGCAGAATAGCACAGAAAAGGGCAAAGTGAATTAGCTCTTTTCTGAAAGTGATTACCCTCTACTTGGTATATTCCACCAACATCCAAGCTGAGATGTGGAGGATCCAGTGGGGAATTGCTGGAATGCAGAGCCCATTAGTGTTCCCAAACCACCGTACTATTACTCCCAAGTCACTGGATAGTAATCAGGCGTAGGTGCCATGATGTATTGTACGTCAGCTTGGCTTAGTGGTAGCACTCTCAACTCTTAGTCAGAAGGTTGTGGGTTCAAGCCCCGCTGCAGTACTTGAGTACATAATCTAGGATGACACTCGAATGCAATTCTTCAGGGAGTGCTGTGTTGTTAGCCCCATCTGCCTGTTCAGGTGATCCCATGGTACTATTCAAAGAAGAGCAAGGGTGTTCTTCTGGTTGTCAGGCCAATATTCATCCTTCAAAAAACACCACCAAAAACAGGTTATCTGGTCATTTATCGCTATAATTTCTGGGAAATTGGGAGCTAGATTTGTGTCAATTTCAGTGAACACGCTTCGAAAGTATTTCATTGGCTGTATGACACAAAGTTGGGTGGGCATGTATGCTGCGAGGAGGATACTGAGAAACTCCAGGATGATTTGGACAGGTTGGGTGAGTGGGCAGAAGCGTGGCAGATGCAATATAACGTGGAGTTTGCACATTCTCCCCGTGTCTGCGTGGGTTTCCTCCGGGTGCTCCGGTTTCCTCCCACAGTCCAAAGATGTGCGGGTTAGGTTGATTTGGCTATGATAAATTGACCCTTAGTGTTAGGGGGATTAAATACGTGGGGTTACGGGGATAGGGTGGGATATGTGTCGGTGCAGGCTCGATGGGCCGAAATGGCCTCTATCTGCACTGTGGGGATTCTGTGGATAAATGCGAGGTTATCCACTTTGGTGTCAAAAACAGAAAGGCAGACTATTATCTGAATGGCAATAGATTGGGAGAAGGGGAAGTGCAACGAGACCTGGGTGTCCTTGTGCACCAGTCGCTGAAGGTAAGCATGCAGGTGCAGCAGGCGGTGAAGAAGGCAAATGGTATGTTGGCCTTCATAGCGAAAGGGTTTGAGTACAGGAACAGGGATGTCCTGCTGCAGTTGTACAGGGCCTTGGTGAGACCACACCTTGAGTACTGTGTGCAGTTTTGGTCGCCTTATCTGAGGAAGGATGTTCTTGCCATGGAGGGAGTTCAGCGAAGATTCACAAGGCTGATACCTGGGATGGCAGGAATGACATATGAGGAGAGATTGGGTCGATTGGGCTTATACTCGCTGGAGTATAGAAGAATGAGAGGGGATCTCATTGAAACATATAAAATTCTGACAGGTCTGGACAAACTAGATGCAGGAAGAATGTTCCCGATGGTCGGAGAGTCCAGAACCAGGGGTCATAATCTAAGGTAAGCCATTTAGGACAGAAATGAGGAAGAATTTCTTCACCCAGAGAGTGGTGAACCTGTGGAATTCTCTACCACAGAAGGTAGTTGAGGCCAAGTCATTAAATATATTCAAGAATGAGTTAGATATATTTCTTAAAGCTATAGGTATCAAGGGATATGGGGAGAAAGCAGGTACAGGGTACTGAGTTTGGATGATCAGCCATGATCTCATCGAATGGCGGAGCAGGCTCGAGGGGCCGAATGGCCTACTCCTGCTCCTATCTTCTATGTTTCGATGTAAAGTGTGTTCGGACATCCTGAGGATGCCCAACGCGCTACATAAATTAAAGTATTTTCTTTATTTCCTTTTCCCCTCCATAGAATAGGGACACCAAGGCCAATTGGAGCATCCCCAATCAACCCAGCTGAGATCAGAAAACAGAGACGAAAAATGCAAATGCACTACTTGGTATGGTGCCGAGCCATAATCAGGAAGGGAGCATTTGCCCACTTAGTCATCTTGTTATAGGCCATTTTTGGAATGAAGTCAGAGCAGCTCCCTGAACCTGTACTATTTCCTGTCACCCACTTTTCATCTGAGAATGATAAATCGGAATATTTTCTTGATGGTGAGAGACTAGGAACTGTGGAGGAGCGATGGGATTTTGGTGTCTATGTGAACAAGTCACTAAAAGCTAGTGGGTAGGTACAAAAAGCAATTAAAAAAAGCTAATTGAATGTTGGCCTTTATCTCAAGGGAGCTGGAATACAAAAGTGAGGAAGTTGTTCTTCAGTTGTACAGACCCTTGGTCAGACCCCATCTGGAGTATTGCATTCAGTTTTGGGCACCACACTGTTGGAAAGATATATTGGCCTTGAATGTACAGTGAAGATACACCAGAATAATGCCAGGCTTAAAGGGTTAACTTACGAGGACAGGTTGCATAAACTTGGCTTCTATTCCCTTGAGTTTAAAAGGTTGAGGAGTGATCGAATCAAAATATTTTAAATGATTAAGGGATTCGATAGGGTAGATACAGAGAAAAAATGTCCTCTCTCCAGGGAATCCAGAACAAGAATCTTACATGAAATCAAGTAGCACTTTAATCACACAATGGGGAGTAGAATTATTGATCTTTCTCTCCCAAAAGGCTCTGGATGCTGGGTCAATTAAATCTACAAGACTGAGAACAAAATATTTTTATTAGGTAAGGGTATCGTGATATGGAACAAAGGTGAGTAAATGGAGTTGAGATATGGATCAGCTATGATCTAATTGAATGGTGGAACAGGCTCAAGGGGCCGAATGACCTCCTCATGTTCCTATGCAGAAACAGTTAGTGATTAATAATGTACCATTTTATTCAGTGCAGCTCTTTTCAAAGCAGCTTTAACAAGAAGGTGTGACTTATAATAGCTCAACAAGTGAGATTAGCGAAGTAACATCATTGTGCACCAGTGTAGCGAACACATTTTCTAAATTGGTGTGTTTGTATGTGAGAATTTACTCTGACAACGTATTCACCTTAATGTAACAGTATGAAGACACTTAAGAGGTAAGGCTGGGAGCAAGAGCCAGCAGTTTTGTTGGGATTTTGTAGTGGAGGAGGCTGTGTATAAAGTCATCGTAGATTTAATTCTTTATTTGGAGGATGATTCATTCCCTCTGTAATTCATCATCCAAAATAAAACCTATATCCAATATCCTTTGAGGTCGAAGTCACTTGCAGCTGTTGTAATCAACCCATAGGGCCAAAAGATTATTACAGAAATTTTCACATTAAGCAGTAACAACTTCCCTTCCCAAGTAGATGATTGTAAAAATGGACTTGTCTGAAGGGGTTTATGTTCTGATTTTCTATCCATCCAAAAAAAAGGCTGCAGGAAAATGGAAGCATCAGCTACATAACCACTACATGAACAAATTAAAAACAAAAGCACCCCAACACCTATTCCTTCTAACACGCTTTTAGCAGATGATTATAGATGACGTTTGTGACACGTGTAAGCACACAAACATTTAATGTTTGTAGGTTGGGCAAAACAGATAATTATCCCATTGTGCATGTGTCACAACATTTTCTTAAACAGATTGCCACAAGCAGATCAGCTGTGAGCTTGAAGAAATCGTGTTCTCCCCCACCAACACCACACCTTGTCAGCCCGGCTTGGATTTGGAAATTGAGTTCATTCTTATTACCCAATTTCTGGTGATTATTGATTTAACAAATGTATTCACTAGTGTCTGGCATGTAAGTATATGTCCAGTGCTAATGTGAAATAAATACACAATCTTGGAACTGTTACTAGGAACAAAGTTATTTATAACCTGGATTTGAAAAAGGCATTTGACACTGTCCCACATAATAGGCTACTACATAAGGTCCAAGCCCATGTGATAGATGGGAATGTATTAAAATGGATTGGCGAATGGCTGGTTGGTAGACAACAAGTAGTAGTACTGTACATGAGCAGGTATCTGGTTGGCAGCCAGTTTCTCAGTGGAGTGCCACAAGGCTCAGTGTTGGGACTATTGTTGTTTATGAATGTTTCAGAGTAAGGAATGTTGTCCAAAATGTCAAGATTGGGAGCAGTGGCAAATGATAGCCATCAAGGCGCACAAATTCAAAAGGATCTTGATAAACTCGGATCAGTAGGCGGAGAAATGGCAAATGCATTTTAATACAGGGAAATGTAAAATTATGAGATTTGGCAGAGGGAAGGTTGATGTGGATTATGTGCTGAATGGGAATGTACTCGAAGTATCAGAGTAGAGAGAGATCTTGAGGTTTTAGTGGACAAGTGGCTAAAACCATCAACACAATGGGCCGAATCTTGCTGGAGCGGGACATCTTGTGGCATATGTCTTGATAGTTAGATTTTTCATGTATCATTCAGTTTGAAAATTATTTGCGCTGTAACTTGCTGGAAGTATGAGCTGATAAGGGCAACACGGTATCTGGGACCTCAGTGAACGGCTGGAGTAACAGTCTGTCTCCTTAACCAATGAGATTTAAGGATTAAGAAAGAAATAGGAACAATGAAGAAGGAGGGTGAATTCGGTACAGAAAGAGGGGGGGAAAAAAGAGGGAAAGAAGATTGGATTAAGAGAGAAAAAAGACAGAAAGGAAAAGTAAGGAAAACACTTTAAAATTTGACCTTTTTAAAATCTTTACAACAATTTGATTGAATGTGATTGAACAGTTTAAATCATTCCCGTTGTGGACCAGAGAGGTTGATTGGCATTGCATTTACAATTAAGTTCTTAAAAAACATTGGGGAGGCTATGGGCAAGATGCCGTTGGTGCAAAGCAAACAGTAGAGTGACATAAATCAACCAGCAAGTTCTGGAGCTTCCCAACTCACGGCGTATCTCTTAACACCCTGAACTTGCTGGCCGATTTTCACATTAATAACAGCGTGCGTCGTTAACAGAATGTTGGGATGCACAGTGAGGACTGTAACATATATATTGAGAGGTCGTTTAAAATTGATATTTGATGCTGGTGAGAGCACGTCTGGAGTCCTGCCTGCAGTTTCGCTATTTCCAAATGGAAATTCAGTTATTGTAGGGGGTGCAGATCCCAGAACCTAAGGGAATGAAGCAGGGGGAAAGATTCACTACCCTGGGTCTTTTCTCTTTTGAAAAGGGAAGGCTAAGAGGAGATATGATGGAAGCGTTTAGGATTTTGAAAGGTTTGGACAAATTACATCCAAGTAAGCTTTTCTGTCGTAAAGAACTTAAGCACAAGGGGTGATATTTACAAAGAACAAGAAAAGAAAATGGAAATGCAGGAGGAACTTTTATTATTAAAAGAATGGTAAGTATGTGGAACAGATTACCGGCACGGGGCGTTTGAACACACAACTTTCAATGGGTTTTAGGAAGAAACTCGACAAGTTCTCGTCAGTAAATGGGACTCAGGGTTATTAGAAATGCACCAAGGGAATCCTGTGGACAGATGGGCGAGATGGAGCGACGGTTTTCTCCTGCCTGAAACTGTTACTATGTTGATCTGTTTCACCAATAATTCCAGTTACCCTAATCTGCTTTCCTAAGAGCAAACTACATTTAACTGATTATTTTCTACAGCATAGAATTAGTTATTTAAGTGTGCTCTGTACGTAGCTATTGACAGAGAAATGTAGCTGATTGCAGAAATATTAAGTAGCTCATGAGTTAATCACGCTCACTCACACTATACCTATTGTGTGAATATTAAAAATGGCTGTGGCCTTTCACTGCACAGTAGCTTAGTACCAAGAAAAGTCTTTGTTGACATATGAGCTCCGTTTCAAACCACCTGCTTCACCAGACACCTCCCCAGTTGTCAGATTAATCCTCCCTTATCAGTAACTGGCAAGGTTACTTTGTTAATCAACTGTGAATACAATTTTTTTTTAAATGAATTTTGGTTCTGATATTGAGAAGAAAAGAGACTTGAGTTTTAGTTTTTTTGTAAACAGTTAAATTTGTCCTAAATATTTATTTCAGCTATAATCGAAGGACCTTTGGGTTCGAATCTGGCCTCGGGTGACTGTCTGTGTGGAGTTTGCACATTCTCCCCGTGTCTGCGTGGGTTTCCTCCGGGTGCTCCGGTTTCCTCCCACAGTCCAAAAATGTGCGGGTTAGGTTGATTTGGCTATGATAAATTGACCCTTAGTGTTAGGGGGGGATTAAATATGTGGGGTTACAGGGATAGGATGGGATATGTTAGGGGGAATTAAATACGTGGGGTTACGGGGATAGGGTGGGATATGTGTCGGTGCAGGCTCGATGGGGATTCAGGGACAGGGTACTGGATTTGGATGATCAGCCATGATCGTATTGAATGGTGGAGCAGGCTCGACGGGCCGAATGGCCTACTCCTGCTCCTAGTTTCTATGTTTCTATGTTTCTATGACCTAGCAGTATTGCAAAAGATGTCCTTTCTATTCGTGCTTTTATACCATGTCGACAGTGTTTACCCTATTGCAGATTATAGACCTTTGGAACTGAATGCCACAAGTACAGAGAAGGGAAATGAGTGCAGTGACATCAAGTCCTCACACTATCCCTTGTTGCCTAGCGAAACATAGGGAGATCAAAGACGACTTCTGGCATTCAACCAGGTCTGTTTACACTGGCAGAGAACCAATATCTTATAAATATGGAACACAGGCTTGCCTGGCAATGTAAACAGAGTGCTAGTTTCTATGGCAAGTTATGCGGAATTCTATGTTCCCGTTGTGAAATAATGAACCTGAGATGCTTTGCTTCCAAATTTAAAACTTAAGAGTAAATTCATTTTGTCTTAGCATACATTATGCTCTTTAATGAATTTGCTCTGCAGAATATCTGTCTTAAGTCTAACCACATGTAGTTTATGCTCATCTGTAATGTTAAAGACACTCATAAGTATGCAAAAGCAAAATACTACTGCGATGCTGGAAATCTGAAATAAAAACAGAAAATGCTGGAAATACTCAGCAGGTCAGGCAGCATCGTGGAGAGAGAAACAGAGTTAACATTTCAGGTCGATGACCTTTTGTCAGAACTGGAAAAAGTTGGAGATGAAACAGATTTTAAGCAAGTGTAGGGGCAGGGAAAGAGGGGAGGGGAGGAAAGAACAAAAGGGAAGGCCTTTGTTGGGGTGGAAGGCAGGAGAGATTAAAAGACAAAAGGGATGATGGTGCAAAGCAACAGAGGTGGTAATGGGGCAAGTTAAGAAACAAAAGCTGAGTCAAGATGAGGTGTAAATGGGAATGGAAGAATCATCAACAGCTGCCATGTGAAAAAATAGGGGCAGAGGTTATAGTCTGAAATTGTTGAACTCAATGTTGAGTCCAGAAGGCTGTAAATTGCCTAATTAAAAAGTGAGGTGCTGTTCCTTGAGTTTACGTTGAGATTCGCTGGAACAGTGTAAGAGGCAGAAGACGGAGAGGTCAGAGTGGAGCGGAGAATTAAAGTGACAATTTTAGTATACTGTATTCGCTGCTCACGATGTGGTCTCCTCTACATTGGGGAGATCAAATGCAGATTGGGTGACCGCTTTGCGGAACACGTCCATTCAGTCCGTAAGCGAGACCCTGAGCTTCCGGTGGCCTGTCACTTTAATTCTCCGCTCCACTCCCACTCTGACCTCACCGTCCTCGGCCTCTTACACTGTTCCAACAAAGCTCAACGTAAGCTCGAGGAACAGCACCTCATCTTTCGATTAGGCACTTTACAGCCTTCTGGACTCACAGGAAAAAAAGAGTATTCAATGAAATTGTCATCTAGAAATAAATATAGAAATGAAGGAATAAGTAGAGATGCTATGGTAGAACTATTGCAGTACTCCTTCGCCACAAGGGTAACACCAGAAGACTCGAAAGTAGCTATCACAGTAAGTTGTAGCTAAAATTGAGAATTATAGACCTGTTGGCTTGACTGGGATAGTTGGAAATAATGTGGGTCTTGAGTCACAAACTGAGGACACCCTCCATCGTGTTGTGTCCACTGCCACCGTGCTAAATGGGATGGGTTTCAGAACTCAAAACTGGGCATCCATGAGGCACTGTGGGCCATCAGCAGCAGCAGAATTGTACTCCACCACAATCTGTAACCTCATGGCCTGGCATATCCCTCACTCTACCATTACCATCAAGCCAGGCGAGCAACCCTGGTTCAATGAGGAGTGTAGAAGAGCTTGCCAGGAGCAGCACCAGGCCTACTTGAAAATGAGGTGCCAGCCTGGTGAAGCTACAACACAGGACTACATGCATCCTAAACATAGACAGAGCTAAATGATCCCACAACCAACAGATCAGATCAAAGCTCTGCAGTCCTACCATATCCAGTCGTGAATAGTGGTGGACAATTACACAACTAATGGGAGGAGGAGGCTCCATGAACACCCCCATCCTCAACAACAGCGGAGCCCAGCACGTGAGCGCAAAAGACAAGGCTGAAGTGATGGTAGCCATCTTCAGCCAGAAATGCCGAGTGGGTGATCCATTATGGCCTCCACCTGAGGTCCCCATCGTCACAGAAGCCAGTCTTCAGCCAATTCAACAACAACAACTTGTATTTATATAGCAGCCTTTAATGTAGTAAAAAGTCCCAAGGTGCTTCACAGGAGTATTATAAGACAAAAAATTTGACACCAAGCCACATAAGGAGAAATTAGGGCAGATGACCCAAAGCTTGGTCAGAGAGGTAGGTTTTAAGGAGCGTCTTAAAGGAGGAAAGAGCGGTAGAGAGGTTTCGGGAGGGAATTCCAGAGCTTAGGGCCTGGGCAGCAGAAGGCACGGCCATCAATGGTTGAGCGATTATAATCAGGGATGCTCAAGAGGGCAGAATTAGAGGAGCGCAGATATCTCGGTGGGGGGTGGCGGGGGCGGGGGGGTTGTGGGGCTAGAGGAGAATACATAGATGGGGGAGGGTCTAGGCCATGGAGGGATTTGAAAACAAGGATGAGAATTTTGAAATTGAGGCATTGCTTAACCGGGAGCCAGTGTAGGTCAGCGAGCACAGGGGTGATGGGTGAACGGGACTTGGTGCGAGTTAGGACACGGGCAACCGAGTTTTGGATGACCTCAAGTTTACGTAGGGTAGAACATGGGAGGCCAGCCAGGAGTGCATTGGAATAGTCAAGTCCAGAGGTAACAAAGGCATGGATGAAGGTTTCAGCAGCGGATGAGCTGAGGCAAGGGCGGAGACGGGCGATGTTACGGAGTTGGAAATAGGCGGTCTTAGTTATGCTGTGGATATGTTGTCGGAAGCTCATTTCAGGGTCAAATATGACACTAAGGTTGCGAACATTGTGGTTCAGCCTCAGACAGATGTTAGGGAGAGGGATGGAGTCAGTGGCTAGGGAACAGAGTTTGTGGCAGGGACCAAAAACAATGGCTTCGATCTTCCCAATATTCAATCGGAGAAAATTTCTGCTCATATAGAACTGGAGGCCAGACAAACAGTCTAACAATTTAGAGACCATGGAGGGGTCGAGAGAAGTGGTAGTGAGGTAGAGCTGGGTATCGTCAGCGTACATGTGGAAACTGATGCTGTGTTTTCGGATGATGTCGCCAAGGGGCAGCATGTAGCTGAGAAATAGGAGGGGGCCAAGGATAGATCCTTGGGGGACACCAGAGGTAACGATGTGCGAACAGGAAGAGAAGCCATTGTAGGTGATTCTCTGGCGATGATTAGATAGATAAGAATGGAACCACAGCGAGTGCAGTCCCACCCAGCTGGGCGATGGTGGAGAGGCGTTGGAGGAGGATGGAGTGGTCAGCCATGTCAAAGGCTGTAGACAAGTCAAGATGGACGAGGAGGGATAGTTTATCTTTGTCACAGTCACAAAGAATGTCATTTGTGACTTTGATGAGAGCCGTTTCGGTACTGTGGCGGGGCAGGAAACTTGATTGGAGGGATTCAAACATGGAGTTGCGGGAAAGATGGGCACAGATTTGGAAGGTGACAACATGTTCAAGGACTTTGGAGTGGAAAGGGAGGTTGGAGATGGGACGGTAGTTTGCAAGGACGGAGGGGTCAGGGGTTGGTTTTTTGAGGAGAGGGGTGATGACGGCAGATTTAAGGGAGAGGGGGACTGTACCTGAGGAGAGAGAACTGTTAACAATGTCAGCTAACATGGGAACCAGAAAAGGAAGTTGGGTGGTCAGCAGTTTGGTGGGAATAGGGTCGAGGGAGCAGGAAATGGGTCTCCTGGACAAGATGAGCGCAGAGAGGTCATGAGGGGAGATCGGAGAGAAACTGGAGAAAGATGTGAGTTCAGGGCTAGGGCGGGGGGAACCTTAGAGGAAGTTTGGCCCGGTGGACTAGGGAAAGGAAGGGAAGTGGCAAAGGCAGCTGAATGGATGGTCTCAATCTTAGAGACAAAGAAGTCCATGAGCTCCTCACACTTGTCAGAGGTGAAGGTGCAGGAGACAAGGGAGAGAAGTTTAAGAAGACGGTTAGCAGTAGAGAATAGAAGTCAGGTTTATCTTTGCATTCCCGAATGATTCTGGAATAGTGAGCAATTTTGGCAAACCAGAGCAGGACCCGATAATGCTTTATGTGGTCCAGCCAGATCTCGATTCACTTCACATGATAGCAAGAAACGGCTGAGCACAGTGGATACAATAAAGGCTCAGGACCCCAACAAAATCTTGGCTGTCGTGCTGAAGACTTGTGCTCCAAAACTAGCCACGCCACTAGTCAAGCTGTTTCAGTACAGCTACAACACTGGTATCTGCCCCACGAAGTGGAAAATTGCCCAGGTATGTCCTGTCCACAAAAAGGACAAATCCAATCAGGCCAATTACCACCCCATCAACCTACTCTCAATCATCAGCAAAGTGATGGAAGGTGTCATCAACAGTGTTATCAAGCGGCACTTACACACCAATAACCTGCTCACCGATGCTCAGTTTGGGTTCTGCCAGCACCACTCCGATCCAGACCTCATTACAGCCATGGTCCAAACATGGACAAAAGAGCAGAATCACAGAGGTGAGAGTGACTGCCCTTGACATCAAGGCAGCATTTGACCGAGTGTGGCACTAAAGAGCCCTAGTAAAATTGAAGTCAACGGGAATCGGGGGGAAAACTCTCCACTGGCTGGAGTCATACCTAGCAGGAGTTCCTCGGCCCAACCATCTTCAGCTGCTTCATCAATGACCTTCCCTCCATCATGTCAGAAGTGGGGATCACCTCCTGACTCCCTGAAACGTTTCCACTGCTTACAAGGCAGAAGTCAGGTGTGCGATGGAATACTCTCCATTTGCCTGGATGAGTACAGCTCCAGCAACACTGAAGAAGCTCGACACCATCCAGGACAAAGCAGCCCGCTTGATTGGCACCCCATCCCCACCACCTTAAACATTCACTCCCTCCATCACCGGTGTACCGTGGCTGCAGTGTGTACCATCTACAAGATGCACTGCAGCAACTCGCCAAGGCTTCTTCGACAGCACTTCCCAAACTTGCAACCGCTACCACCTAGAAGGCAGCAGGCGCATGGGAACACCACCACCTCCAAGTTCCCCTCCAAGTCACACACCAACCTGACTTGGAAATATATCACCATTCCTTCATTGTCACTCGGTCAAAATCCTGGAACTCCCTCCCTAACAGCACTGTGGGAGTACCTTCACCACACGGACTGCAGCGGTTCAAGAAAGCGGCTTACCACCACCTTCTCGAGGGCAATTAGGGATGGGCAATAAATGCTGGCCTCTCCAGCGACGCCCACATCCCGTGAATGAATGAATAAAAAAAATAATGAACTCTGTTTGAAATCAAGTTAGTGTATCTGGTAAAAGCATGATAAAATCACGTCAGTATGGCTTATGAAAGTACGGTTGAGTTAACATGTATAAAATCTCATTACCGGTGGATCCCAGTGTCATAAATATGATGTGGTATAAGAATGTAATGCGCAATGTATTATTCTGCTGCTGAGACGACACTGTGTCCATTTACAGTCCCAATGGCTTCAAGTCAATCATAGTTTAATGTTTGTCAGGTGAGGGAACTACGCAGTTTGGAAAATATTTGTAAATTTCAGGCTCCAGGTCAGAAGCATATACAGTCTACTAATAATGCAAAGTCATTTTTGTGCGGAAACAAAAATCGGATATCCAATAATTTGAATTTAAAAATGCAAAGTGAGAATTTAGTGCTTAACAATTTGAATTGTAAAATTATTTGAATTAAGAGGAGTCGACTGTATATCGTTGAAGATGCGACCAGCTTGGTGGATGATAACATTGTTATAGCTTTATTTTCAGAAAACTTCTGACGTGGTCTTTCACAGAACTTTGAGGCTAAAACAAAAGCTTGTATGGTCAAGGAGAAAGTTGTAAATCATACATTAAGTTCTTTCCGTGTAGAAGAGGGTAGTTTTCAAAACATTTCGTGGTATTGATGTAAGTAGAATTTCTAAATTTGCAGATCATAGAATCATAGAAATTTACAGCACAGAAGGAGGCCATTCGGCCCATTGTGTCCGCGCCGGTCGACGAAGAGCTATCCAGCCTAATCCCACCTTCCAGCTCTTGGTCCGTCGCCCTGTAGGCCACGGCATCTCAAGTACACATCCAAGTTCTTTTTGAATGTGGTGAGAGTTTCTGCCTCTACCACCCTTTCAGGCAGTGAGTTCCAGACCCCCACCACCCTCTGAGTGAAAATATTTTCCCTCAAATCCCCTCTAAAGCTCCTACCATTTACTTTAAATCTATGCCCCCTAGTTGTTGACCCCTCTGCCAAGGGAAACAATTCCTTCCTATCCACTCTATCTAGGCATCTCATCATTTTATACAGATGATGCCAATGTTCAGAGATCTAGAGTAAATTAGCAACTGAACAGGTAAACTGCAGACAGTGCTTAATATCTAAAAATACATGAGCAAAAAAAAAAATAACAAGTGTATATGTATAATAAGGTGATCACTAAACAAGTACAGTTGGGAAAGGACATTTGGCCCATCTTAACTCACCTATCAAAAAAAAGAAAAGCCTTCAGTTTCCCATTCCCCAGCCATGCTATAAAGTGGGCTTCTGAATGATTCTAAGGTTTCCATCACCACTACTCTTCCTTACTCTTTTTAAAAGCAGGAAGAATTTCTATCTGTTTGCCCTTCATCAGTTTGAACTTAAGCTCCCTTGTTTTACTGCCTTGGTTTGCTCTAAAGTCATGCTACAGATTTACTTTTTCTCTACCATTTAATATCTTATGCTTCAATAAGCAATATTAAGTGAATCAGATTCTAGTCTCCTGAAGGTCTGGTGGGTAAGGGAACCATATAGTATAGCACTAAGCTATAGAAGGTCTGAGATTTGATTCCTGGTTTGTGCTAACTTACATGATCTCGACTGGGGCAGTCATTGATTAGTATTTTTTTGCCTCAGTGCCCCTGGAGCTGGGGAAGAAAGAAATCCACTAAGGTGCCCCCATGTCTGATCATTAGTTAGTGATCCCTGCAGGAAAATTGTATGTTAGTGAGAACAAGATCAGGCTTGGTTTGGGGTAGGAGGGAATTCAACATGATAGGAGAGTGTTAAAATTCCTTATTCGATGAACGCAAATCTGTTCCTGTATTTAAAGTGCTGATGTTGAAATGCAAAATGGCTAAATCCTGAGAGGCCAGGGCTGAAAATCAAGCCAGATGACCCAACCTTTTCTGAATTTCAGACTATTTGACACTGGAGCATCTAAGGCAATTCCCAAAAAGTCTTTTGGAACAATAAATGGCAGAAGCTGGAATCTTCATCCACTCTTACTTTACAACTGTTTACCGTGAGATGTCATTTCCTTTACGAAAATACCATCTTGAGGATGGGCTTGGTGATTAAGAGGCCAGTTTGAGATAGACATTTGGGCTCTTAAAAATCTTAACACTGACAAGTATCCAGGATAGAACCATTTGACAATAGTTTTGAATGTGTTCTCCATAATCAGCATGAGTCCAAATCTTTGGTACCATGAAACTTAGCAAAGAAATTTAGGCCTTTTATATATTTGTATAAGTGAATATTAGGGTAGTTTTGTTTTTAAACTCTCTTTACTGCTTTAGGGCAACGAGAGGTAAGGATCAACCGAGGCTGTAAACTTTTCTAAATCATTGGTTTTATTGACATTAAAACACAAACTATTTTACAGATAGGGATGCTTCCAACTTTAGTCAGTAGTACAACTCGAAACTCAATGATTAATTCTTCTGCTTCGGGAGCCTGAGGAGTTAATTCTTCGTTGACATCCTTCTTTGCTTCTGGTCTGTCTCAAATTTACTAAAATGGCTGTTTTTATATCACTCGTTGCTGGCGGAACAGGCTGCCAGCAGTTTTCCGTTCTCACGGTTCAAAAAGGCAGCTGTCTTTGTCATGGCTTCCTTATCTTTCTTTGTCCTTCAAAAGTACGGCAAATCTTGCCTGACCCTGTAGCTTTACTGAGGCTAACGCAGCAGTTAGTCTTCAATAGTGAAGCAACAATAATAATCCATTTTGAACTTGGTCAAGCTTCCCAGCTTGCCTTCTGCACAGTCAAGTTTAAATGTTCTATTTTCTAACCTTTGATAATACTTCTAACCAAATTCTGCTCTTTTAGCAAGTAATCCAGGGTTTATAGCCCATGCTTTTAGTTTTCCTTAAAACTGGTATTAAAAGTCCACATTGAAAAGTCCAGAATCCTTAATTAGGATAGCCCAGATTTTGAAACTGATGTGAGATAAGGTCAGAATTTCTTCTTTGGGTCGAAGTTTAGGGGGTCAGGTTTTGTTTGTGTGGGATGGTTAGGTTTGCTACTCAACAGGGGTTGTCCCCATTTTTTTGTGGGTGGAGGTAGAGGCAGCAAGTACGGTTTAATTCTGAATTGGGGTGGGATGGGGCAGAGTACAGGTCGAAGTTCAGTCCCTTTCGGGCCATAGGTCTGGGTTCTGTTTTGCTATTTGGGAAGCGAGGTGGAGGGGGTGATTGGAGCAAGAATTTTGTTTTAAGTGAGGCAACAAATATGGACGTACTTTCTTGAATGATCTAATACTGGGCTGGATTGCCAAGTGTCCCTGTCGATTGGAGAGGTCAGGGTTTCTGCTGACACTTCCAATTCTTGGCTGTTGGGCTTTTGATTTCAGATTCTTTTTGATGAGCATATTCTCTGACAGGAAGCTATTCCTACTTGCATTGGTGCTGTTTCTGCTGCTATCAAACTACTTTGGTTTGTACGCCAGCATTCTTCCATTTCTGGATTTTCAACACTTTCTGTTGTGCTCAGGCAATATTTATTCATAGCCACACCACTGCTTTCACCAGAATTTTTCCCCGATTCCACCATTTCTAAGCTGAGTAACCTTCTCCAGTAGATTTGGTATCGGACTTTGATAAGCTGTGATTTCCTTTCACGTTGTATCATTTCATTTAAACATGAACGCTCGGCATATACTTACCAAACAGGTTCTTTTATACTTCAATTTGTTGTTTTGGCTGGTTCCTGCAAGACTGCAACCGTGATTTTTAATTTTTCTTTGAAATTCACTACCTGGGGATTAATAAGGGTGCGGTGTGGGGTTGTCACGTAATGTTAGGTTCTGCCCCATTATAATCAGTTAGTCACATAAGGTCACAGTGCCACCTACAGGTATAGTACCTTTAGAATCCTGAGACCACTCACCATCTTTAGTAGACTTACTATAAGTGAATGGAATACCTTGAAGTTGGCATCATTCACACTACTAAATAATCCAAAAAGTAACTTGGATTTCAACATTTGTTTCAAAAAAGAAGAAAAAGCGACTTGTGTTTAGACAGTTCTGGAGCGACTATCGGACAAGTTTGAACTCGTGGCCCGCTCTGTATATAGGTAGCCTGTCTGGCCTGCATTGCCACATTCCCTTTCCTTCCACTTTAATGTTTTTATGACTAATGTGTAGCTCCGAAGCTTCTAGATCCTAAACTGAGATGGTATTAAATGTTTTTTGATTGGTTATGCTAGATTTCACAGGCAAATCATTAAATATGAAATCTAAAAAAGCGATGAAGTGTCATATAAAACTGAGTAGCTGTATTTAATTTTTTTTTTCTTCTTTTAATCTCAGTTGCCGCACTAATAACAGGAAAAGCCTGATAGGAAGCAGTCAGTCTACAGCCCTTCCTCGACCTCACTCACCTCTCCCTGCTCATTCAGGTAAGAAATTACTATTTGAGACGTGCTTTTCGTAAGATTGGTATCCTACAGTGTGCTGAATTACAGTGCATTAGCTAATAAGAATAGGATGCTTCAAATAGCACAGGACTTTACATTGTTATTGTTTTGGTTAATCAGTCCATTCATGCAGATGATAACCAGTATAATGTATGGCATCTGAAGCAAGTATAATGTATGGCATCTGAAGCAAGCATGCAAAGGTAAAATGTTACTTAGGCTGTTGACTTGTTAATATTTTATGGGAATTTACTGTGTAGACTGTATGGGCTGGATATTAACTCGGAGGCAGGGAGGGGTGCTGAATTCAGGTCAGGAAATACGGAATAACGGGTTTCCCTCAAGCCCTAACAATTTTAACGGCCGGATTGATTAACATTTTTTGTCTCTGTTTCCCGGCCGCAGCCAGTCAGATTGAGAGGGTGTCGGGCGGATAGGCCTTCGGCAACAGGCTGCAGCCAGGGAGCGGAGGGGATCAGAGAGGGTGGAGGTGGGTTGGAAGATTGGGAGTCATGAGCTGGGCAGCATCGGGGGGGGGGGGGGGGGGGGGGTGGAAGATTGGGAGTCGTGAGCCTGGGGAGATCGTGCAGGCCGGAACAGGGGTCAGAAGGTCGGGAGTCCTGAGCCGGGGGACATCGTGGAGATTGGCGTTCGGAGGCCAGAGCAGGGCGGAGATCGGAAGGATCGGGGGGTGAGATTGGAGGCCTTGTGGAGGAGATTGAAGGGACGGGGCGATGTCTGATCGCAGTGGGGTGGGTTAGCCAGGAATGCTGGATCCACCAGGTAAGTGGAAAGGCACTTACCTCCTGGATCCAGCAGTCCTCGCCTCCCTTTAGCCGCCGGGTTTCTCGAGGCTCGGGAAACCTGGCCGGCCATTGTTTAATTTATAATGGTGGTTAAATGTGAGGCTCCCACCCTCATTATAATATATAAATTGCCAACCCGCCTTCTGCGAGCAGATTGGTTGTCCTCCCCCGTCCCACCTTCATTAAAACCAGAAGTAGGCAGGTTGGGGTCGGGCTTCAGATTTTTAACATTTAAACATCCCACCCAACCCAAACCTACCTGTTTTGGAGGGTTAAAATTTCTCCCTGTGTTTCTAAAGACTGATATTACAAAAGTCTGGAATAGCTCACTGTTCAAGATTACAGAATTTGAAGTCATAAACCTGGACTTGACATTTATTGTATTCTGCTCTTGGGCCATCATCAATGCCAGTTTTATCCTGATTACCACTATTCCCGTACATGCCATCTTGTAAAACCAGCCCAATCTGCTGGGCTTTTAATGTTTACGGTCTCGCCCTTGGCTCAGTGGTCGCACTCTACTGAGGCAGAGCTGCACTGTCGGAGATGAGACATCTGCCAGCTCAGGTCGACTTAGAAGATCCACGGCGCTATTCGAAGAGGAGCAGGGGATTTCTCCCAGTACCCTGGCCAACAATTATCCCTCATCCTAACACCTGAAAACAGATGATCTGGTCATTTATTTCATTGCTGTTTGTGGGACCTTGCTGTGTGCAACTTGGCTGCCACATTTCCTACACTTCAAAAGTACTTAATTGGCTGTAAAGCACTGTTGGGATGTCCCGAGGTTGTGAAAGGCGCTATATAAATGCAAGTTTGTTCTCTTTTTAATAATTCTAAATGTGACATATTGGTTATTATTTTCCTTTTAAGAAAGAGTTATTGGTCTATTTGTCAAACAATGCGTTGTATAAAAGTCTCTGCTTAAAACTGACCATGCATTTGAAGCTATGCTTTCAACAAGCATCTGCTTAAGATGTCTTAGGGGGAGAAATTCAGTATTGCCCCGTTTGGGGCGCAATTATCGGCCGGGCGCTAATTATCGCCTCCGACTGCAAACTTGACTTCAATCGCCCCTGGAGGTGATTGGAGCGCTAAATCAGGCGCTACACACCTCTCTTGGCGCTAACAGCGAGGAGCGAGGCGCTACCTCAGAGCGCTGGCGAAGCTCGTGATGTCAGTCAGCGATGGAACACAGACACACTGGCGAAGGCCAGTTCTTAAAGGGGAGGGTCGATCTTGCTCTCCATCCACATCCTGCTCATTGCAGCCTTGAATCTTGGCCTGGAGAGACCTGTACATCAAATCTGTTGGAAAGAACAATGGAGAGACCCAGGGAAAGAGCTCAGAGTGCAGCCCCCATAGTCTCTTCTAAATCGATGCAAGGAAGGTCAAATCAAAATGAACCTGCAAAGTGCTGCTCAGTACCCAAAACTCCTTCACACAGCGTTGATCTCTCCAGAAGTGTCTCTCTCTCTCTCTCAGAATGCGTGGTTCTAAAATGTCGCTGACAAAAAAAGGCAGGAAGCAGTCACCTTTAAATAGCGCTCCCCCAGTCCCTTCCCGACTGCAAAACGCTTCCCTCAACCTGTCGTTGCTAGCGGCAGGGGGCGCCACTCAATATCCGGTCCGGTGCGCAACCGGGGGATTGCATGCTCAACTGACGTCACGATCTGCGGGCGCAGGAGATCGTGGCGATAGTGTTTAGCGCCGCCACAAAATGTCTGGTCAATTTCGCAAGCGGCGCAAACATCGCCGCACCCAGGCACTAGTTGCTTTGCGACCCATTAGCGCCCTCTTAGGGCGCTAACGGGAGGCGCAAAGCAACCGAATTTTTCCCCCCTAATCTTTTATTACAATACCATATAGCCTTTAACACATTTTTGAATCGGGCTTCCATATCAGAAGCTGTTTTGAATAGTATGTGTAATCTAACTTTTATATTTTAAATAAGAAAGATGTGATAATCACATTCTGCTGGGTCATTCATGGAATAAAACCTCGTTTTGTTTCTTTCATTTTAGTTATGTTATTGTTGTAAAGTGCACTTTGTAGAATGGCACTGTTATTTTTAAATTAAATTATTGACCTACAAACAAGATGGAGCAGGCTTTTTATCTCCCCCAGTAGCTTGATCTTGTAAAAGGCCTGTAGATATACAAAGTCAAAGGTGCCTGGGTGCATTATCCATGAGCTTTGACTGCAGTATTCAGCTGCCAGCAAAGAAATGGGCTTTCCATAAACCTCCACTCGAAGCTTTGTCCATTATCGTAGAACTCTGGATAAGTTGTGCCTCATTTCATTATGGAGTCTCCCTCTCCTTAAACTGCCATTTCAATTCCTTAGTTGGGCATGGCAAGACTTTTTGAGAGCACTGATCTTGTTTCCATTTTGGTTATAAATTTCGTATAGTAAAGTATATTGCTATCCTGGAATACTGCATGGTTATCAAGAGCTAGTGAAGGAGATATTAAGCAGAAGAAGATTGGACAGGTTGGTAGTAATCTAATACTGTTTGAATTTCACAGTGATGACTAATTTATTCTACACCATTTCAGTATCTGAGAATAAGAATTAGGTACTGTCAAGGAAGACTTTTGAAACATAAGTTGTGTAAGGTTCCCATGATGACTTAGGTACTTAAGGCAATGAGTAACTGAACTACTCGGATGCAGAAGGCGAATCCTCAGTTTATGCCGAGCTAGCTTATCTCTGATGGGTGTGGTAGAAGTGCAGCAATTGGCTTCCGTGCTCCTGAGTTGGAGAACAGAAAATCAGATAGGGTTCCTGCTCCTGATGGCTATCCAACAACAGCAACTTGCCTTTAACATAGAAAAATGTCCCAAAGCATTTTACAGAGCTAACAGTGTGGATGGACCTATTGGTTATCTACCTGAATTTCTTTAATGCACTTGACAAAAAAAATCCAAGCTCTCACCAGGGTATGCTGCAAACCTCCAGGTCAGCCTATGGAGGAGATGAAGACATAGAAAGAATATGTGAAAACAGAAAAGTTACTCCAATGGAAGACTACAGAGGAGATTTATGAGGCACTGGCCATTATTAGGAGAGAGTCACTGGATGCTGGTGAGATAACAATAGATTGGAAACAGGCTGACATGGTGCCCATATTTAAAAGGAGTAACAATACAGACATGGGCAACTATAGACCCTTTAGTCTTGCTTCCATTCCATGTAAAATAATGGGATCAATTATCAGGAGTAAATTTGAGGATTATCTGTAATCTGACACCAAGCCAAAGAAGGAGATATTAAGTGTGGTCAAAGAGGTGAGTTTTAAGGAGGGTCTTAAAGGAAGAGAGGGAAAGGTAGAGGAGTTTAAGGAGTGGCATTCCAGAGCGTGGTGCCTGGTCTGAAGGCACACCCGCCAATAGTGAAGGGAAATGCACAAGAGGCTGGAGTCCGATGAGTGGAAAGTTCAGGAGAGGTTAGTGCTGGAAGAGGTTGCAGAGAAACTCTTGATTCATTAATGTAAATTATGAAATAGTGCTGCTTAGAAGTTTGAGTGGTAAAATGTTTATGAATGTTCCTTTTTTCTGTTAATTGCTTTAAGGTATAAAAAATAATTATTTTCTGAATATATTTATGCCTGTTTTATGCGCATAAGAAATAGGAGCAGGAATAGGCCACTTGGCCCCTCGAGCCTGTTCCACCATTCAATAAGATCATGGCTGATCTTGGGCTCAAAGCCACTTCCCCGCCCGCTCCCCATAACCCTTCACTCCCTTATCTTGCAAAAATCTGTCTATCTCCACCTTAAATGTATTTAATGACCCAGCCTCCACAGCTCTCTGGGGCAGAGAATTCCACTGATTTACGACCCTCTGAGAGAAGAAATTCCTCCTCATCTCAGTTCTAAAAGGACGACCCTTTATTCTAAAACTGTGCCCCCGCATTCTAGATTTCCCCACGAGGGGAAACATCCTCTCTGCATGTACCTTGTCGAGCCCCCTCGATATCTTGTATGTTTCAATAAGATCACCTCTCATTCTTCTAAATTCCAGTGAGTATAGGCCCAGCCTGCTCAACCTTTCTCATAAGTCAAGATATAAGGGAAGTTGTGCTGAGGATTTTTTTTCTATTTGTCATCCAGTGTCAGCACTGACCACCTCCAGGTCAGTTATACATTATAGTCATCTTTGGAGCAAAGCTCCCTCTGCAGAGCCCAGCTTCAGCACTGACCTTCCAAAAAAACCCCGCAGCTATGATTCCTTGCATTTCCCACACTAGCCACCTTGTGGCCTCGCTGGGTAATATTGCTAACACTTGCTAAATTAGGTGTATTTTTCTGCTGTCTGCTTACATCCAGAAGAAATTGGGTTTGAGATTATTCCAAACTCATTCCATTATTGTGCAACCTGTCTTGTGGCCACCCACTGGATGAGTTGTAATACACTGGTGACTGCTGTATGCAGAATACTGATGAAACAGCAATTTAAAAATAATGTTTAAAAAAAAAATCAAAGCATAAATTGTTTATTTACTGCAGTAATCTGTTTGTTCAGTACTTGGAGAACAGGCAGAGGCAGCTGGAGCCAAGCCAGGGCTGAATGTGGAGCTCAGGCAGGACCTTGGTGCTGAACACATGGTGACCTCTGGAGATAGGGAAATAAATGGCCCTAGTTCCTGCTCTTGATTGCTATCTATTAGCCAGTACTGCAAAGTGCATGTGTGCGGATGCCGGGTGAGAATAACATCAGATTTGGCTGTGATGACTATGGTCAAATAGCTTGCTGCCGCTCACTGCCAAGCCTATGAAGGACAGCCACTTGGATGAGATACTGGAGGGCTACTGGTGCTCACAGAGCTGTACCCAAACAAGTGTCAGCACTTTAAGGAGTGAAGAAACTAAAAATACTGGAACATGTATAATTTCCCCCAAAATGACCTCCTGTTGGCCCGAGAGCAATGGATGGCTTGATTTTTTAAAAAAGATAGCTGCATTGCAGCCGTGGTAATTGTCCCATTCCTCCCAAGCCATTGATCTACAATAGTCTTGGACCATTATTTAGGATCTGTTCTTCTCAGTTTTGCAATAATTTTACTTTTACTTTTGGGTTGAACTCATTGTTAGCCTTAAATTGGGTGATTTTAAAAATTGTTTATTACTGTAGTCTATTGAGAGGCATGGCATCCAAACATCAAAGGGTATAACTCTGTGGATAAATAGAGATTAAAACTGAAGTGAAATTTAAAGGGAGATAATTGATAAAACTAGTTACTAAAGAAAATCATTAAGAGTATGCAAAGTGTAGGAGTCAAATAGAAAAGGGTGATTAGAGGGGCTAAAAGGGAATGTGATAAAGGGCGAGCAGATAATAGCAAGGACTTTTATAAGCATATTAAAAGTAAAAGAATAGTTAAAGGGAGTAAGGAATGAAGGGAGAAATCTAGTTGTGGAGACATTAAATAAATAGTTTGCATCAGTCTTTACAAATCTGCAGTTTTGAAAGTGAGAATGTAGTTTAGTGGAGAAGATTGTAGAACAATTGTTGATGATAACTGTATTATAAGAATTGATTCTGAAAAAAATCAACAGGTCAGGTTGGATAAGTCACCAGATTCTGATGGCAATCACACTCGACTGTTTGAAGGAAGGCTGCAATTTTTCAATCCTCTGTAGATATGCAAATTATGCCAGTAAACTGACAGGCAGCCAATTTAATACCTTTGTTCAAGAAAGGAGAAAAAGATATACCTGGTAACTATAGACCACTTAGTCTAATGTCAGTTGTCACTTAAAATCTAAATCTGAGATCAAATTAGTAAGCATCTGGAGAAGAATGGAATAATCGAGGACAGCCAGTATGGATTTGTTAAAGACGAGTCATGTTTGACAAATGTATTCATTTTAAAAAAAAAGAAAATACAGTAAATGATTTATAGTTCAAGGCTATGCAGCAAATATATATATGGATTTTCGGAAGGTGTTCAATAAAGTGCCTCATAGAGGCTTGCTACAACAATTCAGGCAATGGCCCGGATTTTGCAGTCAGTTGTGAAGTGATGGCACTTGTCACTTGCCGCTGACCTCAAAGAAAACGGCCCAGAAACTTTGTGGGCTCTGTATTGTCAATTTCACCTTTTCCGACGTGACTTTCCATCTGGCGCCATCTATAGAGGATCTGTGGCTTCCAGCAACAGTGATGTCATCAAGCAGGCTAAGCAGCCAATCACATTGAAGAATTCTCACAGCAAACCAGGAAGTAACGAGCAGGTTTTATCATTCACTTTTTAATAATTTTACAGAAAGCGAAATAAAGATTGGGACATACACATGGGATTAAGGTAGGAGCTGAAATATCATAAGAATATAAGAAATAGGAGCAGGAGTAGGCCATATGGCCCCTCAAGCCTGCTCTGCCATTCAATAAGATCATGGCTGATCTTTGATCTCAACTCCACTTTCCTGCTCGATCCCCATATCCCTTGATTCCCTTAGAGTCCAAAAATCTATCGATCTCAGCGTTGACTATACTCAACGACTCAGCATCCACAGCCCTCTGGGGTAGAGAATTCCAAAGATTCACAACCCTCTGAGTGAAGAAATTTCTCCTCATCTCAGTCCCAAATGGCCGACCCCTTATCCTGAGACTATGACCCCTAGTTCTAGATTTTCCAGCCGGGGGAAACAGCCTCTCAGCATCTACCCTGTCAATCCCCCTCAGAATCTTGTATGTTTCAATGAGATCACTTCTCATTCTTCTAAACTCCAGAGAATATAGGCCCATTCTACTCAATCTCTTCTCATAGGACAACCCTCTCATCCCAGGAATCAATTTAGTGAACCTTCGTTGCACTCCCTTCCTTAGGTACGGAGACCAAAACTGTACACGGTACTCCAGGTGTGGTCTCACCAAAGCCCTGTACATTGCAGCAAGACTTCCTTACTCTTGTACTCCAACCCCCTTGCATGAAGGCCAACATATCATACCATCATAAACAAACTTTAAAAATATAAAATAAAATAATTTTTAAAATCTATGGAATTTATATCATGGAATGGTGAAAATGACACTCCGCAAATATAAAATTATTTTTTCAGGGCCAGAGAGATTGTTCAGCAGTAATTAGTACACCATTAAAATCTCAGTTGCACCTCATTCAACAAGGCTTAACTTTTTCAAGGGTTTTTACAGCGAGAATAGTGTGTAAAAAGTTGAAGATCACGTCAATTCAATGATTTCTAATTGATTTCGATCTGCAAGGACTGCAGTAGCGCACCGTGAGGAGGAGCAGGGTATCACTGACAACAACTTCCGGATTGATCCGATTAACTGCGCATGTGTGGACTCTAGAAGTTGCTGTCAGTTTTACAGAGTAACGACGGCGAACGCTGACAGTTTCGCCGTCATTACAACCGCAAATTCCAGGCCAATGTAGTTGCATGGATAAAAGGTTGGTTAACATATAGGAAGCAAAGGGTTTAAGATTAATGGGTATTGCTTAGATTGCAGAAAGGTTGGAAGTTGGATCTGCTTATATTCTCTATGTAGAGATGATTTGGACTTGGCATAAAAGCATTATATCAGAATTTGCTGATAATGCAAAAGTAGGGGGTTTGCCAAACACAAAGAGGAGTCTGTAAAAGACTTCAGGAGGACATATACAGCTTAGCAAAATGGGCAGACAGGTGATGTGCAATTTAATGTGGCTTAGCATGAGATAATACAGGAAACTCTTTATTAACCGGGACCGGCGTGGTGCCGGTTTATCGAAAGTACCGGATAACGGAGAGTTATATCTACCGAGGCTATTTTTAACAAAGAAAAATAAATAAATCAAGAAATGTGCAGTATACTTCTGACAGCGCCAGGAGGCCGAGTAGTGGCACTTTTGAAAACTACCCCTACTGACTAAATCGGAGTTCTCGGACTCGGGATTGGCAACATTGCCGGTTATTTGAGAGGAGTTTTCGGAGTACTCGGCGTTCGCGGAGACTCGACTGCGACTCGGCAACATTGCCGGTTATTTGAGAGGAGTTTTCGGAGGATGATTTTTGCCGGTTAAGCGAGAATTCCGGATATTTGGGTGCCGGATAAACAAAAGTTTCCTGTACATATTGAGAAAATAAACAAGGAAGGATGCTAAAGAGTATGGATTAACAGAGAGACGTAGTGGTTCAAATGCACAATTCCTTGAAAGTGAGTGTGCGGGTAGATGAAGCCATAAAAGAGGGATTTTGAGTTTCATATGTAGGAGCTTGGCGTTCAAGACAATGATAGGTCTCAGTTGTTGTGTTTGAAAAGGTGTTTAAAGTTATAAATGATTTTGATAGTGATGAGGGCAATCTATTTCCTCTGGTTGGAGAGTCAATGATGAGGGGGTCATCAATTTAAAATCTTCACTAAGGGAGTGAGGAGAAAATTCTTTATGCGGAAAGTTGTTGGAGTCTGGAATGCATTGCCACAGGGAGTAGATGAACGAATCCCGAAGAAGATCTTTTATGGCGCATTGACAACTGGGAAGTGATTTTGTGGTAGTCATCATAAGACTGCTTTAAAGCTATTCTCAAACTCTGGAAAAATTGACATCCATAAGTGGGAACAGCTTGCTCAAGATAAAGCATGGCGAAAAACCATCCATGAAGGCTCCTCCTACTATGAGGCCTGTTGCATTGCTGAGGCTGAATGTAAACGCCAGATGAGGACGTCTCGCTTGAATAGTCAAGATTCCCAACCAGGTGTATCCGATATCCACTGTTCAATCAAAAATAGGTCTCATCAGCCATCAAAGAACTCGGTGCAGAAAATATTCTGGCTGTTTTCTTCGATATTGAAGGACGAATGACGAGCTGAGGCAGACACCATTGCATCCTTTAAGGGAAGAGTAGATAAACATTTGAAGCAAGGTACAGCGCTGCGGGATTAGATTTGGGTTGCTCAAGCAATGGCTTCCTTCTGTGCTGTAAACTTCTATGGTTCTAATCCTTGTAGATTCTTCTTCATTACTGTTAAAAATTCTACAGATCAGCTGGTGGAGTCCCAAACGTATAAAACAATTGGGTGCAAAATCATCAATGCAGAGATTGAATTTTATTCTTTCCAATCAAAATAGACTCTCTGGAGTATTTTGAAACATATCTCTATTAACCCCACTTGTCACGAGTCTATGAAAACAATCAATGCAGAAGTATATTTATGTTGGTGTTAGATTAAGGCTGAAATATGAAGCTTATTTAAAAAAAAAAATTGCTACAGTGAAACAATTATCTTGGGTGAAAGTACTGTTGTTTGATGGCTAGAAACCCTCGAGCATTATCAGATACAGGAAAATCTCCATTCATATGTCAGAAGAGCAGGAGAATGTGTTTTAAATGAAAACTAGTTGAAACTTTGGGCCCAATACTTTTCCATTGCAACCTGGGGAGTCATAGAATCATACAGCACAGAAGGAGGCCATTCAACCCATTGTGCCTGTGCCGGCTCTTTGAAGGAAGTATCCAATTAGTCCCACTCCCCTGCTGTTTCCCCATAGCCCTGAAAATGTGTCCGTTTCAGAAACATATCATATTTGTTCCCATTTTTTTAATGTTTATTTTAATGGAGTTTTTACGGAGCAGTTGTCCAGCTTAGTGGAGTACACCATAACTCGCTGCAGAGTGCATGTATATTAATGATGTGCGGTAGAAAAATGCATTTTCCTCAATTAAGAAATAATTAACAAGGGGGTAAAATAAGTAATAACCTCCTGGAAAAAATAGCTTAATGTGGAACAGTCATCCTTGCCCATGGTAAAAGCAAGTATTTGTGGTTCTATTTCATCCCAATGCCCCCCCCCCAGCACAAAAGGAAAATCTGCCTTGGCTGCTTGTTCTCCTTCATATGTTTTTCTACATTATTATTTGTGCATGAGTTTTTGTGTTTTATTAAATCAACCTGCTCCTTACTAAGCACAAAATGTGATAGAAATATGAAAGGTGCTTTCATCTTGACCACTGTTGCCGTCACTGGAAGCAAATTGGTCTCGGCTTATTGTGTTTCCAGTATAGCATAAAAAGGGAAGACTCGGCAGCAAGAGCGCCAAGGACTTTTGCAAAGCTGTGTGCAAAGAAATGTTCAAAGGGCTGACAAATCGACTAAAATCCTTATTGGCAACACAAACCACGTGCTGGAAATGCAGGCTTTAATCCCCACCCCCTCTCCCTTACCGTTAACACTTATCAGGAAACATAACTCTAGGTTCTCACCCTATTGTACAGAGACCTTTGATTGTTCAGTGCATGGTGTTTTTAACTAAGAAAAAAATCAGCTTTGGGGAATCCACTGGTGTAGGTTTATGACTCTGACTCTCACAGTTGCTTGCTATATGTGAGACACATGGCCCTGCTGAAAGAAAGGTTAGCTTGATATAAATTACAAGTTCTCTTGTACATTTTCTTCTTCATTTTCTTGAATACAAAAATAAGGTTGAGAATGCACCCACAAATAAATAGTTACGGTATTTTACATGAAGGTGACCAAATGCAGAAAAATTAGCAAAGCAAAACAGTTAACAAAAAATAAGATGCACAGAAAAGGTTGTATATTTTTAACCCTTTGATTTTACTGCATTCTGCTTTGAGGCAAGGAGAGGAACAATAAACAGCTTTAATCTGTTCCTTCCCCATTCAAGCTAAGATATTGCAAAAGTTGTATCCATATTGTTGCAACTTTGTATTCATGGTCAGGTATGGGACGCTTGCTAACTTCCGTCTGATCTGGAGGTGTTGTCTGAATTGGTTAAAATGGCTGAGCAGTAAAAAGCAAGTGTATAATTGCTGAAATCTTCTAGCTTGTTATCAACTGAATTATTATTTGCAAAAGTAAGCAAAAGGATTTACTGTCTTTTGTCAAAGTGTAAAATATGGGCAAAATTTGTAATTCAGAAATGCAGAGCCTCGATTGAGAATTCAATTATTAATCTCCCACTATCACACTGTTTATTGCCGTGAGGCATCCTGCAGCGATTCACACAATGTTTCAGGATTTCCCATTTGGCTATTTTTTTCCTTTCTTTTCTTCGCCTTGGATCATAACTTTTAAGATAGTCAAATCTTTAAGAGTCGGTGGAATGTTGGCCTTTCCCCCCATTTCAAATAAAGCTAGCTTGAATCATTCATTGAATGAGAACAGTTCAACCAAAGTTGAGTTTCTTGATCTGAAAGTGGTGAAGCACCAATAGAATGCTCTATTTTAGGACCTGCTTTTGCGAAAGCAGAAAATTTCCTTCCTCCATAATCATTAATATGGTGATAGGGCGGGAAAGTGGAGTTGGTACAGAAGTTGAGCTGTGATCTCCTTGAATGGCAGAGCAGGCTCAAGGGGCCGTATGGCCTACTCCTGCTCCTCTTTCTTATGTGCCCTTGACGAAACATAGAATCTAGGAGCAGGAGTAGGCCATTCGGCCCGTCGAGCCTGCTCCACCATTCAATACGATCATGGCTGATCATCCAAGTCCAGCACCCTGTCCCTGCTTTAATCCCCACAGTACACATATCCCACCCTACCCCCGTAACCCCATGTATTTAATTCCCCCTAACATATCCCATCCTATCCCCATAACCCCACATATTTAATCCCCCCCTAACACTAAGGGTCAATTTATCATAGCCAAATCAACCTAACCCGCACATTTTTGGACTGTGGGAGGAAACCGGAGCACCCGGAGGAAACCCACGCAGACACGGGGAGAATGTGCAAACTCCACACAGACAGTCACCCGAGGTCAGATTCGAACCCGGGTCCCTGGCGCTGTGAGGCACCAGTGCTAACCACTATGCCACCGTGTTGCCCGTGACTTAAGTGTTAGCCTGCTCCCTAAGATACTCACCCATCCCCCATCACGTGCACCTCCCTGCTACTCTCATTCCTTCCTTCCCTCGATGCTTTCCTATTTACACTCAGAGTCATTCTCCTTCCTTTGGTACCCCTTCCTAAGCACAGCTCATTATTTCAGGGACTGTATCCTATATTTCCCAATTGCTAGCACAGAGAAATCCAGGGCAGACTTTTTCAGTTGTGTTTGCTAGTTGCATTAGTGGTCATTTCGAGAGTCACCACAAGAGGTAATCTCCATCATACAAGTGCTACCTTTGGCTTTTTGGATTTTACAGAAATGTTGGCACTGCCTTAACTAGGTTTTCTGTCCTCCACAAGAGGTACTGCTTTGGGGAATTGCCCATGAGTGAAGAAGAAAGTTACTGTAAAATGCTGTAGATGCTGGACATCTGAACTAAAAACAGCAAATGCTGGAAACACTCAGCAGGTCAGGCGGCATTTGTGGAGAGAGAGAGAGACAGAGTTTTAACGTTTCAGGTCAGTGACCTTTCACGAGAACTGGAATTTGTTTGAGATGAACAGCTTTTAAGTACAGAGCCGGGAAAAGGAGGCAGGAAAAGATCAAAAGGAAAATGTCTGTGATAGGATGGAGGGCAGGAGTGATTAAATGACAAAAGGGATGATAGTGCAAGGCAAAAGGTGGTGATAATGGGACAATTAAAAAAAAAAAAAATGGGTCTAGAGGAAGTGTAAATGGTTACTGCAGTAAAGCAGAGGTGGAAGGAAGCATGGAAAATCTGGCAAGAGGAGAAGGCTTCCTCAGCCTGGGAATATGATGGAGAAAGGTAGGAAGATCCCAGAGGTGTGGACCACCCCGCCGGCCATGTTTCCCACCCCAAGCACTGGCCCACACCTCCTCCACACCCAGTGGCACTCATGCAACCATCCCCCATTACCAGCTCCTGCCGTCGAAGAGGAAATGGGAGCGGTGGTGAAGGTCGAACTAAATGTTAATGCCAGAAGGCTCTCTCGTGCCTAGTGGAAAGATGAGGTGCTGTTCCTCGAGCTTGTGTTGAGCTTCACTGCAACAGTGTAGGGAACCAAGGACAGAGCGGTGCGGAGGGGACGGAGAATTAAAGTGGCAATACTTGGTTTGTTGATGGAGCTAGAATTGCAACATTAACAATTCTACATGTCCGGCAATTCCACCTTTAAATAAATAAGGAAAAGAAAGACTTACATTTATATAGAGCCTTTCACGACCTCAGGGCACCCCAAAGTGCTTTACAGCCAATGAAGTACTGTTGAAGTGCAGTCACTGTTGTAATGTAGGAAACGCAGCAGCCAATTTGCGCACAGCAAGCTCCCACAAACAGCAATGTGATAATGACCAGATAATCTGTTTTTGCTATGTTGGTTGAGGGATAAATATTGGCCAGGACATTGGGGGTAACTCTTCAAAATAGTGCCATGGTATCTTTTACGTCTGCCTGAGAGAGCAGACGAGGCCTCGTCAGAAAGACGGCAACTCCAACAGTGCAGCACTCCCTCAGCTCAAGCCTCTGGAGTGGGACTTGAACCCACAACCTTCTGACTCAGAGGCGAGGGTGCTACCACCTGAGCCATGGCTGACAATTCGACATGTCCAGCAATTCCACCTTCAAATACTGGTAGTGCATTTAAGTATTCTCAAAAATAGCTGTCAAATATGCTTTGTATGTGTCGAATGTGGCGGGCTTTGAGTGCGAATATCAATGGTTTAATGATCTGCAACTATTCTACACTGTGGCTAACTGGTGCATTGTACATTGATTAATGTTGTCGGCACCTACTGATTTCTGAGCAGCAGATGCAGTGAAGGCATCAGTTAATGATAGAGGGAACCATTAAATCTGCTGAACTCTCAGATAAATTTGAAGGTTATGTATGTTTTTCATTTAAAAAAAAATCTGTCCTAATAGCTTTTCATTAGTAAGCAGGTGGGTTAATGTTTCACATCTCAGGATACATGTCTTTCATTAATGGTTATCTTAATGTCACCAACGTAGAGAGAGTGAAAGGAGAATAGTTGTAATGAAAGTGATGTGTTGTAACACAGTTGGTGCTTGCTTAACTAATACAAATCGTGTAGTTTATGTTGTATACTTGACAGTTCAAATTATACATTTGTCGGAGAGGATTCTTATATAAAAAAAAAGTAAGCAAGGTGTATGAGTAATTAGATCTGCCTTTCATTATGGATTAGAGACTCTTTGAAGTGATTATTTTAAAAATACTATTACACATCAGTTGACAGTAAAAATTCCATCGAGTATCATCTCTGACATGCAGGCTGACATTGTCAGCTGCACTCAGCTAGTATTCTCTCAAATAAAATGAATATGGCCCAAATTTGCGGTCGGAGGCTTCCCGCAGGGAAATGCCTCCGATCCGCAAATGAGATGCCCGGGTACCTGATGGTATGGAGACTCGCGGTCCTGGACACCTCCGGGTACCCGCGGGCAGAAGGTTGAGTCAGAAGGTTTTGGGTTCAAGTCCCACTCCAGGGACTTGAGCACATAAATCTAGGCTGACACTCCAGTGCAGTGCTGAGGGAGTGCTGCACTGTCGGAGGTGCCGTCTTTCAGATGAGATGTTAAACCGAGGCCCCGTCTGCTCTCTCAGGTGGACGTAAAAGATCCCATGGCACTATTTCGAAGAAGAGTAGGGGAGTTATCCCCAGTGTCCTGGCCAATATTTATCCCTCAATCAATATCACTAAAACAGATTATCTGGTCATTATCACATTGCTGTTTGTGGGAGCTTACTGTGCACAAATTGGCTGCCGCGTTTCCTATATTACAACAGTGACTACACTGCAAAAAGTACTTAATTGACTGTAAAGCACTTTGAGACGTCCGGTGGTCGTGAAAGGCGCTATAGAAATGCAAGTCTTTCTTTCTTTAGAGGCCCACGTGGGCCGGCCCAACGAATGAAAGAAGGGGATCCCCATTCACGCTTATGGGGATTCCATATGTACGGAAACCCCATAAGCATGAATGGGAATACCCCCAAAAATACATCTACACATCAAATAAATATTTTTTTTTACATATTTAAAATTATTAAAATGCCATTTAATTAAATATTTAAAACAAAAATGTAATTTTTTGAAAAATAAATTTAAATGTTTTAAAGGGGCTAAAAATAACCGTACCTTATTGCACAGGTTTTTTAATGTTTAAATGATTGAAAAAAATTATTTTTATGTTCATTTAAACTCTTACGCTGGTAAAAAGCAGGACTTCTGCCTGCTTTTACCAGGCGTAAGAATTTCACGGGCATTCGCTGGGCAGAAGTTGGGCAAATAGCCCAACTCTCCTCCCGCAGATGCCCTTTTCCCGGGGATGCGTTGGATCTTGACACATTGCAAGTTGCAGGTTTTTAACGCATGCACTTCGTGTGTGAAAACCCAGAACTTCCGCGGCCCTTACGGGCGCATACGCACCCGTCGGGGCCACAAATTATGGGCTTATGTGCTTGCAATTTATCGAAATGCTGCAACACAGTGTTGAAATGTGTCATTTCATCTTTAAATTGGAAAACCAGTTTGAAATCACAAAGACTGTTTACTTGGAAAAAAAAAATTAAAGATGTTAATTAAGTATTTGCTGTATTATTTCTCCCTTGAGGTAGCATAGTTCATTACCTGCTGCCATAGTTCATTACCTGCTAAATGCATGACTGGCACATCGGGCTACTCAATCACAGCAGAAACATCCAAGCTAATTACTGCAGCGCCAACCCATTCGGAGACTAAACTGCATAACAGCCAGTGATATCCAGTAACAGTGGGGCTTTGGCATGAAATGAAGGTTTACCCATATGGACCAAAAATTATCTGAAAGAATCTTCTATTTAAATATCAATTTCCATTTTTATTGATGGATGCACAATATGATCTCAAGTATTAAGTCCCTCAAGAGTATTGTCCCAAACTAGGATTGCACCACTACCATGAGCATCGTGGAAATGATTCACATTAGTAAAATCATTGGGTCTTATTTTTATTTACATACTTCTGCGCTGGTATCCGTTTTTTGTATAAGATTATAATTCACACTTATTTCTCAGATTTATGGCTGAAAATTGTAAGTGACCATGCAGAGGAGACAGACTGGCCAATGGAAGCCATCCATCACTATTTATTTACCTATCACAGTCCTTCACAATCTTGAAGACCTCGTTCAAGTCATACCTTACCTTTTCAGCGATAGCGAAAAAAGTCCTAACCCCACAAGTCTTTCTTATCTGTAACCCCTCATCTGTGGTAATATCCCTAGTGAATCTATGCTGCCTTTTCATAATTCTTTTTATATATTTTTTTAACTAATTTTCTCTCATTCCCTCTTCACTGTTATAATCTGCTGGTTTGTAGATTTCCTGTATCTTCTTTCTACTTATTCTAGCTTTCTTTTTATTGTCTCCCCTGCAACCACAAGTTTTTCTTCTGTTTTCAGATTTGAACTAATTTCCGTATGCATCCATAGAACCCCAGCCTATCTCCCCTTTTACCTACTGGATTATACTTGATTTGTACTTTTCATCTCCTTTTAAGCTTTTCCTATTGCTAATCTATGGTTCTATTTTCCCCCTATATATTCTGATATTAGCTACAGCAAGCAACTTGTCCAGCTCCTTTTGCAGCAAATTTGCACTCGCAAGGAATCAAGGAACCGGTAACTTGTTCCAAGTGTCAACAACCCTCTGCGCAAAGAAGAATCTCCTGACATCTAACCTAGTCCCGTGCTTGCATAGCTTATACACATGAGCTTTCCCTCCCTACCTAGTTCAAATAGCCTGTCCACACAGACTGTTCTCTATCCTTTTAAACACTTCAATGAAATGCCCCCCCAAAACTTTTCTAGAGTAAAAAGACCCATTTCTCTAATCCTACCGTAATAACTGAGGACTTCTGAACTGGGCACCGTACGAGTGTTCCTCCTTTGAACTTTTTCCAGGACCTCTATGCCAACCGCTAATTTTCAGGACCAAAACTGAACACTTTAGGAAGGATGTCAAGACCTTGGAGAGGGTGCAGAAGAGATTTACTAGAATGGTACCGGGGATGAGGGACTTCAGTTATGTGGAGAGACTGGAGAAGCTGGCGGTGTTCTCCTTCGAGCAGAAAAGGTTAAGAGGAGATTTGATAGAGGTGTTCAAAATCATGAATGGTTTTGATAGAGTAAATAAGGAGAAACTGTTTCCAGTGACAGAAGGGTCAATAACCAGAGGGCACAGATTTAAGGTGATTGGCAAAAGAATCAGAGGCGACATGCGGAAACATTTTTTTACGCAGTGAGTTGTTTTGATCTGGAATGCACTGCCTGAAAGGGAGGTGGAAGCATATTCAATAGTAACTTTTAAAAGGGAATTGGATATATACGTGAAGGGAAAAAAATTATAGAGCTATGGAGAAAGAGCAGGGGAGTGAGACTAATTGGATAACTCTACCAAAGAGCCGGCATAGGCACGATGTGGCGAATGGTCTCTTTCTGTGCTGTATCATTATGATCTAGTAGTCCAGATAAGGCCTAACTAAAGTCTTATACAAGGACAATATTCTTCAGTTTTATACTGAATTGTCCTTGCTATACACCCTAGTACTGTTTGCCGTCACAATTGCCTCATAGTACTGGTCCTGCACTTTGCAATGAGCAGGGTGTGGCTGGCCAGCAAGATGGCCCCTCCCCTTTAAGAACTGGATGGCGCCAGTCTGTCTGGCTTCCATGGTAATTGGCATCACCTGAGCTTCGGTAGCGTTCTGAGGTAGCACCTCGCTCCCTGACGTTTCCGCCTTAAGAGAAGTGTGTAGCGCCTGATTTAGCGCTCAAATCACCTCCAGAGGTGATAGAGGTGAATTTTGCAGTCGGAGGCGATAATTAGCGCCGGGTGCTAAACTTTGCGCTTAGCCAATATTAGCGCCCCAAAATGGGCGATACCGAATTTTACCCCCATGATCTTTTCCAGAAGCCACGTTGGGAATCTTTAATAACAACATCTCTGTCCGGGTGGTCATGCAGGGTATCTCTAATGATCCTTTCTAACAGCTTTCCAATAACACAAGTTAAGGTAATGGGCCTATAATTTGGGGCAAAGGTGGGTACAGTTTTGGTCTCCTTATCTAAGGAAAGATATACTTGCCTTGGAGGCGGTGCAACGAAGGTTCACTAGATTGATTCCTGGGATGAGAGGGCTGTCCTATGATGAGAGATTGTGTAGAATGGGCCTATACTCGTTGGAGTTTAGAAGAATGTGATCTCATTGAAACATACAAGATTCTGAAGGGGATTGACAGGGTAGATACTGAGAGGTTGTTTTTGCACCCCCACGGCCGAAATTGAGTGGTAGCGCCCCAAAAGGGAAGCGTGGCGCTACTGGAAGCGTTCCGCCTCCCTTTTGGGGCGCTGCGAGGGAATATCGCGGCGCTACGTGCCGCGGTATTACAGACCTTCCTCTCCTTAAAGGGGAGGGGCCTTGCGCAGCGCGAGCCGGGGCCCAGCTGGACCACCGGGGATCAGAGTGCCGGCAAAAGAGCCTGGCACTCAAGAGACGTGCTCATGGAGCGCAGCCGGCACGCCGCGGGGGGGGGGCGGGTCAGGAGGCTGGGGACGGCAGCGGAGGCAGGTGCTAGCAGGCGGCCAGCAACAAAAATGGTTGCCCGCACCTCGCCTTTAAATAGCGCCGTCCCGGCCGCAGGTAGGTCCCCCTGACCCCGTCTGACATACCTACCGAAGATCGCAGCCGGGGCGCGAGCAGGGCGCTGCGCACGGCGATGACGTCAACGCCGGCGGCGCTGCACCGCTAACGTTTAGCGCCACCGCTAACCTCCCGCTGAATTTCGCAGGAGGCGTTGGTGGCGCCGCACCAGGGCGCTAGTTGCTTTGCGCCCCGTTAGCGCCCTCTTAGGGCTAACGGGAGGCGCAAAGCAACCGAATTTTCCCCCCTTAATCCTTTTTGCTCCTTCTCCAGTCTCTATATTCCTTTATGTAATATTTTATAAATCATTACGTCTTTCAAAGCAGAACCCGCTATTCTCCCCTTAAACAAACTTTACCTTTTTGTTGGGCTCATCACAGATTTATTGATTACAGAAAAAACGACGTCATGTTTCAAGGAGAATGGAGAGAGACTGAACTGTAACAAATTGGGTTTTTTTACACCAGTTTTCAGCAAGCAGCCAATTGAGCATTATGGTCTGTCTTTCTCTATCATCCATTAGATATAAAATAGTTGTAGTTTGAAAAGATAAATAAAACACAACAAACTATTTGGAATGTATTAATGCTACAAGCTGTGTGCTATTCAAGCTACAGTCATTCACATTTCCAAATGTCTAGGCAGGAGTAAAGAAGTTTACCTGAATAGTCCTATCCGCCATGAATATTTATTAGTAGGAGCACAGGGATTTAATTTAGTTCGGCTGTGAAATATCGCAGAGGAAGCAAATTTCAGTGAAGTTTTGTGTACTCGAGCTGCTGACCTCTTTCCTTTTACTCCTGGGATGTAGCTCTATGACTGACAGGATTCAGTGAGTGAAAAGCAGAGGTCAGCAGTTTACACACACAAACCATGCATTGCTGAAATAATACGTGTTGGACTGCGCTGAAGTGTTTTAACAGGTGGGCTTCTTCAGCTCCTGCCTATACATCAAGATATTAATCATTTTGTAGAAAATCTGGAGTCCAAAATGAAAGGTATGCTAGTGGAGTCTCCTGGTGGTGCTCACAATAGGTCAGAGGATATGTTGCCTTATGGGATAGGAAGATTGGACCATACCTACGAACAATGACGGGTAGGAAAAGGTCCTTTGGTCCAACCAGCCTGTCCCACACAAATGTGAAGCAATATATGCACTCCCCACCCCACTCGAAACCACATGATCTCCTGGCAGAGGCAAAAAAACACTATTACTCTGCTGTTGAAGTGCAGCCCTAATCATTGCCTTGTATAAATTTACTTTTACTATTTTGCTCTTAAAATCTATGCCCCTATTTAACAATGCTATTGGCCTCTTTATCTACCGGTACTCAACATTTTTAAGGAATTATATAATTGAAGTTCGAACCCCTAGATTTCTGCATTCAGCAACTTTCCATTGAGCATTTATGCTGATTCCTTGTTTTTCTTCCCAAAACGCATTAATTACCTCACGACTTTGCATTAGGTTGGATCTGTCACCTGTTTGCCCATTCTGCTAACCTGCCTGTGTCGTCCTGAAGTCTTCCACAGCCCTTCGTGCTGTTAGCCAAACACACCGCTTGTGTATTGTCAGCGAATTTTGATATTTCCCCCCCACCCCATGCCCACATCTAAATTATCCATACATTGAGAGCAAAAGTGAACCCAGTATTGACTCCTGGAGCACACACCCTTCTCCAAAATCCACCCAAAAAAAAGATGTTCAAAGAGAAAGGGGCTCTCCCTCCGGCCAGGACCGAGCCACACGCTGGAGTCTTGTTTCACAACCACGTGCCTACTAACCGTTCACACTTCAAGTGAACAGTTGGTGTTTTCCAACTGGTGTCTGCTTGTCAGCTTTTACCAGCAGAAATCCGAGTAATTAAACGTCCTTTGCTGCCTTGAGGTCATCCTGTGAAGCACCTCAGCGGAGCTGTTCTGCCTGTGTGCTGTTCTCCTGTGCAAGCACGCTGGATTACATGGCTTTCACTCCAGAGCCAGCAGCAAGCTTCAGGCATCTGTTGTGTAACTGGAGAAGGAAAAGGTTTTTGTAGCTCCGCTCGTTTTCCCAGTGGCCGAGTACCTTTGTTTTGACCAGTGGACACATCAGTCCTCATTGATGTCGGGGTTAGTGGGATTGGCAGTAGATTGTGGTGTGGGGAATGTCAAAGTGACCTCTTATTTACAGTGCTGGGGGAATTCTTGTAAGTACCTGAATTTAATGTATTCTAAACCTTTTTAATGTGCCTTTCATTTCACATTTTTTTTCTCTAAAGTTAATTAGCATGCCTCCGTCACCCCAAAACAGCCATTACTATCATCACACTAACATTACATAATAACCCTCAAGGCAATTGCTGTGTATCAATCACATCTTGTATCTTCATATCTCACCGTACAATCAGACCTGTTAGTACATGTATCAGATGTGAAGGTAGGGATTTCCTGCATGGTGGAATTCCATCTTATAGTTAGTTGCCTTTTCATGGCTTCATTGGGCTGGATTTTGTCTTGGGGTCGTGTCATCCGCATTTCGTGCCCCCCCCCCCCCGACTCCAGATTAATGTGGATGATTGATGCAATTTTCACTTAATTGGGCAATTGAGTTCCAGCATGTGGGAACCCATGAACCAGTTAGTGTTTTCAGTCTGAAAGTCGCCTCTGATGATGTCGTCATTGCTGCTACATTGCAGGTCAGAGACTGCCTGCCTGGTCTCAGACTGTCTGGGTGTTGGTGAGAGAGGACCTGCCTGGCTTTTGATGTGAGTGGACCTGGATACCAAATGAGAGAGAGACAGAGACAGACAGAGAGAGAGAGAGAGAATGAGAATTTTTTTGCATCCAAGTCCTCTCCCAAAGGCCATGCAGTCTCTGAAGACATTCAATGCAGCAGCATCAGAGGCGACTTTCACACCTAATACTACTACTTCCTTCATCACATCTCTGTTGTAATAGTGGACCTGCAGCTGATAGTCAGCTATCCACTTGTGCTCCCGCCAGGTTTCACTGGCGTGTTTCACATCAGGCGTACTTCACATCGGAAAAGGGTTAAACTAGCTAAAACGTTTCAAAATGGCATTACAGCGCCAATTTAGGGCTTGCTTGGAGGCGGGACAGAGTCGGGAACCCCGCGACTGATTTTGTCAAAATTGCGTGGAGGCGGGATGGGGTCGGGACCCCCGACCCCGCAAATTTAACCCCCCACACGCCTCCAAACCCGACTCCATGGGTCATTCAAAATCCAGCCAATTGTCTCCGAGTCAACTCATTCCTCATCCTCCTTGTATTTACGTCCATGTAAAATCTGTCATATATATTTGTAAAAGTTAGTTCATATGGATTGAGCTTTTTACATTGAATGTACAGCACAGAAACAGGCCATTCGGCCCAACTGGTTCATGTATCGGTGTTTATGCTCCACACGAACCTCCTCCGACCCTACTTTTTCATCAGTGTTCCCGGACGGAGGGTTGTAGGGCAGAAGGAGGTTACAGAGATAGGGAGGGATGAGGCCGTGGGGGGATTTAAACACACGGATGAAAAATTTTAATTCGAGGCATTGGTGAACTGGGAGCCAATGTAGGCCAGCGAGCACAGGGGTGATGGATGAACGAGACTGGGTGTGAGTTAGGATACGGGCTGCAGAGTTCAAGCTTATGGAAGATGGGAAAGCATTGGAATAGTCAAGTCTGGAGGTAACAAAAGCACAGATGGGTTTCAGCAGCAGATGCACCAGGCACAGGAGAAGACGGGCGATATTATGGAGGTGGAAGTCGGCGGTTTAAATAAAGCTCAATCCATATCTGCCATCTGTGTTTTTCACCTAATGTTTCCTTACCCGTGTTTGCTGGCAAAAATCAGCATTGGATTTTAAACTTCCCACACTGCTCTGAGTGTCGTCCCATGGAACTCCACGGCAAAGTGGTTCTAAGCATGTGCACTGGATTAAGTGGCTTCCATACCCAAATCAGTTGCAAATTTGAAGCATTCAGCATGCAGAAGCAGAATGTTTCCCTTCTCCCTTTCTTTTCTAGCCGAATATTTTTGTTTTAGCAAGCGGACTTTATCAGTACTGTCAGGTTTGGCATTGCTGCACTCATAACTAACGAGATAGATAGATTTCTAGACACAAAAGGCATCAAGGGGTATGGGGAGAGAGCGGGAATATGGTATTGAGATAGAGGATCAGCCATGATCATATTGAATGGCGGTGAAGGGCCGAATGGCCTACTCCTATTCCTATTTTTCTATGTTTCTATGAGCTTTTAATATGGGTGCATTGTGGTGCCAGTATTTTACAGAAATGTTCATGCACTTTGGGGGATGTACTGCAGAATTTCTGTATTTATCTTAAAATCCTTATAATTAATTATCAAATTATTTACCTAAAAACAAATTGGTTAACCACGTGTTCGATATTTTTTCTTAATTTTGTGGTTGATTGGACATCAATGATTAAATTACGTTATTGTGTCAGCTGTGGCTCAGTTGGTAGCACACTCGCCTCTGAGTCAGAAGGTTGTGGGTTCAAGTCCCACTCCAGAGACTTGAGCACATAAACTAGGCTGACACTCCAATGCAGTGCTGAGGGAGTGCTGCACTGTCAGAGGTGCCGCCTTTCGGATGAGACCTTAAACCAAGGTCCCGTCTACGCTCTCAGGTGGCCGTAAAAGATCCCATGGCACTATTTTGAAGAAGAGCAGGGGAGTTATCCCCGGTGTTGTGGCCAATGTTTATCCCTCAATCAACATAATCACCAGGTAATCTGTTTTTGTTATCACATTGCTGTTTGTGGGAGCTTGCTGTGCGCAAATTGGCTGCTGCATTTCCTACATTACAACAGTGACTACACTCCAAAAAAGTACTTCATTGGCTGTAAAGCGCTTTGGACATCTGGTGGTCGTGAAAGGTGCTATATAAATGCAAGTCTTTCTTTATATCAGTAAATTTGGCATTTACAAGTAAAAGTTCCTCCCATTTTTCAGGTTAACCTTTAACAACCTTCCACCTGATCACACATTTCTTAATAAAAGTAGATTCAACGCACTGTTTTATAGCAACAAAATAACCGACACGAAGGGGCTTTTAAAGGTAGACCTGCCCTTTGGTTCTTTGATTTATAGATTCATGGCAGTTTATGTTGAAGTGGTAGGAATGCACACTGTAGCATGTACGTCGCCTAGGGCGCACTGACCCACCAAGGTACGAGGAAAAGTTCCACTGGATTTGCCAACTGAAACAAATATTCTTCTTTGAGGTAAAAAGACTGCTGTTGAACAGTTTCCTGTACCTCTGGTGAGAACCCAGTATATCCCTTGGGTACTGTGTTCATTATTTAAACCACTGCCAGTTTTAGTGCTGGTCAACCAGGAGTCAGACGAGATGTTTTTACTCAATTTATGAAAGTAGATGGAATTTTATGTAGGCACAGTTTCATGCTAGATTAAATCCATAATACTGTTTCAGTAACTGCAGTTTTATTATTGGCACATAACATGGACCACCCTACCTCCATTTGGCTGAATTTGAAACATGCCAATCATAGGTTTGTAACATTTTTTGTTACACGCATAGAAACATTTTTCCAAGGCTACAATCAGCATATGTATGAATTCCTAACATAAATCAGAGAAATATGGCTTGGTTTATTCAAAGCAGACACATTTATAGAGGCTTATTTTTCTTGCCCTGTGTGCGCCTCATCCCTTTATTATCTGATGTTTTCATCGGGTCATCATCCTTTAATTCCCCGCTCACTGCGCAACTTCTGATGGTCACTTGTAACAACTGTTTTATTTTCATATTTAACCTATCTGTAAAACCTTTCAGGATTCATTCTTTTTCTTGAAAGGCAGGATTATAGAAGACTCCAAAATGCTTGAAAAGCAACAGGTAGTGGCAAAAAATCAGAATGTTTTAGAGGGGGGAGTACTTCTGGAAAACAATTCTTGCATCTTTAGCGCTCACCTCCGCCGTCAAAATCAAAGGGGGGAAAATTGGGTTGCTTTGCGCCTCCCGTTAGCACCTCAAGAGGGAGAGGGAGCGCTTCCAGTAGCCCAGGCCAAGACAATCCCCCCCCCCCCCCCCCCCCCCCCAAAGGATTCTATTTAGATGCTTTCAAAAATTACAAGAGAAATTACAACTGAAGAAAGGCGAGGAATGTCCAGCATGTAGAACGTGCTGATTTAATTGGAATTTGAGTTACTTATATTGTTGAAAATTTCAAACCATTTGAGTTTGTCTATTTTATTTATACATGTATTGCCTCGCTTTCAGCTGTGAAGGTAACGCAGAACACAAAACTCAGGAAAAGGAAAAAATGTTCTTTACAAGCAGGGTTTCATCTTTTATTTAGACTTGAAGCTGCAATAGGAGTCAGTTTAATTGCAGAACTATTGCCAACAAAAACAGCAGTTGCTCAGTATGTTTATCGATCTTTGAGATAATTGCTGTTTTCATCTTTGCTTATTATAGTGGTTAAGTTAGACCTCAAATACTTCACAATTGAAGATACACACCAAACCAACAATTTAATTTCACTGTAATTATTATTATTACTCTGTTCACTCGCCACTGATTCCATCCCCCTCCCTGGCCAGTGTCTCAGGATGGATATATTGACCTTGGAGGGGGTGCAGCGCAGATTCACCAGAATGATACCGGGGCCTAGAGGGTTAAATTATGAGGACAGGTTGCGTAAACTTGGCTTGTATTCCCTTGAGTATAGAAGATTGAATAATCTGATCGAGGTGTTTAAAATGTTAAATGGATTCGATAGAGTAGATAGGGAGAAACTATTTCCTCTAGTGAATCAAGAACGAGGGAACATAGAATCATACAGCACAGAAGGAGGCCATTCAGCCCATCGTGCCTGTGCCAGCTCTTTGAAAGAGCTCTCCAACTAGTCCCAGACCTCTGTTCTTTCCCCATGGCCCTACAAATTTTTCTACATCTTAAAATTAGAGCTAGGCCATTTAAGAGGGAAATCAGGAAGCACCTTTTCACGTAAAGTGTAGTCGAATCCTGGAAAATTCTCTCCCATAAGGCTATGGCTGCTGGGGCAATTGGAGCTTTCAAGACCGAGGTTGACCGATTTTTGTTAGGAAAGGGTATCAAGGGATATGGAGCTAATTCGGATAAATGGAGTTGAGATACAGATCAGCTGTGATCGAATTGAATGGCAGAGCAGGCGCGAGGGGCTGAATGGCCTACTCCCGTTGCTGTGCAGCCAGACTATTTGCAACCTCGGCACCTATTTTATCCTGTGCTGAGCATCTAACCCCATAGCCTCTTCATCACAAAGACCACCTACCTCCACCTCCATAACAACACCCATCTCCACTCCTGCCTCAACTTATCTGCTGCTGGAACCCTTTACTGGCCAGCCTCCCATCTTCCACCATCCATTAAAATTGAGCTCATCCGAAACTCTGCTGGCCATATCCTGAACCACACCAAGTCCTGCTCATCCATCACTCCTGTGCTCGCCGACCTACATTGGCTCCCGGTCCCTCAACTCCTTGATTTTAAAATTCTCATCCTCGTGTTCAAATCACTCTATGGCCTTGCCCCTCCCTATCTCTATAACCTTCTTCCAGTCTGCAACCCTCTGAGAACTCTGCGTTCCTCCAAATCTGGCCTCTTGTGCATCCCCCACTACCTTCGCCCCACCATCGGCAGCCATGCCTTCAGCCGTTAACTCCCTAAGCTCTGGAATTCCCTCCCTAAACCTCTCCGACCCTCTACCTCTTTCTCCTCCTTTAAGACCCTCCTTAAAACCTAGCTCTTTAACTAAGCTTTTGGTCACTCATCCTAATATCTCCTCCTTTGGCTCAGTGTCAATTTTTGTCTGACTACGCTCCTGTGAAGCGCCTTGGGACATTTTCATACATTAAAGCCGCAATATTAATGCAAGTTGTGTTTTTAATATGCCCTCCAGATCGAGAACCTGGAGGAAATTGTTTATTTTGGCAGCAGCACTTAACATATTAATATCCAAAGTGAGCTGTGGGTTTTCTTTGCATCAGCTGACATTCTTGGCAACTCACCGCCAAGCTTAAGAGTGTCTAAAGTAAACTACTGAGAAATCCAAATGAGTAATTTCCATTTGGCTGATATTGGCTGATACCCCTGCCGTGCACACTTGCATAAACTCAGAGAACTTGTGTGCAGAGTGGCGAGAAGCAAAGCTATGTAACCTCAAACATACATAGGGGTACTTCTGAAGTTTAACCAGCGAAAAGTGCTCAGTTTACTAGCATGGGGATTGTTGTCGCTTTCCAGATCGGCCCATCTACCTATTTGAGTTTAGTGGAGCAAACCTACGGAATGACTGGTGCGCACCCCTCAATGAGCCAGGTTGGTGTATCGGTCATTAACAGCACCTACCTTGGCTAGGTATCAAATTACTGATGCAGCCTGAACAGGATCCGCTCATTTACGATGAGTCCTCTTGATGCCAGCTTAACCCCAAAGAAACAATGCATTCCTCATTCCTCCCTCTCGCCACCGCCCCCCTGCCCCCCCCCCTCCCCCAGGACAGTTGTCACTTATTGGTCATTAGACAATTGACAAGCACAGGTTTGAGCTCTTCCTAGATGGATATCAAGGTACCAAAAGCTAGTAAACAGCACAACTCACCATAAAGTGTGTGAGTGCGTTACAGTCATCTTCCTGCGCACAGTCTGAGCACATCAAAATACCCCCATTGGACAGTAGTTCTACCAGTTGGAGATGTGAAGCTTCAGCAACAATTGCTTGCCTTTCTGTAAACTAATCAAGGTCGGCAGCAATGTCTGACTAAATGAGTGCGCATTCACATACCCAGCCTCCAGGTAGTGCTTTCCAGCAGCTGTCATCCCAAGTCTCAGAATTTCCACATCAGAAGGTTGGCACATGTTTGCCTTCAACACAATGGAAGGTCCCACAGAGGATAGCTTGCAATGTGCTTGCATTTAGCGTGGAAAATATCTATAGATGCTTTTACAGAGGAGGGAGAAAAAGAATAAATGGAAAGAGACAAAGGAACAGATCCTTTCATCGGCCTGACCCGACTGAATCCCAGGGATTCCACCACCACCACCACCACATAATATGATATTTCTAATTCTCCTATAAGTACTGTGATAAAATTGTACAGTGGCATCACAAAATGTGTATATGTATTTTCTCTGAATGAAACCCATACTCCCTTGTGTCCAAGATTAAGATGTTGTCTACTTAAAAGGTCCTTTATTAAATTTACAATGAAAAGCAGACATTCCTTAAGCAGTTCCTATTTTTAAAGAATTTCTTCTGGCTGTATACACTGATCAAAAGACATTCATCTCTTTAGCAGGAAACAGCCCTCAAGACAGCCCAAGAAATTTCTCTCCCAGTGCCTCGGCTCATTTTTCATTCGCTCGAAGGTGAGTAGAAGCAAAATCTTAGCAAACAAGTAGTATCTTAGACATTAATGCTGCATGTGATCATAGCATTTTAGCATATTAATGTAAAAACATAAATTTTTTTGTATGATTTTTAGATTGTTCTAGTTATAAAAATCCATCTTGGCCTTCCCAGGTGAATAGATGCATAATTTGATCATGTACCTGAAAACAATGTGCAATTTTCTCAGTTAAAACAACAGAAATGGGTGGCAATGACTTTGTCGGTGTTTGATTGTACTGGGATGCCAGCCTATAAGAGATGAATTCATCTGTATGGAACTCAAAGTTTGAAGACCATTCAGTATAGTGGGATTGGTGGCCATGTTGGAGTCTTGCAGGAAGAGTGTAGACTGGAAAAGGGGTTTACTGCCTAAACATTATTCTGACTTTGTCACTCATCATACCAAGATATGTTTGAATTTCTTAAAAGTGTACATTTTGCCTTTGTTTTTCTGCCTCTAAACTACCTGGTGATATCCTTCAGTCATGGCCACAGACCCGACAGGTAATCTGGCGTGGGGATGGTTTATAAAAATGTTTGCATCATGGACTCACTTAGCAAAGCAATTTTCATCTGCTTTGTCATAACTTTTGTCTTTTGCCTGTTTTTATTTTTGCTTTGAAACTTAACATCTGTATTTTTATTTTTTGGACAGAGAAAACTTTTGGAGGGTTGGCGGTTGAGCACATATTTTATATAGCTCAGTATTATATTTTTAGTATTTAAAATTCACTTGAAATTTAGCCACTGAAGTTGAAAGTTACAGATTTAGTGAACAAACTTTAAGCTTCTATCTGTAGTTCTTCATTTTCCCTATTCCGGGAATGTTTATTTTTCATCTGTAAAGCAGGTATTCGTTCCTTTGAGGAAAGCAGTTAAAGCCCTGTTAAGCTTCAGTCTGGGGAGGAGGTCTGAAATAAAATTTGAGAATTAAATACTTGGCACCAAGTGTTTTTACCCTTTTATTCTTGCTGTCTTGTGCATCAGTCATGCTCCTTCCGCCAGGCTGCTTCTTCTCATCCCCTGTCATTCGCCTAGCCTAGGCCTGACTATAACATCTTCCGACCGTAGCTAGTGGATTTGAGTGCTGAGTAGCTCTGAGATGTGAACCCTTCACCATCTGCTTGGGAGCCAAGTGTTGTTCTGCCTTTGCTTTCAGACCTCCCAGTTTTAGAATTTTTCAACTGATTGCCCGTGCAGAATTTAACCATAGGACCAGATTTTGCTCTCCAGATAACAGTGAGGCAAATGCCACTCATCGTTATTTATGCGCAAATGGTACAGCAATTTCAGGCGAGGGGCGGATGCGCGGTTAAACGCGAATATGCAATAGTTGCTGTCAGAGTTGTACCACTTCGCTATTAGCTTCACGAAAATGACATCTCGCTGTCTGCCTCACCATTGAAATGCATTGAGTGGCGTGAAGTTGCTGTATTAGCGCAATAGTTACAAACTAAACTCGCCACAGAAAGTTAAGTCAAGTCATTTCAAGTTTAAGTACCCTTTTAACAATGTGGTAAGTGTTAATTACTGCCAATCAACCTCTCTTGAACTGAAAATTAACTATTACAAGTGTGGAATCTCGTTCCTTCAGGTTTTAGTTGTTGGTGATTCTAAATATGTAAAATGTTTTTTTTTACTTTTCCTTTCTGTCTCTTTACACTCTCTCTCTCTCTCTCTCTCTCTCTCTCTCTCTCTCAATCCAATCTTTCTTTCCCTCTCTTTATGTCTCTGTACCTAATTTGACATTAAATTCACCCACTCTAATTTACACTTCCTTCTCAGACCCTGCACTGTTTTTCACAGTGCAGGGTCTGTTAGTTAAGGAGATACACAGTTGCTTGCCCTGTCCCAGGGCAACACGGTGGCATAGTGGTTAGCACTGGTACCTCACAGCGCCAGGGACCCGGGTTCGAATCTGGCCTCGGGTGACTGTCTGTGTGGAGTTTGCACATTCTCCCCGTGTCTGCGTGGGTTTCCTCCGGGTGCTCCGGTTTCCTCCCACAGTCCAAAAATGTGCGGGTTAGGTTGATTTGGCTATGATAAATTGACCCTTAGTGTTAGGGGGGGATTAAATATGTGGGGTTACGGGGATAGGATGGGATATGTTAGGGGGAATTAAATACGTGGGGTTACGGGGATAGGGTGGGATATGTGTCGGTGCAGGCTCGATGGGGATTCTGTGTGAGAAAGCAGGGACAGGGTACTGGATTTGGATGATCAGCCATGATCGTATTGAATGGTGGAGCAGGCTCGACGGGCCGAATGGCCTACTCCTGCTCCTAGTTTCTATGTTTCTATGTCCCCCTCGCTGCAACGTTATCAGCTCACACTTTCAGCAACTTGCCATGCAAAAAATAAAAAAAAAACGAAATGTGCAAGGACAAGTCTAACTAACAGCAGACGCCGTTAGATTCACTCCTACAGCAAAATCTGGGCCATAATCTTTGATGGAATCATTCTTCAAAGTTATTTCTTTAAATTTCCAAGTTTTCTAGATGCTGTGTCAGGAGCCAGTGTCCAATTATATAATAAATGTTTTCACAGATTGGGTGGCTTAAATTTTGCAGAAAATTCCAATTCAGAAAATAACACATTCTGAATTTTGAATTACTACATTACTAACTTCCCTTATGGTCTTTATGGCTGAATTTACATTACAAGCTTGCGCTATAACTACAGCATCAGTGTGAAGTGAAACAGCTTACCCCCCCCTCCACGACAATTGTAGTATAAATTCACACATATCTCATGTGTTAAATGAAGAAATAATTTGTAAAGGCAAATTGAAACCATTGTCATTTTGTGGATGTTCGAATTCAAACAGTCTTTAGTGCTGATTATGAAATGATAACTTTTAAAAAATTATTTCAGGAGTGACGGGCGTCGATGGTCTTTGGCTTCGCTCCCGTCATCTGGCTATGGCACGAATACTCCGAGCTCCACAGTGTCCGTAAGTTCCTTTTTACCTCGTCTGTATGAACTGCCTTATCTCTCTAGCAGCAGCAGACCGTAAAATCTCCTGTGAGCAGACAGAGACCAACAATGATTTTATGCCTCAGCTTGCTAAAAGCTAGACCTATTCATTGCATGCAAGCTAAAATAACACCAAGCATTCCAAGTGCTTGGGTGATGCTTTTTCTCTGGTCTGTTGGAGTGATGTTCTTGCATATATTCTGGCTTCTGTGTTTTAGAAGCTGAGTGAACTATGGATTCAACAGGACAAAGGATTTAGCAATTCTGAAGTGTTCCAAGCCCCACTCAGTAAATAAAGTGACAACCCTTATTTTTGGAATTGCTCTCTAATTTTTTTTAAAACTGTACTTACAACCGATCCATCCTGAAATTAATTTGGGTTGGAGGATAAGAAATGAGAGGGGGAAGAGTTGGAAAATGTTCTTCAGTACAAGATGGGGTAAAGAGATTAAATGTTGAGAAGCTAGGCCTTGTTGAGTTATTAAAAATATGTAGCTATCGATAGATATATATATATATCTCTCAAAAATATATAAACTGTAGTTAATGCTCCCAAGCTGGTTAGGATAATTGTTCAGTCTAATCAGTTGAATAGTCAGGTAATTCTCCTTTTAGTCTGTGCGAGGCGGTGGTAACTGAAAGATAAGCTAATAATGTAGAATTGTGGTAATATTTAAATGGGGTGTTCTAAAACAGAATAACTTGTTCCCCGACTCATCGGAAGGCATTGACTCCTGTTAATCTTGGATATAAAAATGTTATTTATTTGTCTGCTCCTCCTCATGAGATTATATAGGGTCGGGTCTGTAATAGCATTTTTTTTTAAAATGAGCTTGATGGGGTGAATGGCCTTTTCTTGTTCTACAGTTTCTTCTAGTTTGATGTTGTTCTGTTAATTGGTGATGCCATCCTTTATGTGATTCCACCAGAATTTCTAACACTTTTCATGATGCCCAGCATCCTTTTACAGTGAAATGTAATCTATAAATTGAACTATATAATGTTCTCCCTGTGTTTTTCCAGTCATCTTGTTCATCTCAGGAAAAGCTGCATCAGTTGCCGTACCAACCAACTCCAGATGAACTGCACTTTCTTTCCAAGCATTTCTGTAGTACAGATGCCATCGCCAATGATGAGAGACGCAGGCCCCCTTCAATGCGACCACGCTCCAGGAGTCTTAGGTTTGTCGTCTGCAACTTAAGGGCTAAAATTTGTCTCAGTAGTACTAATGAAGAAATATTACATGGAGCATACAGCAGGATTGCGCTAAAGGGATTTAACCACAGCAATGAATAAAGCTATTTCAGAGCATAAGGTCTTTTAAAGTGTTTCCAAATAGTGGGCTAAAGAGGAATAATTCTGATCACAATAGTGAAATCTTTCTAAATTTAGGTTTCATACACATGTATTTCTATCTTCAGTGTATTTTTCTGTATGACTTAGAAAAAAATATTTACTCCTTCCTCTCCTCTCGGCTATGACTCCATGAGGTATGGTACTCTGGGTGCCAGACATCATCTTGGTACTTCATTCAGTTTATTCAAGTGGCCAGTATTCATGTGTGATCCACGCTGGTGTCCCCAGAGTACTTAACAGCATTAAAAACCAAGTCTAACTCTGTCCTCACCCAATCCCCTCAGAAATGGACCCGTGACCTTCCTGGTCGCTTGATAAATACGCTGCCTCATCGGGAGAGCTACTGCATCATTTTTAAAGCAGTGTCAACTACTTTTAGGATTTGCCTGAATTTATACAAACCTTGCTTTTTATTGCCAGCTTTAGAAAGGTTGTTGATATTGGCACGAGTGTGGTGTCCGAACCTGGCTTTCACCATTAGCACCAGCCATCCCTGCTGCCAGTTCTCGGGTTTCAGTGTTGCCGTTTAGTTCAAGATCTTGAGCAACTTGATGAATTGAATAACCCCTCAGCATCTTCTGAAGGGGGAGAAGGCTGAGAAATATATTCCCCTCTGGTGCTTATCCTTCAGCACCATCTTTATTTTTAGCTTAATGCCCAGGTTTTGGGTGTGATTACTATCGTAAAGGTTCAGATTGTAACTTAATGCCGACTTAGCAAGTTTTTCACTCCACTGACTGTTGTGGGTGTTCCATTCCATCTCCTCTATGGTTAACCACAGATTTAATTGTCAAGGGTCAAATTTCATTTTGGTCAGCATTATTCAGAATAGAGGAACTTGGGAGAGTCACAAAAAATGAATACAAAAATAGCTATTTAAGATAGGATGGAAAAGAGCAACAAAAACTGAAATCCAGCCCAGGCAGGATTGCCAAGGGTGGGACTGCTCTGAAAGTAGGGTTTTATATTCCCTCTGAGAAACAAATTTTAAAGAGTTCCTTTAAATGGGTATTAGACCCCTGTTCCAAAATAGAAAACTAACAGGGCAATAGGAAGAAGCCAAAACCTTCCTGAACTCTCCATTGTTGCAACTTAGCAGCGGCTGTTGGACACTAATTTCCCTTGATCTGGCCTAATCACCAGTAAGGGTAGATTCTGACACCCTTTGAAGCTCTTGGTCTCCATAGATGTACATGTGCTTCTTTTGAACCTACATTATTTTATGGCTTAAATTCTGTGTTCTGCGTATTAGCCTTAAATTCATCTGGGGCAAATGTTAAAGTGCCGATCTGGAATCTTAAGTTCTGAGCAGGCAGCTTAGTCAGAGGGCTGACTGCTGACATAGAAAGCTTTTGACCTCGGCTGCGTTTACTGCAGTTGATACTTACGATTCCAAACAGGGCCATGAGTTGTTGGTCATCACCTTTGCTCCAGCTGATGCATGTTGGCTGGAAACAGAACCTAAGGTTGCTGGCATGGTTTCAAATTCTCTGTGTTTGGAAGAGTCTTGGCTGAAACACCAGCTCAGTCTGACTACACAGAACTCTAATTAGCTCTGGAAAATCCTTGGACGAGAATGCCTACTGTCCCATCCCATTTAAAAATGCTTTTCCATGAAAGATTTTGTCTTTGTGTTGGCAGCTGTTAAGTAATTGATATTCACCGATATTTTGACTTCAACCTGGTATGAGGCTTGGTTCTGAACTTTGTGATTTGTACTGGCCTCATCATTGACACCATCTATCTCTCTTTTCTGCACTATAGTGTGTTCTATTTAATGTAATCTTTTTCTAAGTGTGGGATATTCAATTGTGAACCAGATGAACCTTGAAAGAAGCCAGTACTTCCTTTAGAACCAGACAGCACATCTTTAGACGGATTTACGGATCTATTGGAGTTTAGTTAGCAAAAAGTACAGTTCCCCATTCCCTTGCATATGGAAAATCCACAGGAGAGCACTAACTGGTATCAAGATTCCCAAAAGGACCTGAAAGATTAGTTATTTTATCTGATTCTCAAGTTTTTGTCTGCTCATTTTTGGCCAATGCCACCTTATGGCCTTAATTATAATGGGGTAGAGTTTTCGCTTTGGGCGTAATCAGCGATTCCGGTGCAAATTGCGCCCAAAATTGCTGCAGTTTTGAAACCCCCCCCCCCCAGTTTCTGCTCAAACTCATTTGCATATCGCTGAACTCAAAATCTGCCATGACCCAGCGCAATCGGGCAGTGTTTTAAAACGTCATTTTTTTTTCTAAAATGTTGCTTTAAAAAATATTCCTTCATATATTTAAGAGTGTTAACTTGGTAAAGTTTGATGAATACAGCTGAAAATGGGTTTAATCACAAAAAAATAAGCATTTTTAATCCGTGTCAATCCAACACCTATGAGTAACCCGATTTTAAATGACTGAAGTGACTTTTAAAAAAAATATACAAAACTATTTTCTAGTTATATTGGGGTACAGTAGTCAGTTCCTTAGTAAATTAAAATAACAAATTTCATTCAAAACCTTTCAAAACGTACCTATTAGTGTCCCTGCGCCCAAAAGATTGAGCCTACTCGAAGGCCTGCAAACGAGCGCAATTAGTGGAAACTCCCAATGGTGATTAATTCACCCTAGGGGCGGGGCCTGCATCTAGCGCAACGTTTTTAAAACTAGCGCAAAAGATTGCGGAAACTCGAGTTGCGCTGAACGCAAATTCCGCGAGCTTTTACGCCGGTTACACCGATATCGGGCGAAGTGTGCCGAAAAAACCAGCGCAGTCGAACGGAAACTCCAGGCCCTAACGTTCAAGAAGTTACACAGTCCTAAGTTTCTGCACATCGCATCAGTTAAATGAGTTCTGGGCTCTTGTACCAAATCCATGATCATTTGTTTAGCATCCGAAGCAGGCTACTCTTAGACCTTGTCTAGACTGCATCTAAAGATATTTTCAAAATCAGAAGTATTTTTGGAGAACAGGTGGAGCTTTTAGGATGTGCTTGAACTTGAAGATGATGTGAGTCTTAGTGCAAAAATAGCCTGGTATCAATGTGTATTTTCAGCACACTATTAATAAATATGGAATAAATACATTGTTTAATGTGCAACAATGTCCTTTTTGAAAGGAAGTTCTATTTATTATAATTTTTTGTACTTCAGATATTATGTAATTGTATATATCTTAATACTTGTTGGCAAACAATTTAAACAAAAATTTACAATGTGCTGCATGGCATAAAAGCCCACTGTATGTCATTGAATAAAAAGCTGATGATAAAGCATTTGGAACAAAATGCATTAGTACAGCTGAAGCACGACTGAAGTGCACTTATTCTCTGTGCTTTAAATACTCCAGCTATATTTATGCAAATAACCCTTTCATGTTAGATTGTTTTGAATTATACAGGCAATTAAATCATGGCTAATAAACCTGCATAAATTTGAAATGGCTTCAGATAATTGTTTGCACTTTCTTAAGAGGAGTGCAGACATGGCACCCTAACCCCAGAAACCTTTGGCAATGTACTTTTATATATTAGGCTAGATTGTGTTGTAAGTACATTGTTTTTGGGCTCAGAGCATCTGCAGTTTGGTCTGATTTCGAACTGATATTTTATCTCTTAAATGATCTGGAAGGCAAGGTGTGCAAAACTGTTTATGTAGATGATATCATAATTGCCACCCTTTTTGTAGGTTATCTTTAAGGAATCTCAAGAGAACAATTATTAAATCTTGTAGTGAATAAAGTGGCTACAGCTAATGTTTGTCTTGTTCGTAGCCCTGGACGGTCTCCAGCCTGCTGTGATAATGAGATTATCATGATGAACCATGTCTACAAAGAGCGATTTCCAAAGGTAAGATTGTTTACACATAATATAGTTCAAGGTATATTAAATTGTCAACATCTGGATATAGTCGCACATTTCTGCTGTAGAAATTTGTGCAGATTTCAAAAACTTTTATTTTTAACCCTTTAAAAGCAGTAAACCTGTTTAGAGGGTTGTTGAGAGTATTTGTTCAGCCCCTGCCTTAATGTGCAAAAATGCATTAAAGATTTAACCAGGTTAATTCTCCAAATCTGGACTTTTCATTGGCTGAAAAACTGGCTTTTAAACCATTTTTTAAGTTGCTGAAAACCCACATTGACTAAACTTGCTCCCGACTCAAAATGGACAGTAGGAGGCTAAAGAAAATTTGTGAGCTAAAGGTTTTAAATGTAATTTCGAAGGGAGAAAGTCATGTGGAGGCTAGATTGTTCATAACAGAAGTAAAATCACAGTTTAGAAAATGAAATTGAGACATCGAGAATGGGGGTCAAAGGACCGTAGGTGCAGGTACAATTCATTGTTTATTTTTTGTTGTACTGTGTTTATTGGAGGTAATAAGAGGTAAATGGGCTATTCCTAATCTTTAAGCAGCCTTATTCCTGTAATTTTAGTACTTTCAGCATAACAGTGCACGAGATCAAAATAAAACTCTCCATTCTGAGGTAAAAAAAATTCCCAGGATCTATTGGCCATCTTTTTAAAAAAAAAAGTAAAGTTACTGAGTGCAATCTTTCATACATATTCTAAAATGTGTATGATTACAGTTTTTTTTCAACAGTTTTCAGTGTGGAAATACTTTTGGTGACGCACATTTCAAAGCTATAACTTCTCTTGTATAGAGGATACATTATGACGAGCCATTGCACTTGATTTATGACCCATAAGTGGCTGACCTGGTAGAACACTTCACAAACTAATAAGCGTCAATAAATTATGGTTCACCACCATGAGTGTCTAAATAACCCATTCCAGAATAACCAGCGTAGTTAACTTGAGTTAAACTATTTCCTTTCAAATGTTATAATCATTACAAAATAAGTTTAACAATGCAGTTTCAAAAGGAAAGTCCTGAAATACTTTGTTATATATATATATATAGGACTTCGGACATCAGAAACACGTTCCGAGTCCGGAAATGCCTGGGCCCAGGTTGCGGTTTGACAGGGTATCCGGATTCCGGAACATTTTACGGATTCCGGACGACCCTGCCACCAATCGTTCCGGAACTCTGGATTTTGGACGCTCAACCTGTGTGTGTGTATATGTGTGTGTATATATATATATATATATATATATATATATATATATATATATATATATGTGAGAATCCGTGTTTGCGAATTCTGCAGCTGATGAGCCAGCAGTATTTTCAAAACTTAATATATTTTCGGGGTTTATTTTATACTTAACACATTAACCAAATTGTTTTAATCCTTAGGCCACAGCCCAGATGGAAGAGAGGCTGCAGGACATTATCACCAGCTATTCTCCTGACAATGTTCTTCCACTGGCAGATGGAGTCCTCAGTTTTGCACATCATCAGATCATTGAGCTGGCAAGAGATTGCCTGGATAAATCCCGACAGGGCCACATCACCTCAAGATACTTCTTTGAATTGCAGGAAAAATTAGAAAAGTTGTTGCAAGAAGTAGGTATTTCCAAGTGTTGTTTTTTGGCAATTGGGTAAAAACAAATTTGATTCCTTGTGGTGTGGCAAACCCACTTTGCTGTCTCAAGTAGGAGTGCAAGACCTGAAGTTAGTTAAACTGCTTATAATAAAATGAGTAAACAAAAATGTAAAACCCTACTGCACGTGAAGGTTTCACATAGATTTTGTTACCAGATTATTTCAAACTGGAGGAATTTTACCATCGCCCTACAAGTTACACAGGCTTTTATTTCAGGAATGCAAATTAAAATTGACTTCTGGGGAGGGGTCTTTTTGAAAGCACAATGTTTTAAAAAATACTATTGGGTTGCATTATTATGGGCCAGTTAACTATGCCAGTGCTGGATAAATGCATTAGAAAAAACACAACTTCTCCTTGGCTATTTGAATAAGAGAGCTGATCGAGGAAAGAAAGTGTCTGTGTTTAAAGGTGACATTTGAATTAATGAATATTTAATCTGCTTAATCAACTCTTACCCATGTACCCAAGGTAAAGTGCCTTGTATTCAAATTGGCCAATGATGCTTGCATAAAATCAGATTTTTTTTAAAAATTGTATTTTCAATTTTTGTATTTTTAGAAACTCATTATTCTCATAAGTATTGAAAAATAAAAGAAAATAATGACTAGTTTTAATGAAGGAAAAGATTGCAGGGATATGGGGGAAGAGCAGGGGAGTGGGACTAATTGGACAGCTCTTTTAAAGAGCAGACACAGGCATGGTTCGTTGAATGGCCTCCTGCTGTGCTGTATGATTCTGTGATTAATATTGTAAGAAATTTCAGGAAATACGAGATGTAAATATTGATAAAGCTATGCTATGATTAAAGACTTATGACATTTACACACAAAAGATAATAAGCCAAACTGAATTTTCCGGTATGATGTTGAACAGTAATTGGGATACAAAAGCCACATAGTTTGTCTTTTAAATTTTCATTATCGAAAGGCTTTTTTAAAAAAATGGTTAGTTATATATTGCTAATGTGTTATTCAAATGAATATTTTTTTTTTCTCTTGCCAGTTTTCTTCCCTCATTCCCTGAAGCCATTGACTCCCAGCTGAGAAATGGTTCTAGACACTTTAGGTACCCTCTGGTTCCTCACCCAAGTGGTCATCAATCATGTATGAACCTATGCAATGATTGTTGGCAGGTAATGTCCCAAAGGAAAGGCATCAATCCTGTCCTCATGTAATCTCCATACAATTGCCTTTCCAGCAAGGATTGCCAATACCAATCTGAAACCACTGCCTGATTTCCCCCTTCCATTACCCAGGAGCACTGAGGGCGGATAAATGGCAGATGCACTATAATGTGGACAAGTGCGAAGTTATCCACCTTGGGTGCAGGAACGGGAGGGCAAATTATTATTTAAATGGCAATAAATTGGGAGAGGGGGAAGTACAGAGAGACCTGGGTGTTCTTGTACACCAGTCACTGAAGGCGAGCATGCAGGTGCAACAGGCGGTCAAGAAGGCAAATGGTATGCTGGCCTTCATAGCAAAAGGGTTGGAATACAGGAACAGGGATACCTTGCTGCAGCTGTACAGGGCACTGGTGAGACCACACCTCGAGTACTGTGTACAGTTTTGGTCGCCTCATCTGAGGAAAGATGTTCTTGCCATGGAGGGGGTGCAGCGGCGATTCACCAGGCTGATACCAGGAATGGCAGGATTGACCTATGAGGAGAGACTATGTAGTTTAGGGATGTACACACTGGAGTTTAGAAGATTGAGAGGGGACCTCATAGAAGTGTATAAAATTCTGACAGGTCTAGACAGACTAGATGCAGAAGGAATGTTTCCCTTGGCGGGTGAGAACAGAACTAGAGGACATAATTTAAGGATAAGGGCTAAACCATTTAGGACAGAAATGAGGGGGAATTTCTTCACTCAGAGGGTGGTGAACCTGTGGACCTCATTGCCACAGAGGGCAGTGTACGCCAGCTCATTAAATATATTTAAGAGGGAATTAGATATATTTCTACAGGCAAAAGGGGTTAAGGGTTACGGAGAGAAGGCGGGGACGGGATACTGAATTGGAGGATCAGCCATGATCTCATTATGCCAGGCTCGAAGGGCCGGATGGCCTACTCCTGCTCCTATCTTCTATGTATCTATGTAATTGTAGTCTTCCACCGCCGCGCCCCCACTCCTCCGCCCTGTCACCGCCTAAGGTTGGTCCAAGACCTTTCCGGTCTAAGTAGTTCAGTTACTCTCTCCAGAAACTTGCTGAGCGACTAACAGACCAATTTTGAATTTTCAAATTGTTTTTTTTTAAATAAACATTCTGTGCCGTCACTGAGAATTTTCAGTGGAGATTGTCTTAACTCACTCAATTATGTCTTTGTATTTCATAGGATTCAATTTTAATGTTTTATTCTTTAACAGATGCAAAGGATTTCAGTTCCCTTTTTTAACTCCAGTAGTAAGCAGGTTTAAAACTGGCTGGAGTATACTTGGACTTTACTTTGTAAATTGTTCTGCATATATGATATAAAATTTCTTCAAAAATGACATTTTTAAATGCACCCATTTGAATTGGTAAATAGTCTAGATTTGAAGCCCCATGCATCCCTCACTGGTCAGCATCCCTGATCATTAAACTGACATCAGTGGAGGATTTAATGCAGACGTGGGTGTGATCACCTTTTGAACTCGGCTGTAATGACTGATGGTTTCAAATTTATACTTTTGATATCTGGTCAGTTTATCTAAAGACTCACTTTGCTGTAAATTGGCTTTCATATTGAATCCTTTTCAATATTATTTTGTGTTCCACAATAAGGAAGAAGAAACTGATGATAGCTCAGTGTTTAATGTTGCTGTTGCACCATAGGTACCAAATTCACTCTGGTATTGGTCTAAATTTGGCACCAAATTCATAGTACTGTATAACACTGCCGAATCCAAAATTAGTGTCGTCGTCCCCATTGTGAACTGGCGATCTGACACTAAAGTAGTACTAATTCTAGTAAAACAGCTTGAGCTCACAGTATTGGAAGTCTAGTCACATCATGATGTCACAGTGTTCATAGAAACTGGTCTATCTACTTGTGAAAGTCCAACAGATCCTCCGTGAGTTCAGTAGATTCACATCAGTAAGTAGATTTTAATATTATGTGGCTGGGCTAAACAGGCAATACACACTGTCTGTTCTGGTTTCCTCTGAAACTAAAGCTGCTTTTATATTGTAGCTCGAGCGCTGGGAGAGAAAATTAACTCCACTACTCTTCTGCATTTAGTTATGGGCAGTGAATTAAGTCTGCCTGTAGACCAATTGTACTCTGGAGCTTGCTATTGCATACATGTGCAGAGTGGTTATGACATTTTAGCCATTGGACATGAGAAAAGTTGTGATGTCATGACATCATTACAGATCAAATATCTGGGCACTTGCGCAATGCTGTCATGACGTTATGTGATGTCACTACCAAAATGTGTTGCTTCCATCGGAACAGTATATTTACTGGTCCCAAGAGGATTGGCAGCAGTTAAGAGAAGTTAGTTTTAAAAAAGGGGTCTTCAGGGCCTCTGGCCTTAAAGATCTGACAAGTTTATCATGTTGCTATTGGCAACACAAGACTCAGCACTACAGGATCTATGACTGGAGACCAAGAAAAAAGGACAGACTTGCATTTATATAGCGCCTTTCATGACCTCAGGACATCTCAAAGTGCTTTACAGCCAATTAAGTATTTTTGAAGTGGAGTCACTGTTGTAATGTAGGAAACGCGGCAGCCAATTTGAGCACAGCAAGGTCCCACAAACAGCAATGTGATAATGACCAGATCATTTGTTTTAGTGATGTTGATTGAGGGATAAATATTGGCCAGGGCACCAAGGATAACTCCACTGCTCCTCTTCAAAGTAGTGCCATGGGATCTTTTACGTCCATTTGACGGGCCTGAGTTTAACGTTCCATCCCCATCCGAAAGACAGCACCTCTGACAGTGCAGTACTCCCTCACTGCTGGAGTGTCGGCCTAAATTTTTGTGCTCAAGTGGGACTTGAACCCACCACCTTCTGACTTAGAGGCGAGGGTGCTAGCAAATGAGCCACGGCTGACACACTATAAAAAGCAGCTTTAGAGTGACATAGCGCATCCATAGGCATTCTGAGTTTCAGAGCAAATATAAGCCTGCTTGTGTAAGTTAAGCAGCATTGCTCAAAACACTTCACTCCTGTCAGCAGCCTGAGGCACCATACACATGACAGCAGCAAGGAATAGGGTCTCATTGTAAAATAAACTGTCACCAATGGAGGCACCTTGTGATATTCTCATTGATCTTACAGAACAGCACTGCAGGTTTTAAAGGGATAGTGTCAGAAATTCTGGCTTCTAACAAAACTGATATGAGCAATCCAAGTCTGTTGAGATCAATTTTTTTAGTTATTTTAATTCTCAAAAGATTCTGGTAAATTTGATAATTTTATGACACCATTTCAGTTGTCTCCACTACAGAACAAGCCATAGCAATAAAAAGAAGGGTGAAGTAAACAGCTACCTCTGCAGAGTGCGGTAATCTCCACAGTCTTGTAGTACTGTATGCTATTAGAAAAAGCTTAAATGCAAGACATCAGTCTCCATGGAGCTCTTTCGTGGTAATAGCTGGAGAGGGCAGAATTCCTTCCACAAAATGGGGATAAGGTTGAAGCTGGAACTGCAAATTTATTTAAATTCAAAGCTTTCTTTTCACTCCCCATTAACTCCCAATATGTTGCAGAATCTAAGGGATATGTTTGTGGCATTGTTGATTTGTTTCATCGGTGGACAATTGCTTGTCATCGCAATAGCAACTTAGAATCATTGAAACTTACAGCACGGAAGGAGCTCATTCGGCCTGTCGTGCTTGTGCTGGCTCTTTGAAAGAGCAGTCGCGCTCAGTCCCACGTACCGTCTTTTTGTCGTAACCCTGTAAGTTCCTCATCCTCAAGTACCTGTCCAACTCCCTTTAAAATTATTTATGGAATCAGCTTCCACCACCTTTTCAGGTAGAGCGTTCCAGATCCCGACAACTCTCTGAGTGGAAAAAACTCTCCTCATTTCCCCTCTACATCTTTTGTCAATGATCTGACATCTATGACCTCTGGTTACTGACTCACTCGCCAGAGGGAACAGCCTTTCTCTATCTACTCTTATCAAAACCTCTCATCATCTTGAAAACTTCTACTCGGTCACCTCTTAACTTTCTCTGTTCCAAGGGGAACAGTCCTAACTTTTCCAGCCTCACCTCATAACTGAAGTCCCTCATTCCTGGTAACCTCCTGGTAAACCTCCTCTCTACCCTTTCTAAGGCCGTTACATCTTTCCTGAAGTGTGAACTTAAATTTCTATAGCACCTTTAACGTAAAAAATGATCCAAAGGAACTTCCCAGATGCCGATTGGGAATGGACACCTGAGGAAGGGTGCATTCAGGAGGGGTTATAGGGCTGGGGGAATTTGTATTGATAAACCCCCGGGTGGATTTCTGAATGAGGACAAGTATTTTAAATTTACTAAGTTGAGGGACAGAACCAGTGAAGGTCGGTGGGAATGGATGATGGACGAACGAGACAGTTTGGGACAGCACACAAGTAGCAGTGTTTTGGACGCGTTGGCGAGTTAATGAAGGGAGGAAGATGGGAGGCCAGCGAGGAGGGCACTGGAATAGTCAAGTCTGGAAGCAGCAAAAGCATGCATAAGGGTTTAGGCAGTAGAAGTGAAGGACAGAGATGGGCAGTGGTACAGTGATGGAGGTAAGTGATCTTGGTGATGGATAGGATTTGGTATTTAAAGCTCAGCTCAGGATCAAATACAATGCCAAGATTATGAACAGTCTTATTTGATATCGATGTAAGGGAGGCTTTTTGTCAACTTGATCCTAGTTTGATACAGCTTACCACTGTGAGATCCCTTTGAAAACAAGATCTTCCCAAGTTCAGAATTGTTATTTCTTCCGGGGTGGGATTGAGCATTGGTGTGCTATCACAGAGAGGTATAGATGCATGTTTGAGGTTCACTCTGTTCCTGATCTAAGCCATAGGTCAATGTTAAATAGCTACTGCTGTCTTGCCCAGCAGGGCATAGGGAGAAGGGAGGGTAAATTAAATCTAGGCTTAATTTAAATGTCAGCCTTGGCTCAGTGGTAGCACTCTTGAGTCAATAGGTCATGGGTTCAAACCCCACTCCAGAGACTTGAACACATAATCTAGGCTGACACTTCAGCGTAGTACTAAGGGATGATGCAGTCGGAAGTCTCGTCTTTCAGACGAGACCAAGACTCGGTCTGCCCTCTCAGGTGGATGTAACAGTTCGAAAAAGAGCTGAGAAGTTCTCCCGGTGTCCTGGCCAATATTTATCCCTCAACCAACATCACTGAAACAGATTATCTGGTCATTAATCTCATTGCTGTTTGTGGGATCTTGCTGTGCACAAATTGGCTACTACACTTCAAAATTACTTCATTGGCTGTGACGTGATTTGGGTCATCCTGAGATCATGAAAGGTGCTGTATAAATGCCAAGTTCTTTCTTTTAAGGAGGGGAAGAGAACAGAATAGCTTCCATTTGGCTAATGCCCATTTTTAAATTGAAGCTTTTTAGGGCATTGTTTTTTGCTTTTAGAAACTGGGGTATTAATTGTCCCATTTTTCACTATTTTAGTGGCAACAAATAGAAATGCTAATTACTTCAGTTTTGTGCCGAGTGACTTTGTTGTCGAGCCTTACCAGCAGACATCTGACCAATCAGGGATCCGCCTGTAATAATGCTCATTTTTCCGGTGCCTTAATAGCCATTTAACTAGTTAAGTAACAGCAGAAGATATTTTATCCAGCTCTGGAGAGTGGAAAACTGTAGAAAATTAAGGAGAGCACGAAATTGTGCATCCCAAGTAAATGACGTATCCAAATTCAGATTTTTGAAACACTGATTTATAAACAGAGTATTTGCCTTTACATCAACAACTGAACGTAAAAATCAGAAACAAAAAAATTAACTATAATTCAATTTTAGAAAATGTGTGTATTTGTCTGCTTGTGTAGACTATTGAATGTTTTTATTTAAATCAATTTATTTGCTCTGGCCTTCTTTTGGGCTTGTAATAATGAATTTAAAGAAACAAGGGGGAGAAATTCAGCATGTTAGCCTGGTGGGGGCGCTCAGGCAGTAGCGGCGGGGTGAACCTCACACCGCACAGCAAATTCGCTGGCCCTGTAGCGCCGGCGATAACAGTTAGCGCCTCGGCACCTGTGCAACGCTCACTGGGCGCCCGATCTGCAAACTTCAGTAGCGCCCTCGCCTTACCGCCTCGCGCTGACCGCGCCATGGAGCGGAGGCGTGAACCAGCCGGCTGGCGGGGCGCTACTTAAAGGGATGCGCCCCAGCTGTCAAGGAACCTCCGTTCCAAAGGTCAGTTATGAGTGGCAGAGAGTGCAGGATGTATCTGCAGCCAAATAAAGGGTGCTTAGTCCCCGGAGTGTTGCGGGCTGTCAAAAGACTTTGCTTTTCATGCCACAGCATATCGCCGTTCTGCACTCCCCGAATCATTGGCGTGCAGACTCCAGTGACCCTCCCCTTTAATGGCTGGAAGGCGCCTTCACCAATGCTCACTCCCGATTACACAACACCTCATTTTCGTTATCGCTTGGAGCCTAACGCCACTCACCTAGGCCATTAGCACCTGATTTAGCGCTCCCCTGCATTCTTTGAGCACTGAGACTGAATTTAGCGGGCAGCGAGATTGATTAGCGCCTGGCGCTAAACTTCCAACTTCTCACTTCTCAGAAGTTAGCACCCCAACCGGGACGATACTGAATTTCCAGCCCAAAGTCTTGAGATTTTTGATTCCTCCTGAGGAAACTGAGAAGCGTATTTAGGCTTTTCAACAGTTTACTGTCTATCTGTTAAAAACGCCCCTCAGCCGAGCCCTAGTCCCTAATTAACAACAACTTGCATTTATGTAGCATCTTTAACGAACTAAAGTGCAGTACAGTATTTTGAAAGTTTGACGGTATTTGTTGGGTCGGATACTCTAGTGGAGCAGCACTCTAAGATCGCCCTTCCCCACCAACAGCAACACTGGATCAGTTAATTGAGCAGTTGCAACAACATCCATGCTTAAGAAATGCTGAGTTTATCTGCTCCATTGTTGAATTAACTCCATCTGAGCCAGTGAGCTCGTTGCTACTGGGTCATTTTGATTCCTCCTAGCAGAACACTGCCACAGTTTTCTCTGAAAGCTCATTAGCCAGGCCTTGGTAAACCACAGCAGGTTTTTCAAAAATAAAAGCTGCAAATTTTACTCCCACATTTTTTGAGGGTGGAAAACAGAGTAGTGCAGAAGAGGAAAAGCCTCAGCTAACCACTGCTCCACGAATTAAAGTACAGCCTCACAGTTTAAAAGCTTGAGCTATTTGTTGGGGTGGGTATTTAGTCTCTGGTTTCAAATAATCTTCCAGTTTTGCACCAGTTTTAATGGCCATTACTGCCATTATGAGAGTGGCAAACAAGCCCGTCTTGTTGATGCATATAAAAACTCTGCATAGCTTCCATTTCTTAGTCTATATGAAGACTAAGATTTGTTTAGGCTGCAGATAGTGTGTTATAATTTCTAAAGCTTTGTCATAGGGCTAAAATTTCCATTGGTAAAATCATTTAAGGAAAACTTAATGAGTATTGTTGAACTAATTCCTAGTGGGCCAAATGATAGAAAGAACGCTCACCCTGAAGACTGATGTATGGAGGTCAGCATTCTTCAAGAAAAAGAAAGGGAGTCTCCCTTTTAAAAGTTTGTTCTACCACTTTGTGTCACTATAAAGAGAACTACAGAGAGGATGTTTGAAAGTCAGAATCCATATGACAAGGCAATTCAATGTTATATTTGAACGGTTGTGCTATGTAATGTGAATTACAGAGCAATGTATCCAATGATCTTCAGCTGTCCCTTCACTAAAAGTGTTTTTTAGGCATCTAAATGAAAGTGTTAATGAGCAGAAAATGATGAGCTGCAAAAAAAATTAAATGACATTTTGAGGTCTGGTGGTGACATGTTACAATCTTGATTTCTATGAAAGTTTGGTCAGTATTACAATAAGAGCTTGAATTCTTTAATTCAAAAGAGTTGGCTACTCATTTTTTGGTTTTTCTAGGAGAAACAACAAAAATAAAAATAGGTTTTGCTGTTGTGCTGGGGTGCCTCTAACGTTGGTGCTTTCCCAGATTTTATTGCCAGCATCTCAGTGATGTTGTCTTAAAGACTTTTGCAGCTGACATACGAGCATTATATATTTAAAAAGGTGTAACAGCGATTATTGACGAATTATCACTCAGAACTGTAATACTGTTGTATTACTACTCCCACTTAACAAAATCGTTTTAGTAGGCACTAGTATGTGGCAGCAGCCCATATTCTTAAAATAATTATTAAGTACTACTGCTAATAGCTGTCCCAGTATCTTTTATACTGGAATAGGGAGGTCACCTTGTGCTTTAATTGGTCCTTGTTCTACTTCTGTCTCTGGAGAAGCAAGAATGTGTCTTTTATAGATTTACCAGAATGATACCTGGACTCCCAGGGGTTAAATTACGAGGAGAGATTACACAAACTAGGGTTGTATTCCCTGGAATTTAGAAGGTCAAGTGGTGATTTGATCCAAGTTTTCAAGATATTACGGGGAACTGATCGGGTAGATAGAGAAACTATTTCCACTGGCTGTGGCGTCGAGGAATAAGGGACATCCATAGTCTAAAAAAATAGAGCCAGGCCTTTCAGGAGTGAAGTTAGGAAACACTTCTACACACAAAGGGTGGTAGAAGTTTGGAACTGTCTTCTGCAAACGGCAATTGATGCTGGATCAATTAATTTTAAATCCGAGATTGATAGATTTTTGTTAACCAAAGATATTAAGGGATATGGGACAAAGGCAGGTATATGGACTTAGGTCACAGATTAGCCATGATCTCATTGAATAACAGAACAGGCTTGAGGGGCTGAATGGCCTGCTCCTGTTCCTATGTACCTCTCACTGACTTATACCACCATGCCAGCAGCTCCGTCTGCTAGGTACTATTTAATGGAGTTCAAATATAATGCTAATCAGGTTTATGAGCCTCAAGTCTTTAATGATCTGTATAGTGGAATGATTGGCAATGCAAATAGTTGTAATTTAAGCCTTAATGTAGGGAAAATTGCTTTGGAGATTTTTTTTAAATGGGCGGATTAAATACTGAAAGTGGTTCGTATCTTTGTTTAAGTTTAGAAAATATTTTATTTTAAATAGTTTCATTGCAATCATGGTCCTTACGCACAGATTATTAAAACGTTGTACTCATTATTGCTTCTTCTTTGTCTAGGCTCACAAACGTTCTGAAAGTAATGAGTTAGCGGTCATTGATCAGTTGGTCAGGAAATTACTGATCATCATTGCTCGCCCAGCTCGATTGCTGGAATGCCTCGTAAGTCCTTTTTTAAAAAAAATATATATATATTTGGACACGGTCATAAATCACATAATCTGAAGCAATACTGTTAACTCTATAATCCACCTGAATACTGCGTCATATGGGCATGTACTGAATTTTAAAACAATTCGGGGGGTTGGGAGGGGTGGGGGTAAAAAACTTTAGAGACAGATGATTGCAACATTTCAAAGTCTCTAACCACGTGCTGGTTCAAAATTGATACACAAGAGAAATACTTTGACTTTATGATTTAATATATTTGCTGTCCTAGAGGACTTTGTCTTGAGGCACAATGACATTTTTGGGATCTATTCCCAATAAAGTTTACACAGAGGAGTAAATTTGCATTATTGGAAGCAATTAAAGAGTTGACCAAGGTCATTTTTTAATACTGTTCCAGGAATTTGATCCTGAAGAGTTTTATCACTTGTTGGAAGCAGCAGAAGGACATGCGAAAGAGGGACAAGGCATTAAATCAGACATTCCCCGTTATATTATCAGCCAGCTGGGCCTCACCAGAGATCCCTTGGAGGGTGAGTGCCAGTGTTGATTGTGCTACTTGCAAAGTATATTTTTCCTTGTCAAGTGCTTAGCAACTGTGGAATAAATGTTAAAGGAAAAGGGGTCATGTGAGGGCACGGGCTCGACGGGCCGAATGGCCTCCTCCTGTGCTGTAACCATTCTATGAGGGCATTATGCTGCTGGTACACCTAGCAGAAACTTGTTTCTAGCAAAACTTAAAGGTGACTTATTGTTAAATAATTTCCATTGGAATAGTTACATTTCTAAAATGGTCCTTATAAACAGATTATTAAAACTTTGTACTCGTGAACACTTTAATGCTTTTTCTCTTGGTCTAGGCTTACAAACATTCTTATTGAGTTAGCAATCATCAGTCAGAAATACTTTGACTTTATGCTTTGGTATATTTGTTGTCTGAGAGGAATTCCTTACTTGAAGCACAATTTTTGGAATCTGCTCCCGATAAAATTTATGTATAAAATCTTAATTGTAAATCTTCCATAGCCAGTACCAGCTGTAAAATATAATTTGCTGAAAGTTTCATTGAACAGAATGCATTAATTTTGCAGTTGATATAACAAAGTGTAGATGCACTAAAAAAAAAATAGCTGCGAGAGCATTATTTAGGTACCTTCCTATTGAGATATGGAAACATTAGCATATAATTAATAACTGAAACACTAATCTGACATGGATTGTGCATTAGGAGAATGTACATGTTATTTAAAGCTTTCCTATCCTGGCTCAGGTAGCGTACATCTGCTCTACATAATTTGCTCTTGCCCCTGCTCACTTGGCACAGTATGACCATCAGTGGCACTCATTTTTACTTTCCTTGCTGCTCTATTAAACCCCAAATGCAGCAGCAGTCGTACATTAAAAACAGTCATTAAAAAGGCATTTGAGCATCTAATTGGAACCCATCTAATTAAACAAATGTTTCTGTTTCTCTCGCATCTTTTGGCAAACTGTGGGATCTGAAATATACAAAATACTTTGAGGTGCTTCAGCCATTTTAATAGTCTACAAATTTTAAGACCAGTTGATCCTACGAGTTGCATGTTTGCTCACAACTGTAGTCTGAACTGCTGTTAGGCGATGGTGCCAAATACACTCACTTTTTTTTCTGACAACAATTAGAAAATAGATTTGCAACCTATTAGGCACCAGTGACTGCATCACAGATGGGTTCTCCAGGAGGAAGGTTTATTATTGTGTTGATATCAGCAGTCTTTGTATCATGGGCCTTCAGAAATGGTTTACTAGGGTATAAAGGACAGATGCTCCACTGGTTTACAAATGTGTTGGAAGTCTCAACAGGCATTGCTAGCTATTTCATTGGCCCACTGTTTAATTTGAGGATTGTATCAGTTACTAACAACTGCTCAGAGTTGTGACACAATTTAGAGGTCCCAGATAATTAGTGTAATCGGGTAAAACCATCCCAAACAGCATGGAGAAAATACAAAATGCCACGCCAAGCACCAAATGGAAGTTTAGCAGTCCCGTGGAATTACTACTAGATACAGCAAAATACGGAATTTATCATAACTCGAATGAATGAGACAGTGAGATCAATCAAAGGGAAATGAAGAAAGTGAAGCTTCTGTGTAACTGCAGCATAGCATTAAACCATCAAGGGAAATGATGATCTTCAACAGCCAGTTTTACAATATGCATTTCTTTTTGTTAGTTTTAATCAACAATTTTATTTTCCCTAATCAATAACTTTTTTTTCCTCAAAAGAAATGGCCCAGTTGGCTAACTATGATAGTGGGACAGCAGAGACTCCTGAAACTGATGAATCGGTGGGTGTAAGTATGCTTATCATATACCACTCTTCACACACAAGCAGTATAAATCTCCAGAGTTTTGCAGTTTGGCATCATTTCTATCTCACATATAGTTAACACCTAAAGCTAGCTATTGAAAATCTTTGTTGGCGTAACCCATTATGAAATTATTCAGGTTTGAAGTGGCTAGTTTTGGAAACTTGACCACTGGTTTGCCATAGGTTTGGATGACGATCTAATCCTTCCAGAACATGAATCTATGGGTGCTAGAATATCAATCCTACCAGACCCATGAGTTGCTGCTAATCTCAAAGGCAGAATCCACAGTGCAGAAACCAATCTCTGCTTTTGGTCAGCAAGCCGTCAAACATGCGGAAACGTCATCACCATATCTAGTCCCCAAACTAAGCAGCTGAGAAATCCACGCAGATGGAGGCCGCGATATTCCCTACCTCGGCGGGTCCGTGGCGGGCGAGGTCGGTGGCGGGTTCCGGCCCTGCTCCAGTCTTCTTCCCGGCCTCCAACGTGACTTCCCCCTGATTGGGCCCGCCCAGCAAGATTCCAAGATGGTGAGGCCATCCCTGGCGTCCCGGGCAGCAGTGTGGTCGGGTGCTGATGCCCTCTGTCCTGTGCAGCATCAGGTGATTGCGGAGAAGGTTGGTGTGGTTGCTGGTCTGCCTGGTGTTGCAGCTGATCGTGGTCAGATTCTGAGGACCAAGGTGAGGGAGTATAAACCGTACCCACGCTGATGGACTAGATGGCAGGTGAACTTGAGATGACAGAAGCAATCTGTCAGTGGTGGAAGAGGTTATTCCAATGAGGTGACACTGGATAGAGAGTTTGCTCCAAACACTTGCAACCTGCATGAAGCTCAGTCTGTCTTCCAAATGCAGTAAGCAACAGCTTCTGAGCTTGGAAAGTGAACAGCTGTGAGATGGGAGCTATTGTAGTACATTTCAAGCTGTCAAGTAATGAGATGATTCCATGGCCATTCAACGCCCGCCCAGCTTAACAGCGTGGACCCCATTGGTGAGCTGGTAAATTCTAAAGGTGTGCTCAAAATTGTTGTTACTCCTCTGTTAACAAGATTATAATGACCTGAATTGCCTCCCCTGCTGCTACGTGTCGGGTCTGCTCAGCGCTGACAGACTCGACATTTGGTAAAGGCGCGTGGTGGCAGGTTGACAGCGGGGTCCCAACCCGCTGTCAAATAAAAACACTTTCCCACCCGATCCACCAACGATCGCGCCCGCTGACTCCCCGGAAAACTCCCCCCGGAGTTTCTGTTGCTTGATATTGGATGTAGATGCTCTCCACATAGGAAAATAACCCCCACTTGCCTGTGTCCAAAGAACTTCGATGCAGATTGGCAAGAGCTAAAACATAGGGACCCCAAAGTGTGCACAGGGATATTGCTGTATTCAACCAGCTAAAGCCGTGTAGCTTGCCAGCACAAAGCACTCATAAGCCAGGTCAACACTACATGTTAAGGCTATTGGGTTGCAGAGTTCCTGGAGCTAAGTGGTGAGAATCCAAGCCCACCGTGACATCAATGAATCAGGCCGGCTGGTCAATTATCAACAGATTCGTGGAACACTGCAGACCTGCCTGATTCAGATATCAAACTATCAAATCCGCCACAGAGGGTCGATTTGATTTCCATCCACCAATGCCATGTATGTGATCTTAGAACCATTTTAACTTCAAAGAGACCCTGCTTACCTTCCCAGGAGGATAGACACTAATATCTTCATAACAAGTGGCACTTGGAAAAACCAACTGGATAGAGGTCCTCAACTCCTACCTATATGTTGAAAGTGAGGAAATGTTGCTTTAAAATTGATTATATCTTCTGCCTGTCTCCACACAAATGAATAAATACAGCTACTAAGAAGCCTTCAGTACTGAAGTACTTGTAAAATTTATATGCTTTTCTGACGTGGGGTAGTGTAGAGGAGAGGGTACATCACAATGTGTCTAACAGTGCTGTACCTAGACTGCAATTGCTTGATGACGAGACTGTTGACAAACATGGACAAAGTGCTCTATTCCATGCAGAGGTGTTCAAACATTTTGTCTTCATAGATTACACTGATGCTTACCTTGGTGTCTCTGGGGCCACTTACAAAGTTTATATCCACTTTTCCATGAAGTTGCTGTTACCAGCAGATTCAGGTGTTGGAGATTTCTCCACCAGTTATCAACAGGGCTTAATGCAGCCCTTTCCAAGCCATCAGGCCTACAAAATCAGAAATATAAGCGCACTGAGGACTGAGTTGCCTACAGCCTCCGAGGTCTGATTGTTTGGCCTGCATGTGGGCTCAGGTTCAATCCCTCCTTTTCCACAGCACTGATATCCCTTGCTATGATGAGCACAAAAAAAACATTGAGAAAGCACCTCTGAAATTGGCTGTAACTTCTGTTTGATGAATGTAAACAGTTTGTCGTTTAACAGTATCTTCTTTGAAATATCGAATGTATATATTTTTGAAGAGGAGCTTTTTTGAGGTTAAATAAAGTTTAGTTAATGTAACAGAAATGAAAAGGGGGAAGAAACTGCAACTGCTAAAAGTCTGAAATAATTTTTGAGAAGCGGAAGCAACCGCTCTATTTCTAGAATTTTCTGATGCAATTAAGAAGAATTCTTCCACAAGTTAAGTTTAAAAATGAATTCCTTCCTTCTCCTCAGAGCTTTAGTCCTTCAGTCCAAGGTAGGCGTAAGCCACGTGAAATTGACTTTGAAACTATGAAGCTGATCAGTAATGGAGCCTATGGGTGAGTGTTACATGAGGTCAGCTCACTTCCATATCCATTTAATGTTGTATTTGTGGAGATAGAAAAGCAGTCATCAGTATACCCTACTAGCAACAGAGGTGTTAACCAGAAAAAGGAGAGTGCTCATTTTACGATTCTTTACTGTGAGTTGACATAGAGTGGTATAATTAATCACATCAACGTCACTGTTAATAGTTATTTTCATCTTTAGTTGAAAATAATGGAGTTTTTGCTTTTTAAAACGCTTTGGTTTTCTGCAACGTATGTTTAATTGTATGCAGTATGTCATTGTTTTTGATTGAAATCAAAATCTGAAGTATTTAATGAATTGACAAATTAAGTGTAATGGCCCATGATCACTAGTTGTTTGATAATACTTTTGCATGCCAGGTTGAATCATCTGGCTGTCCTGACACTAGATAATTGTATCAGTGGTACGCAAGCCTTAGGACTGACTGCGTCTTCTCTTTCCTCAGAGCTGTGTATTTGGTTCGCCATAAAGAAACCAAACAGAGATTTGCAATGAAGAAAATAAACAAACAGAACCTGATCCTTAGAAACCAGATCCAACAAGCATTCGTGGAAAGGGATATCCTGACATTCGCAGAAAATCCATTTGTTGTTAGCATGTACTGTTCCTTTGAAACCAAGCGCCATCTGTGTATGGTGATGGAATACGTAGAAGGTAATATACTCACTTTTAAATAAAATTAGTTTTTGTTCCTGGTAAAACCTATTCTTGCTCAGCTTGGAATTCTAAACAACCAAATAATGTCACGTGACTTTGGTAGGTGAAAAATAGTGTTTCGTTCATTTTTAGGTGGAGATTGTGCTACGCTGTTGAAAAATATGGGCCCCTTACCGGTAGATATGGCAAGAATGTATTTTGCAGAGACGGTCCTTGCTTTGGAATACCTCCACAATTATGGAGTTGTACACAGAGATCTGAAACCAGATAAGTATGTGTCTAAAAAACATGTTGGCTACAGATTTTACTTGTTTTTCAGTCGGTTAAAATTGGAAAATTAAGATTTCGTATTTGATTCCACATGCAGAGGCTCGTAGATACATTACGCTATGTTGTTGCACATGTATCTTTCATAAAACTTTAGATGTGCAATTTTACATGTGTAAAATAAATTATGAAGTGCATATTTCAGGATATTAACTGGAACATTTAATTGTGGTTTTATGAAGGAATATACGTCCTGTGTACCACACAGTAAAAGATTCCTCTCGTTATTGATCTTTACTTCCATGTAATTTGATCGACTTTCCTTTTAAAACCTCTATATACATCCTCTTTCTTTCAAATGGCATAAATAGCATTCATCCAAAACACTAATTATCACCATTGACTCTGGCACATACTGGGGGATTGCGCAACCAAATAACTGACCCTCGCAAGGGAAAAGTTAGTTCAGGGCCTGTTGGACTGAAGCAAGTTAAGAGCTTGGTAAGATAGTTTTGGATGATTGCATTTATAATGCGCATACACGTACGTACCTCTTGGTTGTGTTATAGCTCGTAATACTCCTATCCAAGTGTTGTGCACTGAAGATTCTTGCAGTAGTGCAAGATGTGGGCGCTAACTGAGCAGTGTGTTAATACAAGGGTGTATTTTGAGCAAGAGTTTTTTGCTCACTCGATATATTAATTTCAGCTATTTAATTTAGCTCGGCGTCATGCACAATTACCATTACAGATTGAGTTACATTCCATTCAGTTTCTTTTTCAAGCATTGGATATTTATAAATATGTGTGGGTTTTGTTGTGGGTGGGGTGGGGAATGAGGGGAAGAGGGAGAGATTTCATCTTGTGGTATGGGCTGATCTGGAATCTGCAGATGAAAGCCGGTACCTGAACCTGCTTTGGCACTGACTGCTTAAGAGTTGATTTAAATGCCCCAGCTCATTACATATTCAGATATCAAAGCAGGAAAGAGATGTGGGGGTTCTGGTGTATAGGTCAATAAACCCGTTGTTCAGTGTTCACAGGCAATGAAGAAAGCAGAAAAAATGTTGGGGTGCGCAGCAGAGGGTGTGATTTATAAATCTAAGGAGGTAATGTTAAAGTTGTATCTGGAGTACCGAGTTCAGCTTTGGTCTCCATATTATAGGAAGGGTGCACTTCAACTGGGTTGTTTTTCATATGTCAGCTTTGTGGTAAGATGTGTCTCTACGATTGGTTTAGAAAACCATCTAAATGCTCACCAAAGGCGTGACCAATCTTAAAAATTCAATTGTTTTATGCTGAGAAAAAATCTTACTCAGTTATCAAGGGACTTCCAAGGACAGGAAGGATGTAGAATTATTGGATGAAGGACATAGAATTAATGGAGGGAATCCAGAGGAACGCTATGAAGCTGATTCCTGAACTTAATGGGCCGAGTTATGAGGAAAATTTGACTACCTGGGATTGTACTCTCTGGAGCAGAGCAGAATATGGGGGATTTGACAGATATCTGTACAATTTTCACAGGGACCAGGGGACACGGTTTAAAATTAAGGGTATCAAAAGAAATTAGGAAATTTGGACAACTTTTTTTTTTACTGTCAGTGTGATAAAATTGTGGAAATGGAAACTGGCAGATTAAAAAAAAAAAATAATGATGAATTTTGACTTTGTTTTATTTTAGAATTAAATAAAACTTCAGGAAGAATGTTAAGGCTTTGGATAAGGTGCAGAGGAGATTTATCAGAATGGTACCAGGGATGAGGGACTTTAGGGATTGTTCTCTTTAGCACAGAGAAAGTTGAGTGGAGATTTAATAGAGGTGTTCAAAATTACAAGGGGTTTTGATAGAGTAAATAGGGAGAAACTGTCTCCACTGACAGGAGGGTCAGTAACCAGACAACACAAATTTAATAGATAGTTAGCAAAAGAACCAGAAGGGAGATGAGGAGAAATTATTTTACACAGCGAGTTGTTGAGATCTGGAATGCACTGCCTGAAAGGGCGGTGGAAGCAGATTCAATCGCAATTTTCAAAAGGAAATTGGATAAATACTTGAAAAGGAAAAAAATGACAGGGCTATGGGGAAAGAGCAGGGGAGTGGGACTAATTGGATAGCGTTTTCAAAGAACAGTTCTGTACAACTGCTTTAAGTCCTCTTTTTTTATATTTTTGAATTTTTAACTTCTGTCCGTGTTAGGAAAAATAGAGCATTTAATGCCATTAGAAAAAAGGTACTTAAAGGAGTGATGAATTGTGGTAAGCACAAGCACGGTTAGATATGCTATAGATACAACGGTTATATCAAACCATGTGGTTAAAACAGATCAGTTCCGTACACTTATATATTAAATCTATGTTTTTAACAACTTTTCCCTCAAACAAGATTATATCCACTGGCTTTAATTTTTTTAAATTTGTTTTTATGGGATGTGGGCGTCGCTGGCAAGGCCAGCGTTTATTGCCCATCCCTAATTGCCCTTGAGAAGGTGGTGGTGAGCCGCCTTCTTGAACTGCTGCAGTCCGTGTGGTGATGGTACTCCCACAGTGCTGTTAGGTAGGGAGTTCCAGGATTTTGACCCAGCGACGATGAAGGATCGGTGATATACTTCTAAGTCAGGATGGTGTATAACTTGGAGGTGGTGGTGTTCCCATGCGCCCTGCTGCCCTTGTCCTTCTGGCTGGAGTCATGCCTAGCATAAAGGAAGATGGTTGTGGTGACCATTTGGGCAGAGGGCAACAGGAGACCATTCAATTCCATACGTGGAAGAATCAGCACTTTTGGGAGAGGCGGGACAAAAATTCCAGTGAGGACTAGTTTTCACTGAGCGAGGATTGCATTTCTTCCCTCTTCCAACATCATTAGAAATTGGGGGAACTATATCAAAATATGCTGATAATTTTTTTTCCTAATCTCTCCTTTATTTTTGTAATTATTTTGTCTTGTTGCTTCTCCTTACCATCCAACTGACCAGTAGAAACAATCTGTCGCTGTTTACTTTGATAACCATTCACAATCTTGAAGATTATTATCAGGCTACATCTTAACCTTCTCAGCCCTAGTGGTTGAAAACCATAAATTCTAAAGTTTCTCTTCATAACTGTAAAACCCTCATCCATGATAACATCCATACTTGCCTTAGAGGCGGTTCAATGAAGGTTCACTAGATTGATCCCTGGGATGAGAGGGTTGTCCTATGAGGAGAGACTGATTGATTGAGCCTATACTCTCTGGAGTTTAGAAGAATGATTTTGAGGGGGATTGACAGGGTAGATGCTGAGAGGTTATTTCCCCTGGCTGGAGAGTCTAGAATGGGGGGGCATAGTTTCAGGATAAGGGGTCGGCCATTTAAGACCGAGATGAGGAGGAATTTCTTCACTCAGAGGGTTGTGAATCTTTAGAATTCTCTACCCCAAATGACTCGGGATGCTAAATCAGTGAGTATATTCAAGGCTGAGATCGATAGATTTTTGGACTCTAGGGGAATCAAGGGATATGGAGATTGGGCGGGAAAGTGGAGTTGAGGTCGATGATCAGCCATGATCTTATTGAATGGCGGTGCAGGCTCGAGGGGCCGTATGGCCTACTCCTGCTCCTCATTCTTATGTTCTTATGTTCTATTGAATCTACACTGCACCTTTTCTATTAGTTTTATATTCTTATAATGGGGTGTCCACTTAAAATGCTATTTTGCATTTACTCTTGATCACCGATATCTCTGTGATATTCAACACTTCTCTAACTACTGCTCTCACTGTTTCACGAAATTCACCCTCTTCTCCATGCACTATCACATGCATACTCTCAATCTCTCTCTTCAGCAGCACCATCTCACTTTCTTTTGTAGCTCTCCAGGTCCATAGTTCCATATCCTCCTTGGTCTCGTCCTTTGGTTTAACAAAAAACTATTTTTTTTCTCCTTCCTTTCAAGTAACAAGAACTGAAAACTCGTGTAACTCCTGGATGCTAGCCTACCTCTCAATCTCTCTTCCCCTTTCTCTCCTTTTGAGATTATCTCTCCTATTAACTTCACCCCTTGCTGGCTTTTCATGATCACTTCTGACCTTCCTTGAATGATCTGTCCTCAGCAAGTGCCTGAGCATCATTCCCCTACATCCCCACATCAACTAATTCTAACCTGGCCGTGATGCCAAGTTCTTCTTCTGCCGCCTTTGCCTCTGTGCTGTATTTTTTTGGCCAGGAGAATCCCCCTCATCCATCTGACCCTTTCTCCTGTCTCCAGGTCTCACTATCCTCCAGGACCCTTCCCTCTGGCCTCATGCCTTCTCTCGATATTTTCATTGAGAATTGCCTCCATGATATCGGCCGCCTCAGTTTCTCCACTCCCCTTACTTGCTCTAATATATCTCCCTCTGAACTTGCTGCACTTTATTCCCTCAGTTCTAACCCTGACATCATCAACGAAACCTGCTGATTAATGGCACACCATTGTTGTATCGCGGCTGAGACTGAATGCTAACTCTCTGACAACAACTCTATTTTTCCTTCTAGACCACGACCCCACTACCTAATATCAAGCCACTATTTCTCAGACTGTGACCAATCTCATCTTTTCTGGATATTTCTTCCATCCCCCACGCTGCCTCCAACCTCATAGTCCCCCAACCCCGTACTGTTCATTTCTGCCTTCATCCGATTGTTTCAGCTTGCCATGATCTAATTGAAAGGCGGAACAGGCTTGAGGGGCTGAATGGCCTACTCCTGTTCCTATGTTCCCTGAGCTTTCAGTTCAAAGCAGAACAGAGTGTGCTACTAATGGAGGAGCCACCACCATCTCAGATGGAGGCAACAGCTATATAAATTGTTGCATTTCTCATTGCAAATTACAAGTTATCTATACAAATTTGCAGTACTCAAATGGTGTATAATACCCACATGACACGCATGCAATTTATGTTTTATGTGTACCAATATCTCCTCCATAACAGTAATGTAATGTAGATGAACAATGCTACTTACAATGATTAAATGATTAAAAAAGGAGGCTGACACTTGGTGCCTGGCCTCACACAGAGGGTGACCATTTTCTGTCTTCTCGGAGGCCTTCTTTTACCGAGGCCTTGCAAGCATCCAGCAGCACTCCCTGCACACTTAAAAAAAAAAACTTTTAACATGTATTGCACCAAGCCACTACTTCAATAAAATAAAAAAATCAGGTCCAAAAGCTTAAATGCAAATTCACCTGAAAGATGTGTGTGTCCCTTTTAAGAGGTGCTGACTGCGCCTCTGTCAGTCTGCTGAATGCTGGGTTTTCATGGCGAGCTTAGGACCCAGCGCTAAGGACCAAGTTCGCTGAGGTGACGTTAAGTCGGCGTGACGTCACCCTCTCTTAATTTACATTTCCAGGGCCAGCGCTGCTGTCGGCAGTGCTAAGGCCCTCACCAAAATGGCGGCCGCCGAGTCCCGCGCTAGAGTGGCGGCCGGCATTTTTAGACCGGATCACGGCGAAAACTCGTGGCGGTAAGTGGGCCAATCTCTAGGCCTGGGAATTTGATAGAAAATGTGCAACGGTCGTGGGTCTCCGCGAGGGAGAGAGAATAAACACAAGAGTTTATCCTGACAAAGATTGTGGGTGAAAGAAAAATGCCTGAATGTTATTCAAAGTGTCAGAGAATTTAGGCTGAGTCAAAAGCTGCAGGACCCACAGCAGCAAATTCTGTCTGAGAGAGCCACAGTGTAGAAAATGTGATCTAACAATTGGTGCCTGATTGGAAACAAGAGATTGGAATGGGTAAGAAGATACACTCTGGAAGAAACTCAGACTTCTAATTGCAGTTTCATAAAATTGCACCTACTTGGCTCCATTAAGCATGTTATGGACGGGTGATTGCTATTAGTGAGCAGATCATTAACATGAAATTCTAGTTGTTTCAGAGCTTGTGGCATATCTGAGAAGCTTTTCAAACTTCAGTGGAAATTCCACTTTTCCGATGGGTGGGAGTTATTTACCTCCACTATTTTCAGCCCGTGGTTTATACCAGTTGTCGACTTTATTTTGTGGAATTGAGCTTCTTTACCCCTCACATGCTGAGAACCTCTGCTGGCTTTCAGAATTGCTATCATAAGGTCGTCAGTTTTCATTAACTGGCTGCCTCTGGGTTTGATCCTGCAGTTGCTCAGAACTTCTTTGCAGTTACCTTTCAATTAAAGTTTAAAAAAAAAAATTAAATTGTACTCAAATGCTTTTTTTCTCTGTAGTTTGCTTGTAACATCATTGGGGCATATCAAACTGACAGATTTTGGACTGTCAAAAGTTGGGCTGATGAATATGACAACCAACCTTTATGAAGGACACATTGAGAAGGATGCCAGAGAATTCCTGGACAAGCAGGTAAGAGCTACGTGGGGCTGTGCATAATCTTCCTGAAAAAATATCCCTGTTATCTCAGCTGCTCCATATATTTGGCTGTCGGGATTTGAAAACTGAAACAGGACACAGCTTGTCTTCAACTGTTTGAAAACAGTAGAGATTTTTTTGTTGAGCCTGTCACGCAAATAAGCCTCCACAATTTAGAAGCAGGCAAGATAATTATACTTTAGGAAGCTAAGCACAAAACAAGTATCAGATAATTTGATGCAGCATTTCATTGATTGCCGACTCATGTTTTGCATATCTGCTTGGAAGATATTAATTGTCCTGTTCTAGTTCAGTCCGATTTAGTACGGCAAACTTCTATATATTTAGACAAGTGTTCTGTAGAGGATGTCTGATAACTGTTTGGTCACTGATTATTCATGGTCTGCTTTATATATATATATATATATATATATATATATATAAAAATCCATAATTTTTGTCATCTGCAAATTTAAGTTTCCATGAATTTTTAATTCTGGTGCGCAAAATCCGCGAAATAATCAGAGCCAAGTCACACGATTCTGTTCACACCATTTTCAAAATAAGTCAACTTGTATTTTTATTTCAAAGCCTCTTCCTGTGCTCAGCGTTAATTAGTATCACTGTAGGAATTTATCTGAATATTGAAAGTGTGGATGAGAGATTCCCACACTTCAATTTCGTGAGGTGTTTCAATGAGAAAATCTCACTTGTATCAAGTGGCAACTCCACCAGTGTCAACCCAGACTCTAACCTGAACCATTCCTGCAGTACGTGGTAGAGACTGAGTTCATAGCACACGGCAAGGGAAATACAAATGGTTGGGAGCTTAAAACAGCAGCGAGTGGAATCTGGAAAAAGCATGCTTGTAGGGAGCCAAAAAGAGAGATGGAAGCTGAAAGAATAAGAAAATGTATGTAAACAACGGGAATAACAATTTAAAAAGAAAGAAAATTCGAACAATTAATAGCCACACAATGTAACCCCACAGAGCAAGACTGTTTAGCCAATAATAGAAATGGGGGAAATTAAAAAACAATGTGTATTCACTGCTACTGGTTGGGATGTGAGGGTTAAAGAAATAGTCTACGTTTCTGCTCCATTTGCACTCTTTCCTCTACCTCCAGGAATTTTCAGATTAAACAAAAATGTTAACTCGCTCTCCTCCATAAATAAGACAATGGATGCTATTGCACACAAATCGCAGGAATCAATGAAGGAGTAAATGGGGACCCATCATTGTACGAATCGTAATCTCTACAGAGTATTTCCAAAATCTGTGATGCACTACACCCGTGAAGGGTGCTAAATTCTAAGACGTGCCCCATTTCCTTTTAGCACACTTCATTACCAAATGATAGCAATCTGGTCTCTGCAAAAGTTACTTTACCATTCTACTCTTCTCGCCAATGTGTGTTATGGGGTGAATGTAAACAATTTTTCTGTATTATGACTCATATTGATGCTCCTTTAAAGTAATGTAAAAATGCCTCTCACTACTGATGATTCAGTGTAATTGAAGGCATTTATATATCTGTGTTCTGTTAGGAGTGGATATAGTCTGGCATTTCATATCCATGATTGTTTCTATAGTGATGTTGATGGAAGTATTTTGTTAGTCACATCATTGTTAGGGTGAGCAAATTTTAAATTCAGCAATGTTAGGGGTACCCAGAAAGTTATAGCAATAAAGGACACACTACAGTTTTAGTTAACTGATTCAAATTGTGAAAATACAAATACTATAAAGTTCTGCTCTGTTTATTGCATATATTTTCATGCACATTTGTTTGTTGTAGCTCACCATTCCAGTAGACTTACTTACTGTTGTACATAAAAGTAGACATTGCTTTATATTAGTGCTGCTTAATTTGATTTAAAAAAAATGGCAACGAACTTAAAACCCTAACATAATATGTAAGGATCTGAAACATTTAGTTAAAGATTCAAAGCCCGCTTTTAACCCTGGCCGCCTGGTGGGAACTGGGCAGGTGGGCAGTTGAAATCAGGTCAGTAGTGACACAGGCCTTCCAATCCCACTGTAATTTTAACCTGCTGTTTTTGTAGGTCACCTGCCGGAAGGCAGTGTAGTCCTTCTTTAAATATATGAAGATTGTGGCTTCCTTGCCAGGTCAGCCTAGTGACAAGCGCGAGCAAGGCCAGAAGAGCCCCATAAACGTTAGTAAATTAAATTTTATTTATTGGTTTTCTTGTGGGCCAGGAGTGATCCTCCAGGATGCACAAGGAAACCTGGGACCTCCCCAGCCCCAAGCTTCCCTCACCCTCCCCTGACCGCGATTCACCCCCCCACCTCACACCTGCTCCTAACCACTTACCTGACTGCCGGGGGCCATTCTATTGGGTTGCCGGCTGCGGCCTCCTGCCGCCCGAAATCCCACTCGCGCCCGCCGGCCAGCTAGCACTATCCTGACGGGCTCGGGCCTGACCACCTCGACCCCGCCTGCAGACTCCTGCTGGGAGTTAAAATCCAGGCCCTCCGATTCAGCTGACAGTGTGCAGTATAGATTTAAAAAAAAGAAAACATTGCAAACAATAGAAATCTGAAATAAAAATACTAAATGATAGAACTACACAGGAGGTCGGTCAGCACCCATAAAGAGAAACGTTAGGTTAACATTTTCTGGTGTACACCTCTATATTGTAATAGGAACAAGCTTTTATTGTCACGTCCGTTAAAATGCTTTTCACAAACAGAGTGTAAACCACTCGACGGTTTGCTAGCACCACATTTACCTGTACATGCTAGTTTTTATGGTTGTTGTATTGCAGGTTTGTGGAACTCCAGAGTACATAGCCCCTGAGGTAATCCTGCGGCAAGGGTATGGCAAACCAGTGGACTGGTGGGCCATGGGGATAATTCTTTATGAATTTGTTGTTGGATGTGTGCCTTTCTTTGGAGACACGCCTGAGGAGCTCTTTGGGCAAGTGATTAGTGGTGAGCATCAACGTCAGCAAGAAATACCCTGATATGTAAAGCTTGCCAAGAAGAAAATATAAATAATTAAAGCAAGAAATGTACTGTGTGGTTTGAAGACAGAATTCCCCCCCCCCCCCCCCCCCCCCCAACAAACGCTATTATTGATGTCATTTTCAGAGCATTTAGCTAAACAGTATAAATTTACCAACTGTGGTTTAATTGTTGCTCTGCAGTGAAATCTATCCACAGGTGTGCAGTAGAGGTGAACATTGATGACTGTTAATTTAGCCACGTTACCTCAAACAAGAGCTGCTTCACCTTTATCAAGACGAATCTGAGTTGTATGTGTAACTTTGTTTCAGACGGCTGGCTATTCTGCATTTGTTTTTTACAAGCTGGTATTAACCAGTCTTCTGAAAAACGATTTTTGTCGTCCCTTGGCGGAATGCCTGCTGTATTCTGCAGAACCTCTCCAACAAGTATTATGAATAGAGCATCTGCACAGCCAGCTGGCTAAACTGGGAACTGACGTGGCTTTTAGATTTCTTCCTCGAGCATTGTTTGCTTGACATTCCAGATCTTCAGAAGGAATCATGTGAGGCAAACATTTTTTTAACTTTTTTTCCCCAATGCATTTTTGGAATTTGTCCTGCTGCATTTGCCGCCTTTCCAAATTACCGTCAATGTGCAGCATTTTATTAAAAAAAACAGTTTATTTTGAGGGAAAGTGCTTTTTAAGAGCAATTCTTCAGCAAAACAAAAAGATGTTGGAGTATCTGAGAATAAAAACAGAAAATGCTGGAAATACTGAGCGGGTCAGGCAGCATCTGTGGAGAGAGAAACAGAGTTAACGTTTCAGGTTGATGACCTTTCGCCAGAACTCTGATGAAAGGTCATCGGCCTGAAACGTTAACTCTTGTTTCTCTCTCCACAGATGCTTCTCTGACCTGCTGAGTATCTCCAGCATTTTCTGTTTCTATTTCAGCTTTCCAGCACCCGCAGTATTTTGCTTTTAAGCGTCTGAGAATATTGTCTTTGTTTAGGGATTCTGAACTCTCAGACGTCTGGTTCCGAGCCAGACGATTGCAGTTTCTGTAATACTACAGCTGTCCAGAGAGAGACAAGTCAAATCCATTCCATCTTGTTTTGTCATGTGTTGCAGAGTGAGAGAGGCTGTGGGAATTGAGTGATTAATTAAGAGCATTGTGAATGGCTGTGGCTGCCCAACAGCTCATTTGCATATTCATGTATCATTTCCACATGATGTAATTACATTTATGGAGCAACCTGCTGGCTAAACAAACCAGAATAAATTTCTTTCTAAAATGCGTGGCATCCCATTGCCTTGAATGGTTGTTAATAGAATTGCAAATTAGGTCTGCAAAAATAAATTTAGCAATCACTAATTTTACCTTTTTTTTTGGTTACTGGAATCCAATTAAATTATAACCTTTGATTTATGGTTCATTTGCGTTTGGAAAGTATATCTACGCCTTTGCTCACTACCATTTATGATGGCATTGTAATTGGGTGCATCTGCCAGCTATTTTGTAATTAGTGTTAATATTTGTTTAAATGATTCATTGAATGTTCAGAGCTCGGTATTGTTCAGCATCATGTCGACAGCTTAATGTGCAAAGTTCTGAGCAAATAATAATAAGTGCCCCACTCTTTGTGAGGCAGCGCCTGGCTTCCTTTCAGCACTGCCACCTTGCGCGCAAGTGCGAAGTCTGTCGCGTTCAACCGACTTCCACGCACCCGAGTTGGTTGGCTTTTTCAGTGTCTTTTCCTGTGTTCGTGAAAGTGAAGGATGTCAGTGGCTTTCATTTGTGCCCCCAGTTCCTTCAGGTGAGGAACAGCAAACAAGCCAAATGCAAGGTAAACTTTGCGAGCCTGCTCCAACAACGTGCTTTAGTGCTAACAGTTAGAATTTCTCCTTTTTTATCACACCAGCCGTCCTAATGGTCTCTCTCAGATAGATTGCCTAAAATTTAATAAAAGACTCTTAAAGTGCTCGTGACATGCATCACTGAGTCTGATGTCTTGTCCATATTGCAGAGCTCTCCCAAGATTTTTGTCCGTATGGGTACCATAGTTGTGTGCTATGGGGGCCAAATATAAAGTTGAAATAAATGTTCCAACAATTTGCACATACCTCAAGCCACTGATGCTAACAGATCTTGGTGTTCTGATTTCGGATTTATCCACCAATGTGGCAACAGCACCACCAACAGCAGCCATTTTAAACCTTCAAGGCCACAAAATTCAAACAGAAAAACCAGCGACTAAGAAATAGAATTGCAATTAATTACTTTGAGGGCTCGACTGCCAAGGCTCAGGTGCTGCATGTGGCTCACAGGCTGCAATTTAGACCGATCTCCCCTTCATGGTCTAGAAATTTCTGGTGAAATTTAGAAATGTACCCAAGTTTTGTGAAGATTGTTCTGTAATTGTAGTTCAGTTCTTTTAGTTCAGTTCTTTTGTGTTTTTCTGCCTTCTTAGATGAGATAAACTGGCCAGAAGGGGATGAAGCTCCTGCATCGGATGCTCAGGACCTCATCACTACGCTGCTCAGGCAGAACCCATTGGAGAGACTGGGGACAGGTACCGCCAAGCTATTTGCATTATTAATGTTCTGCAATTAGCACATTACTCTGAAAATCGCCAAATCTGAAAGCTCTTTATAATGTGATAATCCTTCTATTGATAATCTATTCTGTTTAATGGCTTGGTGTTCCTTGTCATGCAAACCGAATATTGGCTTTTTAATAAAACAAATTCTTCATTTCCACACTCTGGCGACTTCACATTTGACTAAACCACAGAACATCCCTTGGCCTGGTTGAACTGGGCTGTTTAATCTGTTCACTATACAAAATCAAAGCTAAGCTATTCCTCAAAGACATTTTGTTTTCAGTTAAGCTCAGCTACAGAACTATCACCATAAAGATATTTACTGTATTAAGAGCTGATGCTAATGTGGAACAGTAAAAGTCCAATTTCTGCCAACTTCAAATTTCTCTTTCTGCTGCTGTACGGCGGCACTGTAAAAGTTCTAAACGCTCCCTGGTGCTTTGGACAGCTACTCTGAATGACTGATGTGGAACTAATTTGTTCATGCCTTCGAATGGTGCTGTTCAGGTCAGAGGAGTTTGTGGCCATGTAATCTGGGATGTTCCTCCTGTTGCAGTAAACGGGTCCATTTATTTTATTAACTCATCAATGGGATTTTATGCCAACTAGAGGAATCTGTGTATTGTGTTGATTAAAGCTTGAAGTGAGAGATTTAAAACAAAAAAGTGCAGGATACAGTGCCAGGGCGTTTCTCCATGAATTTCTCCAGAATCACATGCCTTACTTTCAATAGGTTAATAAGCTACATACCAAGTATTGCAGCTTGTTACTGGGTACAGAATCCAATATTAAACTAAAGTAAGATTGGTCCCTTAGTAGACACATTTTCTATTTAATAAGTTTATGGTAAGTGCAAGTATGCAGTGCGTGATTGAAAAAACAAATTTGGATAATTTTCTCGCTTAGATGTAGAAACAACCGCCATTCACCCTGTAGCTAGATGGACAGAGTAACATTGCAATATTAATATGAATCCGTCTGAACCATGGATGAGTACAAGTAAAAACATTTTCATCTTTTGTATGTTTCCTCCTTTTCGGCATCAGTCTTTGGGTCCATTGAATAGATAGCCAAGCTTCAGAAAATGGTCATCAGCTTAGCATAGCAGCAGAACCTTAGAGCCGTGGAGGTTTGCAGCACAGAAGGAGGCCAGTCAGCCCATCGTGACAGTGTTGGCTCTTTGCTGGAGCATTCCAGAACTAGTCCCACTACCCTGCTCTCTCCCCGTAGTCCTGTATCTTCCTCTGTTACAAATAGTTACCCAATTTTCCCTTAAAAGATGCCTCAACCGCTCCCTGTGCCAAAGCAGTCCCTGCGCTAACAATCTCCTGAGTAAAGAGATTTCTCCTAACTTCCTTCCTCACTCTTGGTGACAATTATAAATCGTTGACAGCCACCCACCCCCACCACTGTCTCCTTGACCACTTTCCTTATTCATTCTACGAATACCCTTCATAATTTAAAAAACCTGCATTAACCCTCTCTGCTCTGGTAGATGTAGACCCAGTACCTCAAATCATCCTAGTGAATCTATGCTGGTCTTTCTCTATGGCTTTGATGTCCTTTTTATAATGGGGCACCAAAAACAACTACACAATATCCTGTGGGCTCGCCATTGCCTTGAACAACCTTACAGTAGAAGTAGTGTACAGACAGATTTTATAATAAACTATGAGTAATGTGCTGATTGTAAAAAGAAAAAAATGCTCAGCCCATAAGTTTTCAGACCCGAGCCCATTCTGTTCCTACTCACCCCACCCACCACTGCCCTCTTGGACTCTACCAGTAGATCAACAATCACCGCTCTTTTCCGAATCTCCGTCCACTCACTCAATGTTCATTCACACGCGAACGAGTCCCTTGTCATCCACGACTTTATTGTGCCCAAATGCATTCACATCCTGACTTTTACTGAAAATTGGCTCGTGAGTGGCAACACCTTACTGTCGCTTCCCTGTCTTTGCATCACCTGCCCTGCCCAAACCACCACGGTGGCAGTATGACCCTCATCACCCTCTAGTTCCTGGCACCTTCTCCTCCTCCGAGCACCACACCTTGCTCCACCCCTCGCCTCTGATTTAAAATCCGAGTTGTCTACATTCTGAGTTTCTCTCTCGGATATCCTCCCTCCTTTCCTCCCTCAGCCTCTGCACTAAGCGATTCCTTATCCTCAGTGATTTCAATCTTCGTCTCTCCTCCCCATATTCACAGCCACCCCATCAACCTCACGTGACCTTTTTATTTCCATCACAGACAAGGCAATCTCCAACTACTTCCTTATATCCCTCACCACGCACACCCCACTATGTCCTTGCAAACCCACTTCCTTATGCATTTGTCCCTGGAAAAAACTCTTCTCCCAAGTCACTTACAACTGCACTTTCAAACTGCTTCGCCTTTGACCTTCCATTCGCCACGATACTTCTACAGTCCATGAGCTCCTTGCCCTTGTTGTTGGAGGTACTGCCCCATCTCTAACCTCTTTTTCCTTCCAAAGTTCTCTCCAAAGTGTTGCTTCTCAAATCTATGCCTATCTTTCCTGCAACTCCATGTTTGAATCTCTCCAATTTCCACTCCTACCACAATACTAAAATGGTCCAAATCAAAGTCGCAAATGACATCCTCTGTGACTGTGAGCATGGTACGCTATCCCTCCTCATCCTGCTCAATCTCTCTGAAGCTTTTAACACGGTCAACCACACCATCCTCTTCCAATGTCTCTCATTCATTGTCCAGCTCAGTAGGACTGCCTGCACTTGGTTCTACTCTTACCTATCCAATCGTAACCAGAGCATCTTGATCAATGGCTTCTCCTCCACCTCTGTAACCTCGCCTGTCGCTATTCTACAAGATCCCATCTGCTGCTGGAACTCTCATCTGTACCATTATCTCCGTCAGACTTGATGACACCATTGACTCCAATGCTCTCTTGGCTGGCTCCCCATCCTTCACGCTTTGCAAACATCAGCTCATCCAAAATTCTGGTGTCCATGTACTATCCCACACCAAGTCCCACTCGCCCATCACTCCTATCCATGTTGACCTACATTGGCTCCTCATTCCCCCTATGCCTCAAATTGAAAATTCTCATCCTCATGTTTAAATCCCTTCATGGCCTTGCTACTCCCCATCCTTTATCTGAGGAAGGAGATACTTGCCTTTGAGGCGGTGCAAGAAAGGTTCACTGGATCGATTCCGGGTATGAGAGGGTTGGCCTATGGGGAGAAATTGAGATTGAGCACTGCAGCAACTCGCCAAGGCTTCTTCGGCAGCACCTCCCAAACCCGCGACCTCGTCCACAAGGGCAGCAGGTGCATGGGATCACCACCACCTCCAAGTTCCCCTCCAAGTCACACATCATCCTGACTTAGAAGTATATCACTGATCCTTCATCGTCGCTGGGTCAAAATCCTGGCACTCCCTACCTAACAGCACTGTGGTAGTACCTTCACCACACGGACTGCAGCGGTTCAATAAGGTGGTTCACCACCACCTTCTCAAGGGCAGTTAGGGATGGGCAATAAATGCTGGCATTGCCAGCGACGCCCGCATCCCATAAATTAATTTTAATTTAAATTGGGCCTGTACTCTAGAGTTTAGAAGAATGAGAGGTGATCTCATTGAAACATATACGATTCTGAAGGGTATTGACAGGGTAGATGCTGAGAGGTTGTTTCCCTTGGCTGGTGAGTCTCGAACTAGGGGGCATAGTCTCAGGATAAGGGGTCGGCCATTTAAGACTGAGATGAGGAATTTCTTCACTTAGAGGGTTGTGAATCTTTGGAATTCTCCACCCCAAAGGGCTGTGGATGCTGAATCATTGAGTATATTCAAGGCTGAGATAGACAGATTTTTGGACTCTGGGGGAATCAAGGGATATGGAGATCGGGCGGGAAAGTGGAGTTGAGATCGAAGATCAGCCATGATCTTATTGAATGGTGGATCAGGCTCGAGGGGCAATACGGCCTACTCCTGCTCCTAATTCTTATGTTCTTAACAGCAACTTGGTGTCTATAGCTATGGGATAAGATTATATGACACCTGATTTTGGTGAATTCAAACATAGATGCAGCACATCAGTAGTTTTTCTATATTACCTGCTTTCATTTGAAATGTTTTTAAACACGAAACATTTCCCTAGCTTAGACTTCCTTTTTCTTCCCCACCCTCTTGCTCCATCAGGTGGTGCCTATGAGGTAAAACAGCACAATTTTTTCCATGGCCTAGACTGGAATGGACTATTGAGGCAGAAAGCAGAATTTATTCCTCAGCTGGAGTCGGAGGATGACACAAGCTATTTTGACAGTAAGTGTTAGAAGCACTAAAATGTTGTTTTGCGATAAGACCACTGAGACCTTCCTGGATGAAATGTTGCAGATTGAAGACATTGCCTAATTTCCATACTTTCAAAAATTCCTCTTTTATTATCAAACTATGCAACGATTGGAACATCTGATTTCATTATACAACGCAATAGTTTTTCTCTACTTAATACCACATATGGACTGAACGTGGATTATTTCTGCAATCTGCACTTCAGAAGTCATGCAGTGCATTATGAGAAAGGGCTTGGTGCTTCTAGAATTCCCGTGTTGATCTGAAAAAATCAAACCAATACACATGAGCCCCGGTTTGAACCCGGAGTGGGAATCAGGCGGGTGGAGGCCGAGCTGAGCGTCAACCCCCACGCCACCCCCCCCAGACCTCAGCAGTGTCATGCCAGGAGATTTCAACTCCTGGGACTTGTCTGCATGCCCCCAGTTAGTTGTCTGCCTGAAGCCAGCTGGAATCGGCAGCTGGCCGGTGGATGGGAGTGGAACGTCGGGCAGCAGGAGGCTGCCGGCTAGGTCCAAAGGAATGGTCCCCGATACTTGGATCATTCGAAGGGGAGGGGGTTTCGGGAGGGTCTTGTGATCGAGAAGGCGGAGGAACAGGTGAGGCCTAAACTTTGATCGCAAAGTTTTTTTTTTAAGAAAGCAATTTACCTCTTTGGGGCCCCTTCTAGACCTGCCTCCTCTTCCCGATAGCTGCACCTGGCGGGAAAGCCACAACCGCTTCCCCTCTTAGGCCACCAGATACAGTAGCAGTTAGGCCCCAATGTTGGAACCAACTCTGCATATTTAAAATAAAACCCCACCGATTTCAGGCAGGTTTTCTTGCTGCTTGCTCAGAGGAGCAAATTAAAATTGAAGCCATGGGGAAGGGAGCGGGGCGACAAGCCGATTTTAATTGGCCGCCGGGCAGGCAGAGTTTAAACTGCTCCTATTGTGTCAAACCTTGCCTACTTAACAACAATCACTGCATTGCAAAATAATTGCATGTGAAGCAGTTTGAAATGTTTGAAAGACAAGATGTGATGTTCTATAAATGCAAGTATATATTTCTTTGATATTGTCTTGCACTTTGTGCCATGTTTGATTTTTGTTTTTGAAGAGCAAAACTTAATTCATATTCTCTAAATTCATATTCTCTAACTGCAATTAGCTCGGTCTGAGAGATACCATCATATGGAAACTGAGGAAGAGGATGAGACAAATGAGCAGGATTTTAATTTGGAAATAAGACAGTTTTCATCATGCTCCCATCGATTTAGCAAAGTGAGTACAGTCAAATGGCACATTTCTGCATTGTTAATACATATTTTTAAATACTGTTTTGGGGGTGGGGGGATGGTCCCCACCCCATCCCATCCCACCCCCTTCCGCATCTATATGCTGCCCTTTGGCAACATCTTCTGCAGCCAAGGGTTCCGCATCCACTTGTGTGCCAATGGCACCCAGCGCTCCACTACCTTTCACGACCCCAAGACTGCTTCTGTGCTATCTGACCATTTGTCTGGTATCCACTCTTGGATGAGCTGTAACTTCTCCATTTAAACCTTGGAGCAGACCAAAGCCATCGGGGGAGAAATTCGGTACCATCCCGTTTGGGGCGCAATTATCGGCCTGGCGCTAGTTATCGTCTCCGACTGCAAACTTGGCTTCTATCGCCCCTGGAGGTGATTGGAGCTCTAAATCAGGCACTACACACCTCTCTTAAGGCGCTAACGCCGAGCAGCGAGGCGCTACCTCAGAGCGCTGGCGAAGCTCATGTGATGTCAGTCAGCAATGGAACACAGACACACTGGCGCCGGCCAGTTCTTAAAGGGGAGGGTCAATCTTGCTGTCCATCCACACCCTGCTCATTGCGGCCTTGAATCTCGGCCTGGAGAGACCTGTACATCAAATCTGCTGGAAAGAACAATGGAGAGGCCCAGGGAAAGAGCTCAGAGTGCAGCCCCCACAGTCTCTTCTAAATCGATGCAAGGAAGGTCAAATCAAAATGAACCTGCAAAGTGCTGCTCAGTACCCAAAACTCCTTCACACAGCATTGAATCTCTCCAGAAGCCTCCCTCTCTCTCTCTCTCTCTCTCTCTCTCTCTCAGAATGCGTGGTGCAAAAATGTCGCCGACAAAAACAGGCAGGAAGCGTCTGCCTTTAAATAGCGCTCCCCCAGTCCCTTCCCGACTGCAAGACGTTCCCCTCAACCTGTCGTTGCTAGCGGCGCTACTCAATATCCGGTCCAGGGTACGACCGGGGCGTTGCACGCGCGACTGACGTCACGATCTGCGGGCGCAGGAGATCGTGGTGGTAGTGTTTAGCACCGCCGCAAAATGTTTGGTCAATTTCGCGAGCGGCGCAAACATTGCCGCGCCCGGGCGCTAGTTACTTTACGCCCCATTAGCGCCTTCTTAGGGCGCTAACGGGAGGCACAAAGCAACTGAATTTTTCCCCCATCATCTTTGGATCGTATCACAAACTCCGTACCTTCACCACTGACTCCATCCCCCTCCTTGGCTACTGTCTCAGCTTAACCAGACTGTTTGGAACCTGTTTGACCTGGAGTTTCCATATTCTCTCCATCACAAAGACCACCCACTTCCACCTCCATTACTTCGCCCATCTCCACCCTTATCTCAGCCCATTTTCTGCTGAAACCCTCATCTATGCCTTTGTCATATCCTCCACCCTCCATAAACTTCCACTCAACTAAAACTCTGCTGCTCATGTCTTGTCCTGCAGATGTTTACATGGGCATTGTGTCCCAGCTCCAGTGGGATGACGGCAAATGGCCTGAAACATGGAGGAGGGGTTCTGTCCTTCCTGGCCTCTTACAAGCCATGTTTTTTGTTTCCATTACAGATAATCCAATTGCATAACTGTGTTTTCAAGAATTAACTGGATGTTTGGTAAACAAATGTGTTTTTTAAAATATTCATTCATGGGATGTGGGCGTCGTTGGCAAGGCCAGCATTTATTGCCCATCCCTAGTTGCCCTTGAGAAGGTGGTGGTAAGCCGCCTTCTTCAACCGCTGCAGTCCATGTGGTGAAGGTACTCCCACAATGCTGTTAGGGAGGGAGTTCCAGGATTTTTACCCAGCGACAATGATGGAACAGCGATATACTTCCAAGTCAGGATGGTGTGTGACTTGGAGGGGAACTTGGGAGGTGGTGGTGTTCCCATGCGCCTGCTACCCTTGTCCTTCTAGGTGGTAGAAGTCGTGGGTTTAGGAGGTGCTGCCGAAGAAGCCTTGGCGAGTTGCTGCAGTACATCTTGTAGATGGTACACACTGCAGCCACGGTACACCGGTGGTGGAGGGAGTGAATGTTTAAGGTGGTGGATAGGGTGCCAATCAAGCGAGCTGCTTTGTCTTGGATGGTGTCGAGCTTCTTGAGTGTTGTTGGAGCTGCACTCATCCAGGCAAGTGGAGAGTATTCCATCACACTCCTGACTTGTGCCTTGTAGATGGTGGAAAGGCTTTGGGGAATAAGGAGGTGAGACACTCGCCACAGAATACCCAACCTCTGACCTGCTCTTGTTGACACAGTATTTATGTGGCTGGTCCAGTTAAGTTTCTGGTCAATAGTGACCCCCCAGGATATTGATGGTGGGGGATTCGGTGATGGTAATGCCGTTGAATATCAAGGGGCGGTGGTTAGAAGCTCGTTTGTTGGAGATAGTCATTGCCTGGCACTTGTGTGGCGCAAATGTTACCTGCCACTTATCAGCCCAAGCCTGAATGTCGTCCAGGTCTTGCTGCATGCGGGCATGGACTGCTTCATTATCTGAGGAGTTGCGAATGGCACTGAACACTACAATCATCGGCGAACGTCCCCACTTCTGACCTTATGATGGAGGGAAGGTCATTGATGAAGCAGCTGACGCTGGTTGGGCCTAGGACGCTGCCCTGAGAAACTCCTGCAGCGATGTCCTGGGGCTGTGATGATCGACCTCCAACCATCACAACCATCTTCCTTTGTGCTGGGTATGACTCCAGCCACTGGAGAGTTTTCCCCCTGATTTCCACTGACTTCAGTTTTACTAGGGCTCCTTGATGCCACACTCGGTCAAATGCTGCCTTGATGTCAAGTGCAGTCACTCTCACCTCACCTCTGGAATTCAGCTCTTTGGTCCATGTTTGGACCAAGGCTGTAATGAGGTCGGGAGCCGAGTGGTCCTGGCGGAACCCAAACTGGGCATCAGTGAGCAGGTTATTGGTGAATAAGTGCTGCTTGATAGCACTGTCGACGACACCTCCCATCACTTGGCTGATGATTGAGAGTAGACTGATGGGGCGGTAATTGGCCGGATTGGATTTGTCCTGCTTTTTGTGGACAGGACATACCTGGGCAGTTTTCCACATTGTCTGATAGATGCCAGTGTTGTAGCTGTACTGGAACAGCTTGGCTAGTTCTAGAGTACTCATGAAGTGACTTGAAACAAATTGACTCGTATGTTAGAGAGTTTTAGGTGCATTATTTTGTGGGTTATTTGGGAATTTGGTTAGAAAACGAGTTTACTTGAATTGACACTTTTAGGATTTGCTTCATCAAAAGGTCCAAGTGATCGAGTACCCCTCTGTTCTTAACCAGCTTCCACCCTGTTTTAAAACTGCATTATTCTGTCTGGATATGTTTTCTGAAATACTAAAATAGACAAAAAGTATACCAGTCAAAATATCTTCTCTCAAAGGTTTTCAAAAGCATGGACCGAATATCACATGTTGATGAGAAAAGATATGCTGAAAAGATCCGAGGGGAGAAGGACAATACAGTCGGGAAACTAAAAAAGGCTAACACACTGCACGTTGACTCACTTACCTGGATTCCTGATTCTGAAATGTAAGTATTGTTAATCAGTGCAAAATCCATCCTCTTTGGTTTTTCGTCGTGTTTCATGTAGTTCTTTAACTGTATAGTCTGTCTGCCAACATCAGTTATTCAATGCAAATGTCGCCTGGTATTTTTTTAAACCTCAGGATGCAGATGGGTATGAGCAGAGAAATACGTAGTCATGGGGAGATGATTTAGGTGGTTTGAAGACTTGGGGCTAGATTACACATGCACATCTTGTTTCGAAGATGACCCTCCCCCTAATATTCAGCACATCAGAACATCATACCATCTAATTTATTTGATAGCGGGCAAGTCATCACCTGATCAATCCCCCACACCACCTGCTGTTTAGGTGAAGAGTAATGCAATCCTAGAAGCTACAGACATGGTGCATGGCTCAGGATACCAGAGATAAATCAAGGGGTGGTGGGGAAGTAACTTCAAAGAAAATTGAGTGAACAGTCACTTTCTAGAAAAAAATCATATTGTCTTATTTGATTTGTCTTGAATATTTTTGAGATATGTGTGTACATGTTTGGAATATTTTTGTTTTTACAAGTACTGGTGATGTTATTGGCACTGCTTTTATAGAGTTAATGAGGACCTGACGGTATGAAAGCACTTGAATCAGCAGTAACAGCAACAGCTATTGACTAAAGGGTGCTTCAAAGTCAGCTGTGTGTTAATTCTGTTCCCTCGCAATGCCAGGCTGAGCACCCATTCCAAGCCAGTACCTATGACAATGTACACGGTGTACACAATGCTCACTGCTCGTAACAATTTGAAATTGATTTAAATAGACAAAATACATCATAATTCTTTTGTAAAAGGTTTTTGGAAAGAGCTATGATGAAACACTGCTTTAGTCAGTGGTTTAGCACTGCTGATTTTATATTTGAGTTAGTTTAAATAACAAGGGATGGGGGGATCTTAGCTACAAGGACAGGTTGGAGAAGCTGGATTTGTTTTCATTCGAGCAAAGCAAGTTGAGGGGTGATTTGATAGAGGTGTACAAGATTATGACAGGTTTGAATAGGCTAGATGGGGAAAGGCTGTTCCCACTAGTTGATGGTACAAGGACTAGGGGACACAGATTTAAGGTTTTGGGCAAGAGATACAGGGGGAATGTGAGGAAAAACTTTTTTACGCAGCGAGTGGTGAGGACCTGGAACTCGCTGCCGACGGAAGTGGTGGAGGCGGAGACACTCAATGTTTTCAAGGGGAGACTGGATAGGCACTTGAGGGAAATAAACTTGCAGGGCTACAGGGATAGAGCGGGGGAATGGGACTGACTGGATTGCTCTACAGAGAGCTGGCACGGACTCGATGGGCCAACTTGCCCCCTTCTGTGCCGTTATGACTCTATATCTGCACCATCACTGTATTTTGAGTGCAGTGCCAGAAACACTAACTGCATCACTGGTTCGGCGTACATTTTAGTCAGTGAGATTGTCAGGTGTTGCCGATGGTCAGGATCTGAAGCCTGTACACTGCCAACACCTCTTTCTCAACAATCCATTACCGTTGCTATTGTAACTGTCTTGATGTACATGTCTTAAGTCATTGCCCTCCTTGTAGCATCATGGATATCCTGTACTATTACATGTTGGGGAGTGGAGAATTAATGTGCAATACCAATTCAGTGTGCTGTATTAGCACCGTAACATTGCGTTGCTAACCAGAGGCACCTTTACCTTGATAGAGTGACGTTGATAACGGGCACGTAGTACACTCATTATCAACAGTGCTGTCTAATACCAAGCAGGCAAAACCTATGCCTCTGGGGCGTGGGAGATAACCCTTCAAGACTGGAGAAGCTGGGGTTGTTCTCCTTAGAGCAGAGAAGATTAAGAGGAGATTTAATAGAGGTGTTCAAAATCACGAATGGTTTTGATAGAGTAAATAAGGAGAAACTGTTTCCATTGGCAGCAGTGTCGGTAACCAGAGGACACAGATTTAAGGTAATTGGATGCAGCGAATTGTTATAATCTGGAATGCACTGCCTGAAAGGGTGGTGGAAGCAGATTAAATAATAACTCTCAAAATGGAATTGGATAAATACTTGAAGGGGAAAAAGTAGCAGTGCTATGGGGAAAGGGCAGGAGAGTGGAACTAATTGGATAGCTCTACCAAAGAGCCGGCACAGGCACGATGGGCCAAATGGCCTCCTTCCGTGCTGTATCATTCTATGATTGATGATCTGAGAATGGAGATTGGCGATTCAGAAAACAAGTCTCTCTAATCAGGGACTTGCAACGCACGTTAGCAATAAAAAAAAGAAAGAGCAGTGCTCAGAGGTCATTCATGTGCATTTAAAAGCTGCTGACCTGGAGTCCAAACAGTGATGCAATAGTGCCGACCAAAAGTATACTTAAAATAGACTGATCTCTTAGCATGTCTGCCGTGTAAGTAAATCGACCGTACAAGTATTTTCCAGTGACCTGCCTGAAATAGCACCTCTTGAATGACCCCTGAAGGAAAGCTCAAACTGACATTTCTGGGGAATGGGGAACGACCTGAAGGAACAATCCTTCCTTTCAAGGTTGACAGCAGTAAAGTGTAACCTAACATAAAATTTTGGAAGATCACCATTCAAAAAAAATCCTCTTTTTTGGATAATCTCAATCCATTAAACAGATTAAAGTGTGAGTCAGAACACAAAAGCTCAGTTAGAAAGAGGGTGCAAGAGATCTCGTTTCTTGTGGTTGTCTTTTTAAATGTAAACACTAAGTACACTATTCCAGGCATCGCAGAAATCCTGTGTAGTAATACATAGTGTATCTTGTGCTGTGATCAGGCAACACCTGTCTCTATCTCACTCGTCAAGTAGTGAGAACAACAACTGTTATCAGCGTTCTGGGATGCTGCCAAGCTTTGCTATTTCCGCGGAAGATGATGAATCTTTGTCTCATGAAGACTCTCACAGGGACCAGGAGAAGATCATGTTTTCCTTAGGAACATCTCAGGACGAGATTGATGCAACCACTCCAAGCACCATCAGTAGCTCCACTCTTTCAGGTACCATTTACTTTGTTAAAAGAATTCTTCGCATGTGGGCAGTAAGGGACAAGCACACAGTGTGGGACTAGAATCACACGTAGACCAGACCAGGTAGGGGGTGGCAGGTTCCCTTCCCTGAAGGACATGTGGGATTTTCACAACAATCCAGCAGCTTTCATGGTTATTTTCCTGGTACCAGCCCATAGATTGACTTCAGTTTCACAACTTGCCACGATAGGATTTGAACTCCCTCCCTCTCAGTTGCAAGTCCATAGAAAAATAGGAGCAGGAGGAGGCCATTCGGCCCTTCGAGCCTGTTAAGCCATTCAATATGATCATGGCTGATCCTCTATCTCAACAACATATTCCCACTCTCTCCCCATACCCCTTCATGCCTTTTGTGTCTAGAAATCTATCTATCTCCTTCTTAAATATATTCAGTGACTTGGCCTCCACAGTTGTCTGTGGTAGAGAATTCCACAGGTTCACCACCCTCTGAGTGAAGAAATTTCTCCTCATTTCAGTCCTAAACATCCTACCCCGTATCCTGAGACTGTGACCCCTCGTTCTAGACCCCCCCAGCCAGGGGAAACATCCTCCCTGTATCCAGTCTGTCTAGCCCTGTCAGAATTTTATACGTTTCAATGAGATCCCCTCTCATTCTTCTAAACGCTAGTGAATACAGGCCTAGTCGACCCAATCTCTCCTCATACGACAGTCCTGCCATCCCAGGAATCAGTCTGGTGAACCTTCGCTGCACTCCCTCTATGGCAAGTATATCCTTTCTTAGGTAAGGAGACCAAAACTGCAAACAGTACTCCAGGTGTGGCCTCACCAAGGCCCTGCATAACTAGTAAGACATCCTTGCTCCTGTACTCAAATCTTCTTGCAATGAAGGCCAACATACCCTTTGCCTTCCTAACTGCTTGCTGCACCTGCATGTTTGCTTTCAGTGACTGGTGTACAAGGACACCGAGGTCCCTCTGTACATCAACATTTCCCAATCTATCACCATTTAAATAATACTCTGCCTTTCTGTTTTTCCTACCTAAGTGGATAACTTCACATTTATCCACGTTATACTGCATCTGCCATGTATTTGCCCACTCACTCAACTTGTCTAAATCGCCTTGAAGCCTCTTTGCATCCTCCGCACAACTCACAATCCCACCTAGTTTCGTGTCGTCAGCAAACTTGGAAATATTACATTTGGTTCCCTCATCCAAATCATTGAAATTTATTGTGAATAGCTGGGGCCCAAGCACCGATCCCTGCGGTACCCCACTAGTCACCGCCTGCCACCCTGAAAAAGACCCATTTATTCCTACTCTCTGTTTCCTGTCTGTTAACCAATTTTCAATCCATGCCAGTATATTACCCCCAATCCCATGTGCTTTAATTTTGCACACTAACCTCTTATGTGAGACTTTATCAAAGGCCTTCTGAAAATCCAAATACACCACATCCACTGGTTCTCCCTTATCTATTCTACCAGTTACAGCCTCAAAAAACTCCAGTAGGTTTGTCAAACACGATTTCCCTTTCATAAATCCACGTTGACGTTGTCTAATCCTGTTGATATTTTCGAAGTGTCCTGTTATCACATCCTTTATAATAGACTCTAGCATTTTCCCTACTGCTGATGTTAGGCTAACCGGTCTATAGTTCCCTGCTTTCTCTCTCCCTCCTTTTTTAAATAGTGAGGTTACATTTGCCTCCCTCCAATCTGCAGGAACTGTTCCATAATCTATAGAATTTTGGAAGATGACAACCAATGCATCCACTATTTCCATGGCTACCTCTTTTAGTACTCTGGGATGCAGATTATCAGGCCCTGGGGATTTATCAGCTTTCAGTCCCATTAATTTCTCCAGCACTATTTTTTTACGAATACTAATTTCCTTTAATTCCTCCTTCTCACTAGACCCTTGGTTCCCTAGCATTTCTGGGAAGTTATTTGTGTCCTCTTCCGTGAAGACAGAACCAAAGTATTTGTTTAATTGCTCTGCCATTTCCTTGTTCTCTATTATAAATTCTCCCATTTCTGACTGTAAGGGACCTACATTTGTCTTCACTAATCTTTTTCTTTTAACATACTTATAGAAACTTTTGCAATCTGCTTTTATGTTCCTTGCAAGTTTACTCTCATACTCTATTTTTCCCCTCTTAATCAATCTCTTGGTCCTTTTTTGCTGAACTCTAAACTGCTCCCAATCCTCAGGCTTGCTACTTTTTCTGGCAACTTTATATGACTCCTCTTTGGATCTAATACTATCCCTAATTTCTTTTGTTAGCCATGGTTGGGCCGCTTTTCCTTTTGTGTTTTTGCGCCAGAAAGGAATGTATAACTGTTGCAATTCATGCATTCGTTCATTAAATGTTAGCCATTGCTTATCCACCGTCATGCCTTTTAATGAAGCTCCCCAATCTATCATAGCCAACTCCCTCCTCATACCTTCGTAGTTTCCTTTGTTTAAATTTAAGACCCTAGTTTCGGATTGGACTTCTTCACTTTCCATTTTAATGAAGAATTCTACATGTTTTGGTCACTCTTCCCTAAAGGACCCCGCACAACAAGATTATGAATGAACCCTTTCTCATTGCACCTGTCCAGTACCATAACCATTAGGTTTACCATACTAATCCAACGTGTTTTCAGCTGGTCATCAAAACTGTTCATGAGTACAAAATATCTTAATTAGCAATATCAATGTAAAACTGGCGCTTAAGGAACAGTTAAATATTCTCTATATTTTGTAATTTTCTGTTTTGCACATAAAATACTTGCTAAATCACTAAATTAGGAGATACAGTGTGATATAAGTAGTCCTTTTGATACTTATCACTACTTGTGCCCTGTTTCTGTACAATTTTCACCAGAAGTCATTTTGTTAAACCTGTCCAAAAAGAGTCTCTACTCTAACATCATGAGATTAGGTCATGAAATGAGTCTTCCAAATTGAATATTTACAGAAACATCATAATCTGTAATTAAGATTCTAAATGTGTGTGTTTTTTCAGCAAGTTGATTTGTAATGGTTCAGTTCAGTCCGGCTAAGATGCACCCCCTTTCAGCCAGTAAATGCACTGCATGCTCTGGCTCTGAGTCAGACAGACGAGGATCCCTGATTTTTGCGAATTCAGCCCATCAGCCAGAGCGCCGCAGTTGGCCTCAGTGTCCCTGCACTGGGAAGGGGAAACGGAACAGAGTTCCTGCTCACTGTCTCTGCTGCCTTCAGGCAAGGGGGGACACAAAGGTGTTTGGGTAAATTAGGAAGTCTCATTGTGACTGTCCCCTGTTGGTTACAAAACACGTCACACATTTTTAACAAAAAGTTAAAGAGATCACAGCTGGGGTTTTCCACTTCTGCACTCGCTGGCTCATGATTTTTCCACCATTCACTTTAACGAGTGGAAATTCACAAGCTAGCGAGCACAGAAGCAGAGAACCCCAGCCAGTAGATTGTAGGAGGGGAGCGGCCAAGGTCACTAGATATGATCAAGATGTGAAGAGGGGGATTATACCTAATATTCCGCATCCAATGAATGACCCACACGCTGCTTTTTAAACTCGCTAAGTTGTATGGGGTAATTACTAAACATCACGAGCATGATCTAGGATCTTCAAAACAATAGAGGGGGTGGGGGAGGAGAAGTTTCACTTGCACCCAAAGTGGGTAGCGATTGCTCTGCGCATCCAGTCTGTTCCGGCCAGAGCCAAATTAAATAGATGTGGTGAGCTGTGGGCGGCCATTTGACAAATTCCTGGCCAGCTCTGACACTGCGACTTTCCCGCAGGTAGATACTGGGAGGGGGAGGCAAAGCCGAGGGGGTGAGCCCAGGCCAGCAGCAGCCCGCAGTATTTTTGTGGCACCTCGCGTCTCCACAAAAATCTAACTTTCAGAAAAAGTTTTGCGACTGTTTTTGAGTGGCCTCCAGTGGTCACAGAGTCATAACGGCACAGAAGGAGGCCATTCAGCCCATCGAGTCCGTGCCGGCTCTCTGTAGAGCAATCCAGTCAGTCCCATTCCCCCGCTCTATCCTCGTAGCCCTGCAAGTTTATTTCCCTCAAGTGCCTATCCAGTCTCCCCTTGAAAACATTGATTGTCTCCGCTTCCACCACTTCCGTCGGCAGTGAGTTCCAAGTCCTCACCACTCGCTGCGTAAAAAAGTTTTTCCTCACATCCCCCCTGTATCTCTTGCCCAAAACCTTAAATCTGTGTCCCCTAGTCCTTGTACCATCAACTAGTGGGAACAGCCTTTTCCTCGTCTAGCCTATCCAAACCCGCCATAATCTTGTACACCGCTATCAAATCACCCCTCAACCTCCTTTGCTCTAATGAAAACAAATCCAGCTTCTCCAACCTGTCCTTGTAGCTAAGATCCCCCATCCCCGGAACCATTCTGGTAAATGTCCTCTGCACCCTCTCAAGTGCCATCACATCCTTCCTAAAGTGTGGTGACCAGAACTGGACGCAATATTCCAGTTGTGGCCTAACCAGCGCTTTATAAAGGTTCAGCATAACTTCTCTACTTCTGTACTCAATACCTCTATTTATGAAGCCCAAGATCCCATATGCTTTGCTAACCACTCTCTCAATATGTCCCGCCACCTTCAGGGACCTATGCATATTAACTCCCAGGTCCCTCTGTCCCTGCACACTCTTTAAAACTGTGCCATTAAGTGTATATTGCCTCTCCCTGTTCCTTCTGCCAAAATGCATCACCTCACACTTCTCTGTATTAAATTCCATCTGCCACTTGTCTGCCCATTCTGCTAGCCTTTCTATGTCCTGTTGCAGTCGATTGGTATAATCATCAGTATTTGCCACACCCCCAAGTTTGGTGTCATCGGCAAATTTAGAAATTCTACTCTGTATTCCAATATCCAGGTCATATATATCAAAAAAAGCAGTGGCCCGAGCACTGACCCTTGGGGAACACCACTGTCTACCATCCTCCAGTCTGAAAAACAGCCATTTACCACAACTCGCTGTTTTCTGTCCTTAAGCCAATTCCTTATCCAAGCTGCCACTGACCCACCTATTCCATGAGCCTCAATTTTGTTAACCAGCCTTCTATGTGGTACTTTGTCAAATGCCTTCTGAAAATCCATGTCGACAACATCCATTGCATTCCCTTCATCAATCCTCTCTGTTACTTCATCAAAAAATGTGTAATTGTTTTGAGTTTATTTTGGCTCCTTCTATCATACAATTACTTCTGCATATTTTAGCTTGCAACATTTCCTTCATCAATCCTCCCTGTTACTTCGTCAAAAAATTCAATTAGTTTACTCAAACACGATCTGCCTTTCACAAATCCGTGTTGGCTCTCCTTAATTAGCTTAAATCTCTCCAAGTGCCCGTTAATTTTTTCCTTGATTATTGTTTCTAAAACTTTACCCACCACTGATGTTAAACTGACCGGCCTGTAATTACTAGGATTGTCCTTGCACCCTTTCTTGAACAATGGTGTCACATTTGCCACTTTCCAATCCTCAGGCACCTCCTCCGCATCTAGGGAAGATTGGAAAATTATGGCAAGCCCTTCCGCTATCTCCTCCCCCAATTCCCTTAGCAACCTGGGATGCAAGCCATCTGGACCAGGCGACTTATCCACTCTAAGCATACCCAGTCTTTCTAGTACATCCTGTCTATCAATTTTCACCCCTTCCATTGCTTCTACCTTTTCCACTTCTACCAATATTTTGTCAGCATCCACCTCCTTAGTAAACACCGATACAAAGTACTCATTGAGTAATCTAGCCTTGCCCTGCACCTCTAAGCATATATCACCTTCTTTGTCCCTAATAGGCCCCACCCCGCCTCTTACTACCCGCTTACTGTTTACATGCCAGTAGAAGATTTTTTAAATCTTTAAGGACTGCTCGTTGCGCCACTCAAGACCTGGTACAACTAGGTGCAAGGCGCAAGCTCCACCTCTTTGTACCTGAATTTTGTATCAGTGTCCTACAACCAGCGTAGAACCCCAATTTCCAAGATAAAGCAGCCTTGCATCTATTTCAGACAGGCAGGCAGTTCCCCTATTTACAGGCCCACCCAAATATAGCATCAGACAGATCTTGTGCAGCAATGGGGCAGTCAAGGTGCCCTGGTCTGTTAGATTTCTATGTTTATAAACACTTCCGTGCATTTCACTCCGTGTTCAACATTGTGAGAACTCCACTGGTCTCTTAACTCCTCCTCCCCTCCCCAGTCAACTCTTGGCCACCATTTTTCAGGCGCAAAATGGACTTCTGTGAGTTAACTTTCTCCCCCAAGTTGTCCAAAGTGCTCAAAATCCTTTGAAGTAATCTTGGATGTCAGTCTACATTATGGTTTCCAAACTTCTGATCATTCTGGGAGATCTTCCTGTGCATCTCAAGAAGCACTACAGAAATGCTGTTGCATCCTATTCACCTTAGGACTTCAATTATTTATATATTCTTGGCTGCTGAGAGTCCTGCAAGCATCTTTTGTCATTATGCTCTGGATTGAGTAGACTAGGCCTATATTCCCTAGGGTTTAGAACAATGAGAGGTGATCTCATTGAAACATATAAAATTCTGAAGGGGCTTGACAGGGTAGATGCTGAGAGGTTGTTTCCCCTGGCTGGGGAGTAGAAACATAGAAGATAGGAGCAGGAGTAGGCCATTCGGCCCCTCAAGCCTGCTCCGCCATTCAATGCGATCATGGCTGACCATCCAAATTCAGTACCCTGTCCCTGCTTTCTCCCCATATCCCTTGATCCCCTTAGCCTTAAGAAATATATCTAACTCCTTCTTGAATATATTTAATGAATTGGACTCAACTGTCTTCTGTGGTAGAGAATTCCACAGGTTCACCACTCTCTGGGTGAAGAAATTCCTCCTCATCTCAGTCCTAAATGGCTTACCCCTTATCTTTAGACTGTGACCCCTGATTCTGGACTCCCCCGCCATCGGGAACATCCTTCCTGCATCTAGTCTGTCTAGTCCTGTTAGAATTTTATAAGTTTCAATGAGATCCCCTCTCATTCTTTAAACTCGAGCGAATATAAGCCCAATCGACCCAATCTCTCTCCATACGTCATTCCTGCCATCCCAGGTATCAGTCTGGTGAATCTTTGCTGCACTCCCTCCATGGCAAGAACATCCTTTCTCAGATAAGGCGACCAAAACTGCACACAATACTCAAGGTGTGGTCTCACCAAGGCCCTGTACAATTGCAGCAATCATAGAATCATAGAAGATAGGAGCAGGAGTAGGCCATTCGGCCCCTCTAGCCTGCTCCGCCATTCATTGCGATCATGACTGATCATCCAAATTCAGTACCCTGTCCCTGCTTTCTCCCCATATCCCTTGATCCCTTTAGCTTAAGAAATATATCCAAATCCTTCTTGAATCTATTTAATGAATTGGCCTCTACTGCCTTCTGTGGCAGAGAATTCCACAGGTTCACCACTCTCTGGGTGAAGAAATTCCTCCTCATTTCTGTCCTAAATGGCTTACCACTTATCCTTAGACTGTGACCCCTGGTTCTGGACTCCCCGACCATCGGGAACATCCTTCCTGCATCTAGTTTGTCCTGTCCTGTCAGAATTTTATAAGTTTCAATGAGATCCCCTCTCATTCTTCTAAACTCCAGCGAGTATAAGCCCAATCGACCCAATCTCTCTTCATACATCATTCTTGACATCCTTGCTCCTGTACTCGAATCCTCTCGCTATGAAGGCCAAAATACCATTTGCCTTCTTAACCGCCTGCTGCACCTACATGCTTACCTTCAGCGACTGGTGCACAAGGACACCCAGTTCTCGTTGCACTTCCCCTTTTCCCAATCTATTGCCGTTCAGATAATAATCTGCCTTCCTGTTTTTGCCCCCAAAGTGGATAACCTCGCATTTATCCACATTATACTGCATCTGCCATGCATCTGCCCAATCACCCAACCTGTCCAAATCATACTGGAGTTTCTCTGCATCCTCCTCACAACACACACGCCCACCCAGCTTTGTGTCGTCTGCAAACTTGGAGATATTACATCTAGTTCCCTCGTCTAGATCATTAATATATATTGTGAATAACTGGGGTCCTAGCACCGATCCCTGCGGTACCCCACTAGCCACTGCCTGCCACTCGGAAGAAGACCCGTTTATTCCAACTCTTTGCTTCCTGTCTGCCAACCAGTTTTCTATCCAAGTCAGTACCTTACCCCCAATCCCATGTGCTTTAACTTTGCACGCTAATCTCTTATGCGGGACCTTATCGAAAGCCTTCTGAATGTCCAAATACACCACATCCACTGGTTCTCCCTTATCTATTCTACCAGTTACATCCTCAAAAAATTCCAGTAGATTAGTCAAGCATGATTTACCTTTTGTAAATCCATGTTGACTTTGTCCGATCCTGTCACTGTTTTCCAAGTGCTCTGCTATTACATCTAGGGGGCATAGTCTCAGAATAAGAGGTCAGCCATTTAGGACTGAGAGGAGGAGAAATTTCTTCACTCAGAGGGTGGTGAATCTTTGGAATTCTCTACCCCAGAGAGCTGTGGAGGCTCAGTCGTTGAGTATATTCAAGACAGAGATTGATAGATTTTTGGATGTTAACAGACCCAAGGGATATGGGGATAGTGCAGGAAGGTGGAGTTGAGGTAGAAGATCAGCCATGATCTGATTGAATGTCGGAGCAGGCTCGAAGGGCCGAATGGCCGACTCCAGCTCCTAATTCTTATGTTCTTCACACACACTGATCAGTAACTGGAAAGAGCATGGTATTGAAAATCTTAAATTGTACAACTCTCTATCTTGCGGTTTGTGATTTGAGATTAAATCTCACATCACAAACTGCAATTTGTAGCGTTATCTAAATATTCAGATTTGTCTCCCCAGTGTGGCCCGAGACTCCCCCGAGCTTGCTGGCTTCTGTAATATTTAAATTCATTGAGCTAGGAAATCAAAATAGTGTTTGTTTCAGTTTCTAATCAATGAAACATTTCATTGCAAGAGGCAACAGGAATGTGTTTTTCATAAACGCTGCCTCAGTTGTCTTCTCTTGTCCCACATACATCTAATTTTCACAGCAGCTGGTCCTCTTGTGCTTTCTGAAATTGTTATTTTAATTCCATCTGGAGGAAGGGGAGATACTAAAATAGTGGAAGTATGAATGTTAGTGAAATATAAGCTGATTTTCAATTCATTTTGAAATATTGCTATTTAGAATTTTTCAGACCGGTGAGACTTTTGCTGTTAGATGTTGGGATTAGTGTAGTATTTTCATTTTCTATTTATAAGAGCGTGCACTTAAAGAATGTATAATGAAATGGGAGAAACTGATTGAATGCATTTATTTATGCACAGTTGGCAGTTTTTCAGAACATCTGGATCAGATTAACACCAGGAGTGACAGTGTGGAAAGTACAGATATTTCTTCAAAGACTACAAGTGACAGTGTTCCACAGCTGGCCCGTCAGCGATTGGAAAGTACAGAGAAAGAAAGAACAGGCAAAGTGATGAAATCAGCCTCCGCCACCGCTCTCTCCCTCATGATCCCGGCAGGTATGGAAATCAGTAACAACACGTGCAAAACACACTGCTTGCTTTGCAATAGACAGCTGCCTAAATGTAGTTGGATTCTATAAGTTTTCTTAAGATTTTTAATCTTAACAGGTGAGCATATTTTAGCAAAATCCATCTTAAAATTAAATTCAAGAGAAATTTCCTCAAATGAGATCTAATTTAATAAATGCATTATCTGTTCTGTTTAATGTTTCGCAACAGTTTTAAGATGACCTCACTTGCAAGAGTGTTGTATCCTATAATTAATTTTCTCAATATCCTGTATGGAGGGCTCTGGAAAAACCGTGTGCTGCTGATACTATATAAAGCCCCAGGACGTATGCCTTAGCACAAATGTAAAGATTGTGTTCTCTGCTCCTCCCATTGCACCTTTTATTATCAAATTAGGATAAGTATTCATTGTATCCCCAAAGCAGGTTAGATTAGATTTTATTGTCTTCAGACATGTTTTCTCTTTCTAAACTGCCCAGTCCGTGTTTTCAGGTTTATTCTAATAATTTGGGCATTGGCAGTGGCCAATGAACTTCTAAAACAAAGTATTGCTGTCCCTAATACGAAATACATGAATAAGGCCAGGAAAAATTAAATTAAATGGACCTACAAGCTCAGCAGCGAGTCCTATTCTGTTCAGGTCAGATGGTAACAACTGTTGACCAACCACATGCTCTCCAGGCAGCCGTTTCAAAAAGTTATACATACTGTAGCCAAACACAACAGGACTTAAATACTCAGCACAGACAATGTAGGCCCAGCAGGGCTGTTGCTGTCAGACTGTCTCCAAGCACTGAAAAATGCAATATATTTCCTATTGCTAATGGGCACACTGGATTCATGTAATGCACATCATCACTACCCGACACATGTACCCTGGGTTGCAAAAGTGCACCGTGATTTCTCTCTTGTGCCTCATATTATTGAAGGCGCAGTCTGAAAAAGCAAAAGAAACGTTTGCATACTTCTTGCACCATGATCGTGCCCAACCATCCCCTTGGACCTTTTAGGGATATAGGTTTGCCCTGGGGTTAGAGGTATTGCTAGTTAGTTTCTTTTAGCTTAGTTTCAAAATAAGCTGTGGTTTTCGGAGACCAGGCACAGCACTGACAGTCGACAGCACGCGCATGCTAAGCACCTTGTTTACCCAGAAGCAATGCTCGGATTTACTCCTACAATGTGTGGACAATGCATACATAATTCAAAGGAATAAGGCAACCCCCGCATGGTAGATAATCTGTCTTTATTGCATACTTTTGTGGACCGGAGGCTATAATTAGTCTTTTTTTTTCGAGCTTTGAGCTCCTCCAGTCTGTAGCAGAGTTTCATTAGGAGCCAAAGAAAAACTTGTCACAACAGCAAGCTTGTGGCAAGAATTTAAGATTTGATGATGTATGTATTTTCTTTAAAAGAATTGTTGCATATTTTAGGAAGCTATGCACAGTATAACCAATAAGCAAGATTGATGTTTTATGTGTAGTTAATATGCTTCTGGGTGTATTGAAATGACTATAAATCAAGCTATGCTAATGGTGATGGAAAGGATGAAGCAGTTGAAATTCAATGCCTGCTTGGAATTGTGACATGAAAGGAGAAACAGTCCCAACAATCCCTCCTCATCCTTACTACAGTTATACAGGGCCTTGGTGAGACCACACCTGGAGTACTGCGTGCAGTTTTGGTCTCCTTACCTAAGAAAGGATATACTTGCCATAGAGGGAGTGCAGCGAAGGTTCACCAGACTGATTCCTGGGATGGCAGGACTGTCGTATGAGGAGAGATTGGGTCGACTAGGCCTGTATTCACTAGAGTTTAGAAGAATGAGAGGGTATCTCATTGAAACGTATAAAATTCTGACAGGGCGAGACAGACTGGATGCAGGGAGGACGTTTCCCCTGGCTGGGGGGTCGAGAACGAGGGGTCACAGTCTCAGGATACGGGGTAGGACATTTAGGACTGAGATGAGGAGAAATTTCTTCACTCGGGGTGGTGAACCTGTGGAATTCTCTACCACAGAAGGCTGTGGAGGCCAAGTCACTGAATATATTTAAGAAGGAGATAGATAGATTTCTAGACACAAAAGGCATGAAGGGGTATGGGGAGCGAGCGGGAATATGGTATTGAGATAGAGGATCAGCCATGATCATATTGAATGGCGGAGCAGGCTCGAAGGGCCGAATGGCCTACTCCTGCTCCTATTTTTCTATGTTTCTATCCATTTCGGCTCTACATACTGTTGGGATCTGGGGGGGGGCGGTGGTGAGGGGGGAAGAGAATCACCTCGGAACATTGTCCATTAAGAAATTCACACCTTTTTGCAGTCATTTTCACACATGCTATTGGTCCAGTAAGGGTGATCTGAGCCAGATCAGTTCCAGCCAACTCGTCTTGCAGCCAGTTAGTGGCAGCTCCCACCTTCAGTATCATTGGTGGGTTTCGTGGGTCGTTCTCAGTGGCTTGTAGCAACAGTGCCTGCTCAGACTGCCTCCAGTGCTGCCCAGGTTCCATGAATATCAAATCTACTCTAAACTCAACAAAAGGGCTGATCATACCATTGGAAAGCTATCGTGCTAAAAAGGATGTCTGAGCGTGATCCCTTCAAGTGCATGTGGGCCTTGCAGTTTAATTTCCTTTGGTAACACACTGGTGGACATCAAATTGCTCTATGGAATATTTGAATGTAATCATGAAGCTATTTATTTTATTAAACTAGCGCACAATAGAATTTTACGTAAACCAAATAACTGATGTGCTGCCAGAGAAAATTAAACCCCCTTGAGTGCTGATTCTTGCAAGTAACAAATCTCTAGCTCCAGATGAGACGAGAAGGTGAACATACTCCACAATGACTTGCCATCCATTAAAAAAAAACATGTGGAACTTGCTGACCTCCATCCTTAATTTCCAATACGCACAGCCATCTCGCAAAGCTCTGCTGTTGGGAGCACTAATTCGTAAAACCTACTCTAGGAAATCAAGATTATAAGATAACCCCACCCCAACACGGAGGCTCCCACCACCACCACCGCCTTCCCCACCCACGACCTACCTTTTCTGCCCAGGAGCCAGTGAGCTCACCCAGGCCCATACGTTTTCAACCCGCAGCTGACCGGCCCTATACCGCCAAAATCTGTCTCACAAAATGGACCAGCCGGGGCCTCCCGCCTGGTCTGCCGGGCCCTCCCGCCTGGTCTGCCGGGCCCTCCCGCCTGGTCTGCCGGGCCCTCCCACCTGGTCTGCCGGGCGTCCGACGGGCTTTCTCTCCTGGCTGGCCGCCCGAAACCCACCAGCGGTTAAAATCTAGCCCTGAGTGTTTCGGCATGTTTCTGATACCTAACACTGATTGTGAGTAAGATTGAAGCCCTAAGCTGTTCTAACTGTGTTTTCCCACGTATTCAGCCAGCAGTTAGTCACAGATCTAAAAGATTTATTTTCATTGTGTCCTTTCATTTCAGATGTTTTTGGTGCTTCTCCATTGGCTAGCCCAATCTCCCCACATTCCCTTTCTTCTGACCCTTCGTCAAGAGATTCATCGCCGAGTCGGGACTCCTCCACAAGCTCTGGAAGCCCGAAGCCTCCTATAATTATCTACAGTTCAGGGAAGAAGTACGGTTTCACACTGCGAGCAATTAGAGTATACATGGGTGATAGCGATGTTTATACAGTCCATCATATTGTTTGGGTAAGTGCATGTGAGATGACGGTGTGTAGATTTTCATGTTTTGATTGTTCTCGAGCAATGATTTATTTTATTATTTTTATTTTTGGCTACTAGAATGTTGAAGAAGGGAGTGCGGCTCACACTGCAGGATTGAAGGCTGGCGATCTCATAACACATGTAAATAGCGAGCCAGTGCTTGGCCTAGTTCACACTGAAGTGGTAGAACTGCTTGTCAAGGTACACTTAAAAAGCCCAAAAGATATTATTCTATGTAATGTATTGTGGTGCAGCTATAGTTTCAAATTTTTCATAAAAACTTGGTAGTATCGTTCTTTTATTGAAAAGTTAGAGATAGTGCTGAAAAATGAGTAATTAAATTATTCAACTGATTTTTTCATCTGTTGGAAAATAATAAATTGTTGTAAATTGTTGACTCCCCTTTATGCTGATATTTATGGCATATCATAGAATGGTTACAGCACAAAAGGAGGCCATTCGGCCCGTCGAGCCCGTGCCGGCTCTCTGCAAGAGCACTTCAGCTAGTCCCACTCCCCCGCCCTTTCCCCGTAGCCCTGTAAAATGTTTTCCTTCAGGTACTTATCCAATTCCCTTTTGAAAGCCACGATTGAGTCTGCCTCCACCACCCTCTCAGGCAGTGCATTCCAGATCCTACCCACTCACTGAATAAAAAATGTTTTTCCTCATGTCGCCTTTGGTTCTTCTGCCAATCACCTTAAATCTGTGTCCTCTGGTTCTCGACCCTTCCGCCAATGGGAACAGTTTCTCTCTATCTACTCTGTTTGGACCCCTCATGTGCGGTGCCCAGAATTGAACACAATACTCCAGTTGAGACCGAAACAGTGTTTTATAAAAGTTCATCATCACTTCCTTGCTTTTGTACTCTATGGGCTGGATTTTGATACTGGGGCGGGTTGGGGTCGTGTCATCCGCATTTCGTGTTATCCACCCGCCTGCAATTGGATGTGGGAGATTGATGCAATTTTCACCTAATTGGGCAATTGAGTTCCAGCATGTGGGAACCCATGAACCAATTAGTGGTTTCAGTCTGAAAGTCGCCTCTGATGATGTCATCATTGCAGGTCAGAGATTGCCTGGCCTTTGCTATGAGAGGACCTGGATGCAAAATGAGCAGCATCTCAGAGAGAGAGAGAAAGAGAATTTTTTTTGCAACCAAGTCCTCCCAGGCAGTTTCTGAAGACATTCAATGCAGCAGCATCAGAGGCGACTTTCAGACCTAATACTACTACTACCTTCATCACATCTCCGTTGTAATAGTGGACCTGCAGCTGATAGTCAGCTATCCACTTGTGCTTCCGCCAGGTTTCACTGGCGTGTTTCACACCAGGCGTACTTCACATCGGAAAAGGGTTAAACTAGCTAAAACGTTTCAAAATGGTATTACAGAGCCAATTTAGGGCTTGTTAAGGGCTTTAATGGCCTCTCCCGCCTCTTGGAGGCAGGACGGAGTCGGGAACCTCGCGACCGATTTTGTCAAAATTGCGTGGAGTCGGGATGGGGTCGGAACCCCCGAATCTGCAACTTTAACCCCCCACACGCCTCCAAACCCGACTCCACGGGTCATTGAAAATCCAACCCTATGCCTCTATTTATTAATGATGCGGAGATGCAGGTGTTGGACTGGGGTGGACAAAAGTGAGAAGTTGCACAACACCAGGTTCTAGTCCAACAGCTTTATTTGAAATCACAAGCTTTCGGAGCGCTGCTCCTTCCTCAGGTGACTTCACCTGACGAAGGAGCAGCGCTCCGAAAGCTTGTGTTTTCAAATAAAGCTGTTGGACTATAACTTGGTGTTGTGCAACTTCTCACTCTATTTATTAAGCCCAGGATGCCGTATGCTTTTTTTACCGCTATCTCAACCTGCCCTGCCACCTTCAACGATTTGTGCACATACACCTCCAGGTCTCTCTGTTCATGCACCTCCTTTAGAATTGTACCCATTAGTTTATATTGCCGCCTCTTGTTCTTCCTACCAAAATGTATCACTTCGCACTTTTCTGCGTTAAATTTCATTTGCCACGTGTCTGCCCATTCCACCAGCTTGTCTGTCCTCTTGAAGTCTATCACTATCTTCCTCACTGTTCACTATACTTCCAAGTTTTGTGTCATCTGCAGATTTTGAAATTGTGCCCTGTACACCCAAGTCTAAGTCATGAATATATATCAGGAGAAGCAGTGGTCCTAGTACCGACCCCTGGGCAACACCACTGTGTTCCCTCCTCCAGTCCGAAAAACAACCGTTCACCACTACTCTCTGTTTCCTATCACTTAGCCAATTCCGTATCCATGCTGCCACTGTCCCTTTTATTCCATGGGCTTCAACTTTGTTGGCAAGCCTATTATGTGGCACTTTATCAAACGGTTTTGGAAGTGCATGTACACCACATCAACCGCATTGCCCTCATCAACCCTCTCTGTTACCTCATCAAAAAAACTCAATCAAGTTAGTTAAACATGATTTGCCTTTAACAAATCCGTGCTGGCTTTCCTTAATTAATCCACACTTGTCCAAGTGACTGTTAATTTTGTCCCGGATTATAGTTTCTCAAAGCTTCCCCACTACTGAGGTTAAACTGACTGGCCTGTAGTTGCTGGGTTTATCCTTACACCCTTTTTTGAACAAGGGTGTAACATTTGCAATTCTCCAGTCCTCTGGCACCACCCCAGTATCCAAGGAGGATTGGAAGATTATGGCCAGTACCTCTGCAATTTCCACCTTTACTTCCCTCAGCATCCTAGGATGCATCCCATCTGTTCCTGGTGACTTTTCTACTTTAAGTACAGCCAGCCTTTCTAGTACCTCCTCTTTATCAATTTTTATCCCATCCCATATGTTCAAATTAGCACGAGCTCCCCCGCATTGGGCAAGCCAATGAGAGGGAAACTGCAAAGTCAAAGCAACTTATATTTTTAACTTCAGATTTCTAATGGTATTTTTTTTTGAAAAACAAATATTATAGTGATGATTATTGTTATATATTAAAAAAACTCTATTTTCTAATACAGTAAGGCCTTAAATACCCACTCTGCTCATTACTTAACATTTTAAGAGCTTGTCTCATAGAATCATAGAATGAATGATTCAGCACAGACGGAGGCCATTCAGCCCATAGCCCTGTAAACTTTTTCCCTTCAAGTATTTATCCAATTCCCTTTTGAAAATTACTATTAAATCTGCGTCCACCGCGTCCTCATGTCGCCTCTGGTTCTTTTGCCAATCACCTTAAATCTGTGTCCTCTGGTTACCGACCCTTCTGCCACTGGAAACAGTTTCTCCTTAGTTACTCTATCAAAACCATTTCCTGCCTACCCTTTGCATTATTTTACCTTTGCCACCTTATTCCTAATAAAGTGCATTTGCATAGAGACCCACACTGGTTACCATGTATCTTCAGAAATATTTTGTCTATGCTGCAAAATTGAAAGAAAGAAAGACTTGCATTTATATAGCGCCTTTCACAACCACCGGACGTCTCAAAGTGCTTTACAGCCAATGAAGTACTTTTTGAAGTGTAGTCACTATTGTAATGTAGGAAATACGGCAGCCAATATACACACAGCAAGCTCCCACAAACAGCAATGTGATAATGACCAGATAATCTGCTTTTAAGTGATGTTGATTGAGGGATAAATATCGGCTAGGATACCGGGGGTAACTCCCCTGCTCCTCTTCAAAATGGTGCCACGGAATCTTTTACGTCCACCTCCGAAAGATGGCACCTCTGACAGTGCAGCATTCCCTCAGTGCTGCACTGGGAGTGTCAGCCTAGATTTTTGTGCTCAAGTCTCTGGAGTGGGACTTGAACCTTCTGACTCAGAGGCGAGTGTGCTACCAACTGAGCCACGGCTGACACAACTGTATGCCACCTTTTCCAGTGCCACATTGTACCACTGCATTAAACTAGCTCTCTCTGTTTTCTTTCAATGCTAAAGAGTTAATCTGTTCATCTATGGTAATAACAAAACATTAGCCTCTCTTTCTGCTTGGTGAGCTGGAGTGTTACTAATGAAATACAAGGAGCGTCTAATGGAGAGCCAGATTTAATTTAATATCAGGCATTTTTTTAATGTTGTCCAACAGCACTTTGCGGTCTGAACACCTCCCCACAACACATGGACAAACACCATCCCGCCCACATTACTGACACCACATGCAGCAAATTCCTGTCACTATAGTCCTTTGTGCTTCATGTACAGCAGTGGGCTGAGATGTAGTTTTGCACTCACGCTAGTGAATACACTTCTTGGCAGAACTGCTTCTGTACCTTCCCTCCCTTTTCTAGCACGAACTCTCTTCTCTTTCATCTACACTGGAAGAGTACGTTTCAAGGTGAATGTTCTTCAGAACAGCGATGTTTTGCTCTGGGGAAATCATCTAGCAATGTTTTGGCACTAGATCTTCGATGCTTGCTGGCTGAAATACATGAGAAAACTGTAAAACTCTACATAAGAGGAGTTTTAAATTCAGAAGCTTATTTGAAACTTTTTCCCCCCCTAATTAATAATGAAGCAGAAAGGGACTTAACTGACGTGCACGTTGCTGAAAGAAAAGTAGCAAATGCCCAATATCCCTAAATCCCTTTCTAATTTCGGTCACATCAAGTGGTGTGACATCCTGATCTGTTTTCAGCAAGTCTAAAACATTCATTTTCAGCAGTTATCTTTTTTGTTGCTCTATAAATGAAGTGATGACAGTAAATTAGTGCGAGATACTAAATACTGAAGAAATCTGCTGTACATTAAATACAAGTTGCTAGCATGATGTTTCCTCTTTTGAAAAGTATATGCAGCCTCGTTCTCCATGTAGCAACCCAAGATGCCTAAATAAATGCCCCATTTGTGGAAAGTCTGCCTGGGAGATTTATCGCATTCTCTGGCCGTAGGGGAAGTGGTACTAATTTGAAATGCTGCTAGATTTCTTTTATACAGAGTGGCAGAATATGTACAGGAATGTAAGGGGAAGACTGGGATTGAATCTGCAATCTATGTAATGATGGTAAAGGGACATACTACATACTGAGGATGTCAGAAATGTAAGTGTTAGCCACCCTCCTCCAAACCCCAAGTAGTTTACTTTTTTCATACTATTGTATGTTGGTTCTCAGGTGCTTTGCTTACAAGGGGGTGTACGGTAGCATAGTGGTAATGTCACTGGGCTAGTAATCCAGAGGTCTGGACTAATGATCCGGAGACATGAGTTCAAATCGCAGTTGGGGAATTTAAATTCAGTTAATTAGATAAATCTGGAATAAAAAGCTAGTATCAGTAATGGTGACCATGAAACTATCGGATTGTCGTAAAAACCCATCTGGTTCACTAACGTCCTTTAGGGAAGGAAATCTACCATCCTTACCTGGTCTGGCCGATATGTGACTCCAGACCCACAGCAATGTGGTTGACTCTTAATTGCCCTCTGAAAAGGTGGCTCGCCACCACCCTCTCGAGGTCAATTAGGGTATTTTATATTTGGATATATTTTAACACTTTATCAATGTTTTATTAATAGCACATATTTAGTACATAAAATGTTAGTTTTAATTCTGGCATTGAATTGCAGTCCTAGCTTGATTTTATCTGCACAGAGAAATTAGCTGTGGAACATTTTCATTAATTGAATGTTCATTCCGTACAAGTAACTATTTTCCAACTTCTTGTGATTAGAGTGGAAACAAGGTCGCTATCACAACCACACCGTTTGAGAATACATCAATCAGAATTGGTCCAGCAAGAAGACCCAGCTACAGAAGCAGAATGATGAGGCGGAGTAAGAAAACCAAAAAGAAGGAAGGTCAAGAAAGGTACCTGCTATGTCCCTACTTTTTAAAACCGAACATAAAGCCTGGAGCGAGAAAAGCCATTCAGCCTATTAAGCCCACTCTTCCAGAGTCCAAGTATGATTATTTTATCATAGATTCTCTCTTCCCATCCCTCCCTATCCTACCCTGGGCAGGGGAGGGGAATCAAACAGTGCTCTTAAGATCTCTTACCCTCAAACCCTCTTAAGAGATATTGATCCAGTTCAACAGAGACTATGCTAGAATCCTTCTAAAGGTGTCAATTGACTCCAGATCAACTGCCACCTCTGGGAGTCTGCTCCACCTGTCCGCTATCATTTTTTGGAATTCTAACTTTGATCAAGACTTGTGAGTTTGAACTTAATGCCCTCTCGTGTTATACTCCTTGTACAGGACTAAAAGCTTGCTTACTTGTAAGACGTTCTGATTGTCTGACAGTTTATAGAGTTCAGACCCGTGGACAGACAACACAAAACCCAATGAATCTGTGAAACTTCTTTTACTTAAAAATCAACAAGAGGTTACAAGTAATTACCAGAATACAAACTGTGCTCAATTCATGTCCTTATCACAAGCAAACATCTAAAATCATTTACTTTAAGCTCAGGTGATTATAAGCAAAACCACATACGTACTATCACCAGATGAGAGGTCAATTCAACGATGACTAGACGGATGACTTTACCTGGCAACTGACCAGGTTACCATTGACTGCAGCCCCGAATGTCAGTCCACAATATCACTTACACCCCAAAACTTGGCAACTCGCCCACAGCATCCACAACCTGTGTGATTAACGTTGTTTTCCTCTTTCTCTCTCTTCCTATCTGTTTTGACGCTTAGTTAACCAAGGCCAGACATTCAAGGATTGAAGAGAGTCGTTGTTTTTCCACATCTGCAGGGTTGTTGACTCGTGGTTCTCACAGAATTTAAGATCTTATCTTTTGAAGGAAAAGTACCAACACATCACTTATTTTACAAATGTTTTAGCCAAGCAGTCTCTTGCCCTCAAAGCTTGTCGGTACATTTGGTCACTTTTAGATTCAGTCAAGTGGAGATTCAGTCAAGTTTACCATGACAGTGTTACAACTTCAACCGTATCTATATCTCCGCAGTTTAAAGACTTGTATCAGGTGCCCCAACAAGTCTTGTTTTCTCCAGTGAAAATAAGTTTAGTTGCTTCATATTTCTTCATAACTTAGTAGCTAAGGCCTTTCTTCTGAATCTTTTCTAAGGCATCTGCATCCTTTTAGAGTAAGGGTGACCAAACTGCATGACTTACTCCAGAATTGGCCTATTAATCTGGCAATGCCAGTCTGAACTGTTCTGATGTGTAATCCCAATGACTTGCAGATGGAACCCAATAGCCAATTTGCCTTATTGATAACTGCCTCATACTGACCACATGGTTTCAGAGTATGATCCGTGATCTCTCCCAACTTTTCCTCACACGCTGCCAGTGGAGACCCTTTCATGTTCTACACGTTTACTGTTTCTATATGCATTGCCCTATATTTATCCACATAAAAATTCATCTGTTGTATCTCAGTCCGTCTACATAATTGGTCCAAGTTTCCTATCTACTTGTTACCTGTCCACATGGCTACCTGTCATCAGTAAATTTAATACTACTTCTCCAGAACCTCTTCCATATTGTGAAGAGTTGGACTCCCAGAACCGATCCCAATGTAACACCACTGATTATTTTCGCAAGGCAAAGCATTTATTTAGTTGTTAAGCTAATTCTTAATCTGTCTCGACAATCTATCATCTATGTTCCCCGTTCCTTAATCTTTCCTAACTAATCTCACATGAGGTACTTGGCTGAAAATCTGAATAGGCTACATCTACCAGGCTACCCTCTGTCCGCTAGCTTTGTTATCTCCTCAAGGAATTCCAATAGGTTTGTGAGTCATGAACTTTTACTTTAAAACAATGCTGACTGCTCCCTATGATACCTGTGCTCTTTATAGTATCCTGTAGCATGGTCTCGATGTTTATCTCTGATAAAGTTGTTAGGCTAAATGGCTTATAATTACCAAGTGCGTGCCATACTCCTTTTTTGAGGGTAACAACTAGATTTTTCATCCTCCAGTGCTCAAGTGCTATTCCAGTATTTATGGAGCTCTGAAAATATCAACCAAAGTATCACTAATTTTCTTCTTTAATTCCTTGAGAATTCTGGGATGTGTCCCATCTAACCCAGAAGCCTTGTGGATACTGAATTCTTCCAATTTCTGCATAGCACCTTCTTTAGTAACTTGGTGTGTTATGGATCACTTCATCACAATCTTAAAATAAACACTGATCTTGAGTAAAGAATGCAAAATTTAACCAATAACATCTCTTATTATTTCTGAACAGGAGGCGATCAATTTTCAAAAAGATTACGAAGCAGCCTGTCATACTTCATACCAGCCGGAGTTTCTCCTCATTGAACCGTTCGCTCTCGTCTAGCGACAGTACGCCTGGGTCACCCACACATAGTTTATCTCCCAGGTCACCGACACAAAGCTTCCGTTCAGCCCCCGATTTTCAATCTGGTGAGTTTTCAACTTGCTTGTGAGATTTATTAGCCATTAATTGTTATGACCATTTCACAGTTAGGATTACTGGATAAATTCACGCAACTGAGAGATGCTGTTAACATAATAATAACATCTTAGCAAATGAATGCCCACAGTTCTTTAGTTTTCTAAAATATTTTTGCATACATTTTTTCAACAGTAGACAGGTTTGTTTTAAGATACGATGTACTGTCAAATTACATTATAACAAACTATCATTGCTATCACTTTCTTGTTGTAATGAATTTCTCCTAAACCTAGCAAAATCTTCATTATTATAATGAATAAAGGTAAGAGGTACCATAAAGTCCAGTATACTGGCCACGCCAATGTAAAAGCTACACCCCTGACCTTTATGCTAGCCATTAATTGATTATAGAAACATAGAACAGTACAGCACAGTACAGGCCCTTCGGCCCTCGATGTTGTGCCGAGCATTGTCCGAGACCAAGATCAAGCTATCACACTCCCTATCACTCTGGTGTGCTCCATGTGCTTATCCAATAACCGCTTGAAAGTTCCTAAAGTGTCCGACTCCACTATCACAGCAGGCAGTCCATTCCACACCCCAACCACTCTCTGAGTAAAGAATCTACCTCGGACATCCCTTCTGGCAACACGGTGGCATAGTGGTTAGCACTGGTGCCTCACAGCGCCAGAGACCCGGGTTCGAATCTGACCTCGGGTGACTGTCTGTGTGGAGTTTGCACATTCTCCCCGTGTCTGCGTGGGTTTCCGCCGGGTGCTCCGGTTTCCTCCCACAGTCCAAAAATGTGTGGGTTAGGTTGATTTGGCTATGATAAATTGACCCTTAGTGTTAGGGGGGATTAAATATGTGGGGTTATGGGGATAGGATGGGATATGTTAGGGGGAATTAAATACGTGGGGTTACGGGGGTAGGGTGGGATATGTGTACTGTGGGGATTAAAGCAGGGACAGGGTACTGGATTTGGATGATCAGCCATGATCGTATTAAATGGCGGAGCAGGCTCGACGGGCCGAATGGCCTACTCCTGCTCCTAGATTCTATGTTTCTATGTTTCTATGTTTATATCTCCCCCCATGCACCTTATAGTTATGCCCCCTTGTAACAGCTGCCTCTACCCGAGGAAATAGTCTCTGAACATCCACTCTATCTATCCCCCTCATCATCTTATAAACCTCTATTAAGTCGCCTCTCATCCTCCTCCGCTCTAAAGAGAAAAGCCCCAACTCCCTCAATCTTTCCTCATAAGACCTCCCCCCCAAACCAGGCAGCATCCTGGTAAATCTCCTTTGCACTCTTTCCAATGCTTCCACGTCCTTCCTATAGTGAGGTGACCAGAACTGCACACAATATTCCAAATGTGGTCTCACCAAGGTCCTGTACAGTTGCAGCATAACCTCACGGTTCTTAAACCCAAACCCTCTGTTAATAAACGCCAACACACCATAGGCCTTCTTTACTGCTCTATCCACTTGAGTGGCAACCTTCAGAGATCTGTGGATATGAACCCCCAGATCCCTCTGTTCCTCCACGTTCCTCAGAACCCTGCCGTTGACCCTGTAATCCTTATTCAAATTTGCCCTACCAAAATGAATCACCTCGCACTTATCACGGTTAAATTCCATCTGCCATTTTTCGGCCCAGCTCTGCATCCTATCAATGTCTCTTTGCAGCCTACAACAGCCCTCCACCTCATCCACTGCTCCACCAATCTTGGTGTCATCAGCAAATTTACTGATCCACCCTTCAGTCCCCTCCTCCAAGTCATTGATAAAAATCACAAACAGCAGAGGACCCAGCACCGACCCCTGTGGCACACCGCTGGTAACTGGTCTCCAGTCCGAAAATGGTCCATCCACCACCACCCTCTGCCTTCTATGAGATAGCCAGTTACTTATCCAATCGGCCAAATTTCCCTCTATCCCACAACTCCTTACTTTCTTCATGAGCCGACCATGGGGAACCTTATCAAACGCCTTACTAAAATCCATGTATACGACATCAACTGCTCTACCTTCATCTACACACTTAGTTACCTCCTCAAAGAATTCAATCAAGTTTGTTAGGCAAGACTTACCCTTCACGAATCCGTGTTGACTTTCCCTGATTAAGTTGCCCCTTTCCAAATGGTCATAAATCCTATCCCTCAGGACCTTTTCCATTATCTTACCAACCACCGAAGTAAGACTAACCGGCCTATAATTACCAGGGTCATTCCTATTTCCTTTCTTGAAGAGAGGAACAACATTCGCCACTCTCCAGTCCTCTGGCACCATTCCCGTGGACCGTGAGGACCCAAAGATCAAAGCCAGAGGCTCTGCAATCTCCTCCCTTGCCTCCCAAAGAATCCTAGGATATATCCCATCTGGCCCAGGGGACTTATCGACCCTCAGGTTCTTCAAAATTGCTAAAACATCTTCCCTCAGAACATCTACCACCTCCAGCCTATCCACCTTTATCACACTCTCATCCTCAAGAACATGGCCCCTCTCCTCGGTGAACACTGACGAAAAGTATTCATTCATCACCTCTCCTATCTCTTCTGACTCCATGCACAAGTTCCCACTACTGTCCTTGACCGGCCCTACCCTCACCCTGGTCATTCTTTTATTTCTCACATAAGAGTAAAAGGCCTTGGGGTTTTTCTTGATCCGACCCGCCAAGGACTTCTCATGCCCCCTCCTAGCTCTCCTAAGCTCTTTTTTTAGCTCATTCCTTGCTACCTTGTACCCCTCAATCGACCCAACTGAACCTTGTTTTCTCATCCTTACATACGCTTCCTTTTTCCTCTTGACTAGACATTCAACCTCTTTTGTGAACCATGGTTCTCTCACTTGGCCATTTCCTCCCTGCCTGACAGGGACATACCTATCAAGGACACGCAGTAATTGCTCCATGAAAAAGCTCCACTTTTCGTTTGTGCCTTTCCCTGATAGTTTCTGTTCCCATCTTATACTCCCTAATTCTTGCCTAATCGCATCATAATTACCCCTCCCCCAATTATAAACCCTGCCCTGCCGTATGGCCCTATCCCTCTCCATTGCAATAGTGAAAGTTACCGAATTGTGGTCACTATCTCCAAAGTGCTCTCCCACATACAAATCATTATTATTATTATCATGATTATGCTGGTCTTCATATCTTAATAATGAAATTTGACTGTAAATACATTTGGTGCTCAGAAAATGTAGAATAGATTCAAGAAAGAAGCCAATGGACTGGCTCTCCCAATTTACTCTTTTTTCCCCTCTTCTGAAAGTTCAGACTCGTGCTCTGGTAAAGTTCCACAGGTGTCTACAATGCCTATGGGGCCATTCTTCATATGAGCACCTGGACAATGGCACCTATTTCACCTCGGGACATCACAGTTGAGTTCAATGCTGTCCTTGCCCAGTATCCACACGTATGCACTTTCCAGTAGAGGTCACTGCAGAAGGAACCTTAGCAAGTTTTTCATCTCTCCTTGCTCAGTGATGTTGAGGCAAATTGTAGTACTCCTACTGTTGACCTATATGACACATGCTAACACACTGACAGTCCAGGGATTGAACACAGTACCTTTGTGATCTCCTGTTTAAGTAGCACATTACTGGTACATTCACCCATTGAACTTCAGTGGGTCCTTAGAATGAACCTTTTGTGTTTAATTAATGCCTTCAATCATACATGGTGGCTGGAATCTGATTCTAGCTCCTGAGATTTCTCGGTCAAATTCAGTAATTTACCATTTTATTAGCCATAATACAATACTACAGAGTTTTGTCATTACCACAATGTTGTACCACAATATTCAAATCTGGTCAGCTACAAGTGTAGTGGCAAGTTTAGCAAGTCTTTTTCTCAGTAATGCAAAATATACAAACTGAGGTTCATAGTTTAGGGAAACAATTGACAAACTAACCGCTGTAAAATGTTTTATGTTTTAACAGGTACAAATTCCTCACAAAGCAGTTCCCCTAGCTCAAGTGCTCCAAATTCCCCTGCTGGCTCTGGTCATATTAGACCAAGTACACTTCATGGATTGAGTTCAAAGCTAGGTGGACAAAGATATAGATCGGGGAGACGTAAATCAGCTGGTAGTATCCCTCTATCCCCCCTGGCACGAACTCCTTCTCCTACGCCCCAACCAACTTCACCACAGAGGTCACCATCACCCTTGCTTGGACACTCAGTTGGAAGTTCCAAAATGGCACAGACTTTTCCAGCGAAGATGCACTCACCACCAACTATTTTAAGACACATGGTTCGACCTAAAAGTGCAGAGCCTCCAAGATCACCATTATTAAAGAGAGTGCAGTCTGCTGAAAAACTTTCTCCATCTTATACTTCTGACAAGAAACAATTGAGTGTTCGTAAGCACAGCCTGGAAACATCTCAAGCAGAAGGAAGGAAAGAGTCTTTACAGCGAGATTTGTGTCTACATAGTTTAGAAGAGAATGCGCTCGAAATGCCGTCCATCACTAAAGTTAGGCCTGTGGAGCAGGGGTGTCTCAAGCGTCCAGTAGCAAGAAAGGTGGGAAGACAAGAGTCACTTGATGAGGTTGATAAAGAGAAACTAAAGGCAATAGTTGTAAAGAAAAAAACCAACTGGAATGTAAGACGAGAATCTCTTCAAAAACAAAATGCTATACAAGAACCAAACTCTGGCCATGAAAGTATGGCTCAAGCGACTGTAGAGGCGGGTGAGTTTAATTTGGAAGTTGCTGAAGATTCTAAGTATAATGAAATTAAAATGCAAAGTTCAGATGAACAGCGCTTCACAGCAAGTGCCCCACTGTTATCGTCTTACAAAAAGCTAAGTACGAGCTCCAGTATTCACAATGACATCCCATCAGTGTTGCAAACTGCACGTCCTGATTCAGAGGTTGGAAGTTGCACGTCAGCTCCTGGTGCACTCAACTCTGAGAAACTTGCACAACCATCCATGACTTCCCTAAAGGTTGAGAAATTCCGTGGAAAGGAAGGTGATGTCGAATGGACTGAAAAACACAGTAAAGAGTCAAATATTCGTGAAAGGTTGGAAGCCAAGACTTCAAATATGGAACTTTTAGGAAGCAAAAAATGTTACAGAGAAACTAATAATGGTAAGGGTTCATCGGAAATCTTCAAGAGTGAAACAATCTCATCGGCCCATAACACTCAGCCAAAGACACTAATATCTTTCAACAAGGAGGAATCGTCAATTGTCAAGAAAAACAATACATCACTGAGTACCACATGCACCGCTCACAGTCATTTGAGGTCAACCCCATCGGACTGTTCCAAGATGGTAACTGGAATGGCTCAAGTTGCTTTAGACAAACCACAGTTAAGTTTAATGACTGAGAGTGTTAGTAGGCAAATGACTGAATGTAAAATGGACGGCAGATCAATTTTGTGCCTGAAGCCACTGGAAGGTACCCTTGATATTGCTTTCTTGTCAGGTCCGAGTACATCAAAGACCGAGACATATTTATCGACGAGACATGAACAGCAGAGCTCATCAGTAAAGAGCACGTTACGCCCGAATAATAATGCACAATCCTCTCTTTCAAAAAGCAACACGCTTGATGGTCACTGTGGCAAGGCAGATGAAACAAAGAACGTTTCTCAAAGCTTACTTCTTAGTCGTTTATCTGTTGAAGCCGTGCCAGTGGGTGGAAAGCCTGAGACAAAGGAAACCAGTTCAGCACATTCGATAAAGGATCGAACCTGCGAGACCGAACGCAGTCTCGGATCTGCCACTCCACGCGCAAGTTCAGAAATGTGTGCATCTACTGAGAGGAAAGAGACCATGGACTTCAAGGGAAATAAGCAAGTTAGTTATTCACAGTCATGTACTGTGAAGAAAGGGAACACTTGGCAAGATCCGCCAAAACTGTCCTCCGTGCAACACCAAACTCCTGCTTGTAGTACGCAACCAGAAGTGGACACAAGCAACCAAAAACAATGCCCAAAGGAAGCATTACAGGACAGGCAACCTAAAACTTCATAGCAGGTCAAAATGGAGGGTTCTAGTGCAGTGAAAATGAGGGCAAAATAGCAAAAGGCATAAATAAACTGACAACAGTACTTTTACTCATTCATAAGCATGACCGAATCCTGTTTCTCAGTAAGTAAAGCCTTTGGGTTGTTACCTTCTCAAAAGTTAAACATTGTTTTCTGCCCCTCCTACCCCGCCCCGCCCCACCCTGCTGCCCCAGTTGCTTTGTTTATAATGACCAATAGAAATATCCTGGTATTTATACAAGGTCACTTGAATGTCTGAAATATTGGGTGTAGAAAGATCTTTTATGTAGATATAATGTAATAAATGGCTTATGCAGATTTGGGGGGGGGGGGGGGAAACATTTGCGGGCATAATTTAACCATAAAGACCTGTAACACACTTCTTGTTCTCTGTGGTAACATGAATAAAATGTTCATTGTGTGGTTTAAAAAGTGGTGGTGTTATTTCATCTGTAACAATTTTTCACATGAAAGCACCTTTCGTGGCATTCAGTAAAAGTTGCTGTATAAATGGAACGTTGTGTGGCTATGGAAAAGCTTGCTGTTTTTAGCAGGTAATGCTAAAATTTACATTCCCTTTGAATGCATTGAGTAGCTCTGTACATTTCAAATAACATCAATTCATTTCTGAGGAAAAACTGTACATATGACTATCTACAAAAAACAAGTTTATGGGGTTTTTGTTCAAAATGAAGTGGGGGACCCATTGGAGCCACTCAGTGCTGAATGGAATTGGCTTTTTTTAAATTAATTTTGCTAAGCCTTTATTTATCTGTTTCAGTGTAGAAAAACGGGATTTAGTGTTTGTTTTGGTTGAAATAAGCGGGAATGCACAGGTAGGAACACATCATAGTGCTGAGAAGACTTGGGTAGGCATTACTTGTTAGAGAAAAATCCCTATAAAAGAGTTATCTCCCATTCTACAGCCTTTAAAAAAAAAAAATCTGTGCTCTTGGCCAGTTTTAAAGCATATTAAACACTTGTTTACAAACGTATCAGAGGTGTAAATAACTCTATATGGCAATGTTACTTTTGCCAAATCTATGTGTGGCATTTTGGAAACCTCACAGGTATTTTGCTTGTATATGTACGAATTTATGTTTTGGTAATAATGTACCAACAATCTGTTGAACATGTGAAGAATGTTGGGCTGTGTGGGATCTGGTTTGTTGTGTTCTGTTGTGGCGCAGGTGAAGTTAGGTGTGTGCTGTACCTGTTGGCTTGGAGTACTCGCTGTAGTTGGACTGATGCTTAAAGCAACGATTTGAAATATGCTGTCAGAACTGTGCAATAAAAAAAAAAAATGTTTGCAGCTTCTGTGTTTTGTTTTTCCACCACAGAGCTTTGTGAATGTTCTAACTGTTGTATCGTAATGAAAAAAAATATTTATACTTATGCATTTGCATAGCACAAAAAAAATAAATGGTTTTCAGCATGAAAAGATGTCTGTTCATTACAGCAGTTGAACGTCTTACTATTCTTTCAATAAGCAACTTAAAAAAAAATTAAACAGATTGAAGTCGGGTTCTGGCTTTCCAAAGTCCATCTGTGATAATGTTCGGTCTTTGGCAAATATATGAATGTAGCATATGGAAAAAGTATGTGTCTAAATGGGCTTTCTTGCATTATCAAAGTATTTGTTAGGGCTACCCTTTATTATCCCTTTAATTATCCTGGTGATTTTAAGAGCTTTTCAAACGATGAAGCCAAGTTGTATGACAGCAGCATTTTAAAGGGCGCGTTCATACTCCATTGATGGAACCCGCGACAAGTTGCTCACAAGTTTGTTTTGGGTTTGGAGGCCCTGTTCACGCTGGCACTTTCATAGCCCGATCTGAGTTTGTGGGGATACGTTGGGCAATGATGTTATGACAATATTTGCATCAACACCAAACAGACAAATTTTGGAGGCATTAAAATTATTTTTACCTTTGTTATTAATCCCAGGAGGGGCAACCATGTGAGCAATGGTTCCTCCCAAGCCTTGCTGAATGCAGTCTGAGGTCTGCAGTTTGGATCTAAAACCACCAGGTGCTGAGGGTAGGCAGTCAACTCTGCAAATTGGTTTGATCTGCCATCGAGCCTATTGAGACAGCACAGTGAGGCAAAAACAGAAAATGCTGGAAATACTCAGCAGGTCAGGCAGCATCTGTGGAGAGAGAAACAGAGTTAACGTTTCAGGTCGATGACCTTTCGTCAGAACTGGAAATGGAACAGGTTTTTAAGCAAGTGCAGGGGCAAGGAAAGGGGGGAGGGGAGGAAAGAACAAAAGGGAAGGTCTGATAGGATGGAAGGCAGGAGAGATTAAGAGACAAAAGGGATGATGGTGCAAGGCAAAAGGAGATGGTAATGGGACAAGTTAAGAAACAAAGGATGGCTCTAGATGAAGTGTAAATGGCACTGGCAGAATGAAGGACAGCTGCCATGTGAGGCAAAGGATGGTGTCTGAATGCCCTGTTAGTATCCAAGTTATCGTCTGCAGAAGAAACTCCCATTTAATCATAGAATCATACAGTACAGAAGGAAGCCATTCACCATCATGTCTGTGCTGGCTCTTTGAAAGAGCTATCCAAGTAGTCCCACACCCTTGCTCTTTCCCCATAGCCCTGCAAATTTTTCCTTTTCAATTCTTTATCCAATTCCCTTTTACTATTCAGGCAGTGCGTTCCAGATCATCATAACTTGCTGCGTAACAAATAAAAATTACCTCATCCCCCCCCCGGTTCATATCAAATTATAATTGATAAAATTATATATAAAATTGATCAAATTTTATACCTTTCCAAAACAACGTGAACTGCTGAAGGCTAGCAGCAACATCTCAAATTTATTCAGTAGACATTTACCTTCCTACTATAGCAGAGTTGCGCTTTTTTTCTAAATTGAATGTGATGCAATAAATTCCGAGATAGTTGTCAGCGGCATTTCAATTTTCTTGCAATCACATAACTTTGAAGCTATCAGAAACCATATTATACACACGACTTCCTATCAGCAAATTCTATTTTTTCCTTCCTCATGATCAGATAGAATCCAAGGGTTAGATGAAGTAGGGCGGGAGAAGGCTCGTGTGGAGCCGAATAGCCTGCCTCTGTGCGTTAATTATAGAATCATAGAATGGTTACAGCATGGAAGGTGGCCATTCGGCCCATCGAGCCCATGCCAGCTCTCTGCAAGAGCACTTCAGCAAGTCCCACTCCCCCGCCCTTTCCCCGTAGCCCTGCAAATTTCTTTCCTTCAGATACTTAACCAACTCCCTTTTGAAAGCCATGATTGAGTCTGCCTCCACCACCCATTCAGGCAGTGCATTCCAGATCCTAACCACTCGCTGCGTAAAAAAGTTTTTTCTTACGTTGCCTTTGGTTCTTTTGCCAATCACCTTAAATCTGTGTCCTCTGGTTCTCGACCCTTCCGCCAATGGGAACAGTTTTTCTCTATCTACTCTGTCCAGACCCCTCATGATTTTGAGCACCTCTATCAAATCTCCTCTCAATCTTCTCTGCTCCAAGGAGAACAACCCCAGCTTCTCCAGTCTATCAACGTAACTGAAGTCCTTCATTCCTGGAATCATTCTCGTAAATCTTTTCTGCACCTTCTCTAAGGCCTTCGCATCCTTCCTAAAGTGTGGTGCCCAGAATTGGACACAGTACTCTAGTTGGGGCCAAACCAGTGTTTTATACAGGTTCATCATAATTTCCACACTTTTGTACTCTATACCTCTATTCATGAAGCCCAGGAATCCTGTAAGCCTTTTTAACTGCTTTCTCACCCTGCCCTGCCACCTTCAACGATTTGTGCACACATACCCCCAGGTCTCTCTGTTCGTGCACCCCCTTCAGGATTGTACCACTTAGTTTATATTGCCTCTCCTCATTGTACCAAAATGTATCACTTCGCACTATTCTGCGTTAAATTTCATCTGCCACGTGTCCGCCCATTCCACCAGCCTGTCTATATCCTCTTGAAGTCTATCACTCTCCTCCTCACTGTTCACTATACTTCCAAGTTTTGTGTCATCTGCAAATTTTGAAATTGTGCCTTGTACACCTACATCCAAGTCATTAATATATATCAAGAAAAGCAGTGGTCCTAGTACTGACCCCTGGGGAACACCACTGTGTACCTTCCTCCAGTCCGAAAAACAACCGTTCACCACTACTCTCTGTCTCCTGTCACTTAGCCAATTTCGTATCCATGCTGCCACTGTCCCTTTTATTCCATGGGCTTCAACTTTGCTGGCAAGCCTATTATATGGCACTTTGTCGAACGCCTTTTGGAAATCCATGTACACTACGTCAACTGCATTACCCTCATCAACCCTCTTACCTCATCAAAGAACTCAATCAAGTTAGTTAAACACGATTTGCCTTTAACAAATCCGTGCTGGCTTTCCTTAATTAATCCACACTTGTCCAAGTGACTTAATTTTGTCCCTGATTACTGTTTCTAAAAGCTTCCCCACTACCGAGGTCAAACTGACTGGACTGTAGTTGCTGGGTTTATCTTTACACCCTTTTTTGAACAATGGTGTAACATCTTCAATTCTCCAGTCCTCTGGCCCCACCCCCGTATCTAAGGAGGTTTGGAATATTATGGCCAGTACCTCTGCGATTTCCTCCCTCAATTCCCTCAGCATCCTAGGATGCATCCCATCCAGTCCTGGTGACTTATCTAATTTAAGTACAACCAGCCTTTCTAATACCTCCTCTTTCTCAATTTTAATCCGATCAAGTATCTCCACTACCTCCTCCATTACGATGTCTATGGCAGCATCCTCTTCCTTGAAGACAGATGCAAAGTACTCGTTTAGTACCTCAGCTATACCCTCTGCCTCCATGCATAGGTCTCCTTTTTGGTCCCTAATCGGCCCCACCCCTCCTCTTGCTACCCTTTTACTATTTATATGCCTACAGAAGACTTTTGGATTATCTTTTATGTTGGCTGCCAATCTATTCTCATACCCTCTCTTTGCCCCTCTTATTTTCTTTTTCACTTCTCCTTTGACCTTTCTAAATATAGCCTGATTCTCAGATGTATTTGCAACCTGACATCTGTCATACGCACTCTTATTCTGCTTCTTCATATTCTCTATCTCTTCCGTCATCCAGGGAGCCCTGACTTTAGTTGCCCTGCCTTTCCCCCTGGTGGGAATGTACCTCAACTGTACCTGAACTATTTCCTCTTTAAAGGCAGCCCATTATTCCATTTCAGTTTTGACTGCCAATCTTTGATTCCAGTTTACCCAGGCCAGATCCATTCTCATCCCACAGAAATTCACTGCCAGCAATTCCTGGTCACTGTCGAACGGCCCCCTGAAACTGAGACATTGGGCAAGGGAAGGATCGGACTTGGGTTACGATGTCCCCATTAATAAATAGCTTTGGTACACTGGCTGGTCATTTTACGAGTCCATGCTCCGAATGGGGAGGCTTCACCATTCATGATCAGAAAATTGTAGGCAGTGTTCATCCCCTCCCCCCGAATATTCAACATGCACACTTGGATAAGGCTCCCTGCCGCTGATTGGACACTGCACGTGAAGAATTGTAGGCAAGGAAAGGTGCCAAAGGGTTGTCCTCACCTGAGGGGCTGTGCCTCAGCCTCAGCTGCCCTTTTTGTTGGGGTGGGGCGGGGAGACTATTTTAAAGTTGTAATGATCTCAGTATAGTCAGATTTAAAAAAAAAATTGCAACAGTGACTTCATTTTGAAGTGAAAGTCATTAAAGAACTGGCACCACAATTTTAAAAATTCATACTAGGCTTTTAAGGAAAAATAGGTTGAACTGCTTAGGTTAGCATAACAATAAAAAATCAATCAGCGCATGGAATCTGCTTCATGTACAGTTTTTGTGTGGTCATACGCCCCCCAGTGGGCTAACATAGTCAGAACTCCCAACAAGAAAAAACCCGTGTCATTTTTCTTCCCTTACCTTTGAAGTAATCAGTCCTAACTGCAGGAAATCAATCTAATATTGCATTACATCTACAGTACTCAACCCTGGCCAGTGTATTACATAAGCTGGTACCAGAAAGTACTTGATCATATCAAATTCTGTTTATCCTTGTAATCTTCAATCCCATCGTTAACCAGATATTCATTCAACTTATTTTTAAAGGAGTTAATCGACATTGCATAAACTGGTCTTTGTGGGACCAAATTGGGGGGGGGGGGCTTATTTTAATCTTTCTAGTCTCTCTTGAGTTTGCCAAATGTGTACTTGTGTCCTCTATTAACTGACCTGCTTATATCCACGTTATCTGTCCCTATTGGCATTTTTAAAACTTGGATTGTTTTCTTTCTAAATTTTCATTTTTCCATTGAGAAAAGTGCCATCTGTCAGGTAATAGTCAATTTGAGATTTAACTCCCAGAAAGTCGTCCTCCTCCCTCCCTCCCCAAAGACTATAATTTTTCCGATATTCTGTGCAGTGTGGCCACTGGCTGGTGCTATCGATCCTGGATAAAGGGACGTGCTCTACTTTATAGAAAATTGTTTTGTTGATTCTATAAATCACCTTATTGCTCCGATCAACAGTAGTCCAACACTTTAACAGAATAATCGATTGATTCTTCACTTAATTACTTAGCAACTTAACAGAGCTATGGCTTAATTTAATTTTTTTCTGATCTGTAAAGAATAGAAAAGCAGAATATGTTTTTAAAAGGTGAGAGACTAGTAAATGTTGGTATGCAGAGGGATTTGGGGGTCCTTGTACACGAATCACAGAAAGTTAACATGCGGGCACAGCAAGCAATTAGGAAGGCGAATGGTATGTTACCCTTTATTGCAAGGGGGTTGGGGGTATAAGAATAAGGAAGTCTTGCTGCAATTATATAGGGCTTTGGTTAGACTACACCTGGAGCACTGTGTACAGTTTTGGTCTCCTTACCTAATGAAGGATATGCTTGCCTTAGAGGGAGGGGGTGCAACAAAAGTTCACTGGATTGATTCCTGGGATGAGAGGTTTGTCCTATGAGGAGAGATTGAGTAGAATGGGCCCATATATCCAAATGGATAGAGATAAAAGATAATAAAGGATCAATCACACTAATAGGTGTAGTCTACAGACCACCTAATAATGGAAGGGAGGCGGAGGAAGAAATTTGCAGACAAATTAGGGAAATGAGTAAAAAAACATAGAATAATAATCATGGGGGATTTCAACTACCCCGATATTAATTGGACAGAAGAGGTAGGTAAAGGGGATAAGGGAATGGAGTTCCGACAATGTGTACAGGACTCCTTTCTAACCCAATATGTAAAATGCCCAACTTCGCTATTGGATCCAGTAATGGGAAATGATCCAGAGCAGATAAGAAAAGTAAAAGTAGGGGAACATCTGGGTAATAGTGACCATACTATAATACGCTTTAAGATGATAATTGAGAAGGACATAATTATGACAAAATCCAGCTTAATAGATTGGAGAAAAGCTGATTTTGAGGGGCTGAGAATAGAACTTGGGAAAATAAAATGGGCAACAATATTGGCAAACAGCAATGGGAAACATTTAAAACGGTGTTCAACAGAGTGCAGGAACAATATATTCTGCTAAAAGGAAAGAACAAACTAAACACTAATGAGACTCCATGGATGAATAAAGCCATAAGGGAACAATTGAGGGTAAGAAAAGAGGCATACATTAAGTACATGATGTGGAGATGCCGGTGTTGGACTAGGGTGGCCAAATGTGAGAAGTCGCACAACACCAGGTGACAAAGGAGCAGCGCTCCGAAAGCTTGTGATTTCAAATAAAGCTGTTGGACTATAACCTGGTGTTGTGCGACTTCTCACATTAAGTACATGGACAGCAGGGGAGAGCATGATAAGGGAGAATACGAAGAGATTAGGAGAGAAGTCAAAAAAACAATTAGGAAGGCAAAGAGGAACCATGAAATTAAATTATCAAGGAACATAAAACAAAATAGTAAAATATTTTACAGGCACATCAATAAAAAAGGAAGGTTGGGATGGGAATATGGCCATTAAGGGATAGACAGGATAATACCACAGGTAACGATAGAGAGACGGCAGAAATATAAAATAATTATTTTGCTTCAGTATTTACCAGGGAGATAGAACAGGTGAACATGACATTGGATGATGAGATTAGTAATGAGATAAGCGCATTAAAAATAAAAAAGGGGATATATTAAACTACTCAAACTCAAAGAAGATAAAACCCCTGGTCTGGATGGATTGCATCCACGCATCTTAAAATAATCTAGGGAAGAGATAGCAGAGGCATTACTGCACATATTTAATAATTTGTTAGAAAAAGGTATAATGCCAGAAGACTGGTGGATAGCTAACGTAATACCTATATTTAAGAAGGGAGATAGAACATGTCCAGGGGATTATAGACCAGTCAGCTTAACATCGGTGGTAGGAAAAATAATGGAATCCCTACAAAAGGAGAGAATAGAAGAACATCTAGAAACCAAAAATGTAAGGAATAGTCAGCATAGATTTCAAAAGGGAAAGTCTTGACCAACCTCATTGAATTTTTTGAAGAGGTAACAGAGAATAGACAATGGTAATGCAGTAGATGTAATTTATCTAGATTTTCAAAAGGCCTTCGATAAGGTACCCCATAAAAGACTGATGAACACGGTCAGAGAATGCGGAGTCAGGGGACAGGTAGCAGAATGGATTGCTGGCTGGCTTCAGGACAGAGAGCAGAGAGTAGGAGTAAAGGGTAGCTATTCACAGTGGCAGAAGGTGGGTAGTGGTGTTCCACAAGGATCAGTGCTGGGACCACAGTTGTTCACAATTTACATTAACGATTTAGACTTTGGAATCAAAAACACAATTTCTAAATTTGCGGATAACACCAAATTGGGGGGGATAGTCAATACTGAGGAGGACTGCAACAAATTATAGGAGGACATTAATAAACGTGCAGAATGGGCATATAATTGGCAAATGAAGTTCAACACATAAATGTGAGGTATTACATTTTGGTCGGAAGAATAAGGAGGTCGCTTATTACTTGGAGGGTGCAAGTCTAGGTGGGGTAGAGGAACAAAGGGATCTTGGAGTACAAATACACAAATCACTAAAAGTTGCGACACAGGTTAGCAAGGCCATAAAAAAAGCAAAAATGAGAAGTCGCACAACACCAGGTTATAGTCCAACAGTTTTATTTGAAATTACGAGCTTTCGGAGCGCTGCTCCTTCGTCAGGTAAAGTAAGGGAATACGAATCAGTTACAAAGCATATATAGACAGAGAACAATGTGTCTGCAGAGATACAATCCGTCAGGGAGGCATTACATCAAAGACACAGCAGAATACAGCTAAGACAATGAGGTGGGGTCACAGGGGGTCCAACATGTCAAATGCTACAGTCTGCAGTTAAGCTTTTTACTTTTAAAAAAAAACTGGAAATCACATCTGTGAACAAGACAACAACGACTCTAGTCTGGACTCTAGTCTCGACTCTAGTCTCGACTCTAGTCACGTCCTGTAGCGTGACATGAAACCGAGATCCCGGTTGAGGCCTTCCTCATGGGTGCGGAACTTGGCTATCAGTTTCTGCTTGATGATTTTGTGTTGTCGTGTGTCTCGAAGGCCGCCTTGGAGAACGCTAACCCGCAGATCCGAGGCTGAATGTCCTTGACTGCTGAAGTGTTCCCCGACTGGGAGGTAACAATCCTGCCTGGCGATTGTTGCGCGGTGTCCATTCATACGTTGTTTCAGTGTCTGCATGGTCTCGCCGATGTACCATGCTGCAGTGCATTCTTTCCTGCAACGTATGAGGTAGACAATGTTGGCCGAGTCACATGAGTATGTACCATGTACCTGGTGGGTAGTGTCCTCACGTGTGATGATGGTATCTGTGTTGATGATCTGGCATGTCTTGCAGAGGTTGCTGTGGCAGGGTTGTGTGGTGTCGTGGTTGCTGTTCTCCTGACCGCTGGGTAATTTGCTGCGAACGATGGTACTTTTGAGGTTAGGCGGCTGCTTGAAGGCGAGTAGTGGAGGCATGGGGATGGCCTTAGCAAGGTGTTCGTCATCATCGATGACATGTTGAAGGCTGTGAAGGACATGGCGTAGTTTCTCTGCTCCGGGGAAGTACTGGACGACGGAGGGTACTCTGTTGGTTGTGTCCCGTGTTCGCCTTCTGAGGAGGTCTATGTGATTTTTCGCTGTGGCCCGTCGGAACTGTCGATCGACGAGTCGAACGTCATATCCCGTTCTTATTAGGGCGTCTTTCAGCGTCCGTAGGTGTCCATCGCGTTCCTCCTCGTCTGAGCAGATCCTGTGTATTCGCAGGGCTTGTCCACAGGGGATGGCTTCTTTAACGTGGTTAGGGTGGAAGCTGGAGAAGTGGAGCATCGTGAGGTTGTCCGTGGGCTTGCGGTAGAGTGAAGTGCTGAGGTGTCCGTCTTTGATGGAGATTCGTGTGTCCAAGCATGAAACCGATTCTGAGGAGTAGTCCATGGTGAGTTTGATGGTGGGATGGAACCTGTTGATGTTATCGTGTAGTCCTTTCAGTGATCCTTCGCCGTGGGTCCAAAGGAAGAAAATGTCGTCGATGTATCTGGTGTACAGCATTGGTTGGAGGTCCTGTGCAGTGAAGAAGTCTTGCTCGAACTTGTGCATGAAGATGTTGGCGTATTGGGGTGCGAATTTGGTCCCCCTGGCTGTTCCGTGTGTTTGGGTAAAAAACTGGTTGTCGAAGGTGAAGACATTGTGGTCAAGGATGAAGCGGATGAGTTGTAGGATGGCGTCCCCCCCAAGCCTCCCCCGGTACCACGGTTGCAACCACAGGGAAGTCCATCATCAACTTGTCCGACCACACCCTTCAACCAGATGAAATCGAAGTTCTCGCCCGAGGGCTCAAGTTCTGCCCCACCACCAAAATGGACCCCATCGGTCTCGCGGCAGACACAGAGGAATTCATCAGGAGAATGAGGCTCCAGGAATACTTCCACAAATCCCAAGATGTCAGCAACAAACCCAATGAGACAATCAATGATCCGGAATAGCAGACAGAGGGAACCGCAGTGCAGCAACCGAAGAAGAAAGAGTCAAATTGGACCCCTCCGGAGGGTCGCTGCCCTAAGCTTGACATGTATGCTCAAGCTGTCAGGAAATGCATCAACGCCAGATTCATCAGCCGCATTCACAAGACAGTCCAGAATGTCACCCGAGCACAACGCAACGCCATCCACGCTCTCAAGACCAACCGCAACATCGTCATCAAACCAGCGGACAAAGGAGGAGCCATCGTCATACAGAACAGAATGGACTATTGCAAAGAAGCATACCGACAACTGGACAACAAGGAACACTACAGACAGTTACCCGCAGATCCGACCAAAGAACACACCCGCCAACTCAATAGACTGATCAAGACCTTCGATCCAGACCTTCAAAGCATCCTACGCGCTCTCATCCCACGTACTCCCCGCGTGGGAGACTTCTACTGCCTCCAAAAGATACACAAAGCCAACACACCCGGACGCCCTATCGTATCAGGCAACGGAACCCTGTGTGAGAACCTCTCTGGGTACGTTGAGGGCATCCTGAAACCCATCGTACAGAAAACCCCCAGCTTCTGTCGCGACACTACAGACTTCTTACAAAACTCAGCACCCATGGACCAGTTGAACCAGGAACACTCCTCGCCACGATGGACGTATCGGCACTCTACACCAGTATCCCCCACGATGACGGCATCGCTGCGACAGCCTCAGTACTCAACACCAACAACAGCCAATCTCCAGACGCCATCCTACAACTCATCCGCTTCATCCTTGACCACAATGTCTTCACCTTCGACAACCAGTTTTTTACCCAAACACACGGAACAGCCATGGGGACCAAATTCGCACCCCAATACGCCAACATCTTCATGCACAAGTTCGAGCAAGACTTCTTCGCTGCACAGGACCTCCAACCAACGCTGTACACCAGATACATCGATGACATTTTCTTCCTTTGGACCCACAGCGAAGGATCATTGAAAGGACTACACGATAACATCAACAGGTTCCATCCCACCATCAAACTCACCATGGACTACTCCTCAGAATCGATTTCATTCTTGGACACACGAATCTCCATCAAAGACGGACACCTCAGCACTTCACTCTACCGCAAGCCCACGGACAACCTCACGATGCTCCACTTCTCCAGCTTCCACCCTAACCACGTTAAAGAAGCCATCCCCTATGGACAAGCCCTGCGAATACACAGGATCGGCTCAGACGAGGAGGAACGCGATGGACACCTACGGACGCTGAAAGACGCCCTCGTAAGAACGGGATATGACGCTCGACTCGTCGATCGACAGTTCCGACGGGCCACAGCGAAAAATCGCATAGACCTCCTCAGAAGGCGAACACGGGACACAACCAACAGAGTACCCTCCATCGTCCAGTACTTCCCCGGAGCGGAGAAACTACGCCATGTTCTTCACAGCCTTCAACATGTCATCGATGATGACGAACACCTTGCTAAGGCCATCCCCATGCCTCCACTACTCGCCTTCAAGCAGCCGCCTAACCTCAAAAGTACCATCGTTCGCAGCAAATTACCTAGCTGTCAGGAGAACAGCGACCACGACACCACACAACCCTGCCACGGCAACCTCTGCAAGACATGCCAGATCATCAACACAGATACCATCATCACACATGAGGACACTACCCACCAGGTACATGGTACATACTCATGTGACTCGGCCAACGTTGTCTACCTCATACATTGCAGGAAAGAATGCACCGCAGCATGGTACATCGGCGAGACCATGCAGACACTGAGACAACATATGAACGGACACCGCGCAACAATCGCCAGGCAGGATTGTTACCTCCCAGTCGGGGAACACTTCAGCAGTCAAGGACATTCAGCCTCGGATCTGCGGGTTAGCGTTCTCCAAGGCGGCCTTCGAGACACACGATAACGCAAAATCATCGAGCAGAAACTGATAGCCAAGTTCCGCACCCATGAGGACGGCCTCAACCGGGATCTCGGTTTCATCTCACGCTACAGGACGTGACTAGAGTCGAGACTAGAGTCCAGACTAGAGTCGTTGTTGTCTTGTTCACAGATGTGATTTCCAGTTTAAAAAAAAGTAAAAAGCTTAACTGCAGACTGCAGCATTTGACATGTTGGACCCCCTGTGACCCCACCTCATTGTCTTAGCTGTATTCTGCTGTGTCTTTGATGTAATGCCTCCCTGACGGATTGTATCTCTGCCGACACATTGTTCTAAGTCTATATATGCTTTGTAACTGATTTGTATTCCCTCACTTTACCTGACGAAGGAGCAGCGCTCCGAAAGCTCGTAATTTCAAATAAAACTGTTGGGGGTAAAAATTCAGTTGGTTGCGCCTCCCGTTAGCGCCTTAAGAGGGCGCTAATGGGGCGCAAAGCCGCTAACGCCCGGGCGCAGTGATGTTTGCGCCGCTCGAGAACTTAACTTGAGATTGTGCGGCGGCGCTAAAACTTACCGCTGCGACCACCTGCGCGCGCAGATTGTGACGTCATTCCATGGTGCAACGCCCTTGTGGCGCCCCGTAGCGGAAATTGAGTGGCGCCCCCTGCCTTACCGCCTGGCGCTTCCAACGACCAGAAGACTGGAACGCTATCAATCGCTGTGGGGCTGGGGGGGGCGCTATTTAAAGGGGGCCTCTTCCTGTCTTTTATTGTTGGTGGCATTTTTGAACTACGCATTCTGAGAGAGAGAGGGAGAGACTTCTGGAGAGATTCAACGTTGTGTGAAGGAGTTTTGGGTACTGAGCAGCACTTTGCAGGTTCATTTTGATTTGCCATTCCTTGTATCGAGTTAGCAGAGACTGTGGGAGCTGCACTCTGAGCTCTTTGCCTGGTACTCTCCATTGTTCTTTCCAGCACATTTGATGTGCAAGTCTCTCCAGGCCGAGATTCAAGGCAGCAATGAACAGGATGTGGATGGAAAGCAAGATTAACCATCCCCTTTAAGAACTGGCCCGTGCCATTGTGGGTGTGCTCCATTGCTGACTGACATTACATGAGCTTCGCCAGCGCTCCGAGTTAGCGCCTCACTGCTCGGCCTTTGTGCCTTAAGAGAGGTGTGCAGCGCCTGCTTTAGCGCTCCACTCACCTCCCGGGGCGGTAAAAGTGAAGTTTCCTGTCAGTGCCGATAATTAGCGCCAGGCGCTAATATTTGCGTCCGGACGATATTTGCGCCCCAAATGGGGCGCGACCTAATTTCTACCCCTTGGACTATAACCTGGTGTTGTGCGACTTCTCATTTTTGTCCACCCCAGTCCAACACCGGCATCTCCGCATCATAAAAAAAGCAAACCAAGCACTAAGGTTTATTTCTAGAGGGATAGAATTGAAAAGTAGGGAAGTTATGCTAAACCTGTATCAAACCTTGGTTAGACCACACTTGTGGAGTACTGTGTACAATTCTGGTTGCCATATTATAAAAAGGATATAGAGGCACTGGAGAGGGTGCAGAGAAGATTTATAAGGATAATACCAGAAATGCGAGGGTATACAAATCAGGAAAGGGTGAACAAGCTGGGTCTCTTTTCTCTTGAAAAAAGAAGGCTGAGGAGTGACCTAATAGAGGTCTTTAAAATTATGAAAGGTTTTGATAGAGTGGATACAGAGAGAATGGGGGCGATTTTGCCAGCCCTGGGGAGGCGGGTATGGAGGCGAGACTGCCGGGAAAATGGCAGACTTTAGGGGCGGGTGCGCAACCCGCCTCCATGCCATCTTCCCAGGAAGCGGGTAGCCGTCCCGCGCCGGGTCCCGTCTCCTTGGAGGCGGGAAGGGATTAAAGCCTATTAACTGTTTGTTAACAGGTAGTTAACAGACAGAAAATAGGATTATCCCCTTTTTGCCCTCACAAGTGCGGGCTTCTCGAAGGCTCCAAAACACACCAGCTCAGCTAGGCGAGTACTGGGTCTGCGGGGGTCGGGGGGGGGGGTGCAAAAGTGTGGTGTGAAGGTAAGTGATGGGTGCAAGAGTGTAGAGGTGAGTATCTGAGGTAAGCGCACAGTGTTTTTAAAAGTGTACTTACCTTTGTTTCTCCCTGCAGGCTTCAGTCGGTTTGTATGCGGAGAGTCTCGGACCTCCATGTTGCAGATGAGAGATGGCCATTGCATTCTCAGATGCAACAACCATCTCAATTCTGTTAAAGAAAGAAGTTTGCTGGGGTCTTGTATTCAAGACCTCATCAAACTGCAGAGAATGTCACTGTTTGACAGCTTCACAGAGCTGTCAAATTATGACAATTCATCTGTCAAAAGTTGACGTGCTCTGCAACCGGCTTTCCCTTGATTGGCCTGCTAAGCCCGCTGGGCGGGCTTAACAAGGTTAATCAAGGGAAAATAGCGTGGGTTGGCCACAAAACGATGGAGGCGGGACATCGACCCGACAAGCAGCAGTCCCGCCTCCAACGCGCGCCCAGTCGCAAAATCGCCCCCAATGTTTCCACTCGTGGGGAAGAGCATAACTAGAGGCCATCAATATAAGATAGTCACCAAGAAATCCAATAGGGAATTCAGAAGAAACTTCTTTACCCAAAGAGTGGTGAGAATGTGGAACTCGCTACCACAGGGAGTGGTTGAAGCGAATAGTATAGATGCATTTACGGGGAGGCTAGACAAGCATATGAGGGAGAAGGGAACAGAGGGTTATGCTGATAGATTTAGATGAGGAAAGATGGCAGGAGGCTTGAATGGAGCATAAACGCCAGCATGGACTGGTTGGGCTGAATGGCCTGTTTCTGTGGCATGTATCCTATGTAATCCTATGTATTCTCTGAAGTTTAGAAGGATGAGAGGTGATCTTATTGAAATGTATAAAATTCTTAGAGGGCTTGACAGGGTAGATGCTGAGAGGTTGTTTCCTCTAGCTGGAGAGTCTAGAACTAGGGATCAGGATAAGGGGGTTGTCATTTAATACTGAGATGAGACATTTCTTCACTCAGAGGGTTGTGAATCTTTGGAATTCTCTACCCCATGCTCAGTCGTTGAGTATGTTCAAGACTGAAATCGATAGATTTTTGTATACAAAGGGAATCAAGGGATATGGAGATAGGACGGGAAAGTGGGGTTGAGGTAGAAGATCAGCTATTATCTTAGAAAATCGTAATATGATTGGGCAGAGTCAACACGGATTTATGAAAGGGAAATCGTGTTTGACAAATCTGTTATAGAGTTTTTTGAGGTTGTAACTAACAGTGTAGATAAGGGGGAACCAGTGGATGTAGTGTATTTGGATTTTCAAAAAGCATTCGATAAGGTGCCACAGAAGAGGTTACAAAATTAGAGCTCATGGGATTGGGGGTAATATATTAGCATTGATTGAGGATTGGTTAATGGACAGAAAACAGAGAGTAGGATTAAACGGGTCATTTTCATGTTGGCAGGCTGTAACTAGTGAGGTGCCAGAAGGATCAGTGCTTGGGCCTCAGCTATTTACAATATATATCGATGTCTTAGATGAGGGGACCGAGTGCAATGTATCCAAGTTTGCTGACAATACAAAACTAGCTGTGAGGAGGATGCAAAGAGGCTGCAAAGTGATATAGACAGGTTAAGTGAGTGGGCAAAAACGTGGCAGATGGAATATAACATGGCGAAATGTGAAGTTATCCACTTTGGTAGGAAAAATAGAAAAGCAGAATATTTTTTAAAAGGTGAGAGACTGGGAAATGTTGGTATTCAGAGGGACCTGGGTGTCCTTGTACACGAATCACTGAAAGTTAACCTGCAGGTACAGCAAGCAATTTGGAAACCAAATGGTATGTTAGCCATTATTACAAAAGGATTGGAGTATAAGAGTAAAGAAGTCTTACACAATTATATAAGGCTTTGGTGAGACTACACTTGAAGTACTGTGTACAGTTTTGGCCTCCTTACCTAAGGAAGAATACACTTGCCTTAGAGGGAGTGCAACAAACATCAACAACAACTTGTATTTATATAGCGCCTTTAATGTAGTAAAACGTCCCAAGGCGCTGCACAGGAGTATTTTAAGACAAAAAATTTGACACCGATCCACATAAGGAGAAATTAGGGCAGGTGACCAAAGGCTTGGTCAAAGAGGTAGGTTTTAAGGAGCATCTTAAAGGAGAAAAGAGGGGTAGCGAGGCGGAGAGGTTTAGGCAGGGAATTCCAGAGTTTAGGGCCTAGGCAACAGAAGGCATAGCCACCAAAGGTTGAGCAATTATAATCGGGGATCCTCAAGAGGGCAGAATTAGAGGAGCGCAGATATCTCAGGGTGTTGTGGGGCTGAAGGAGATCACAGAGATAGGGAGGGGGCGAAGCCATGGAGGGATTTGAAAACAAGGATGAGAATTTTGAATCGAGGCACTGCTTAACCGGGAGCCAATGTAGGTCAGCGAGCACAGGGGTGATGGGTGAATGGGACTTGGTGCGAGTTAGGACATGGGCAGCCGAGTTTTGGATGACCTCAAGTTTACGTAGGGTGGAATGTGGGAGGCCAGCCAGGAATGCGTTGGAATAGTCAAGTCTAGAGATAACAAAGGCATGGATGAGGGTTTCAGCAACAGATGAGCTGAGGCAAAGGCGGAGACGGGCGATGTTACCGAGGTGGAAATAGGTGGTCTTTGTTATGCTGCGGATATGTGGTCGGAAGCTCATTTCAGGGTCAAATATGACGCTAAGGTTGCGAACAGTGTGGTTCAGCCTCAGACAGATGTTAGGGAGAGGAATGGAGTCAGTGGCTAGGGAACGGAGTTTGTGGCGGGGACCGAAAACAATGGCTTCGGTTTTCCCAATATTTAATTGGAGAAAATTTTTGCTCATCCAGAACTGTATGTCGGACAAGCAGTCTTTTAGACACCATGGAGGGGTCGATAGAAGAAGTAGTGAGGTGGAGCTGGGTGTCATCAGCGTACATGTGGAAACTGACGCTGTGTTTTCGGATGATGTCGCCAAGGGGCAACATGTAGATGAGAAATAGGAGGGGGCCAAGGATAGATCCTTGGGGGACACCAGAGGTAACGATGCGGGAGCGGGAAGAGAAGCCGTTGCAGCTGATTCTCTGGTTACGATTAGATAGATAAAAATGAAACCAGGCGAGTGCAGTCCCGCCCAGCTGGACGACGGTGGAGAGGCGTTGGAGAAGGATGGAGTGGTCAACCGTGTCAAAGGCTGCAGACAAGTCAAGAAGGACGAGGAGGGATAGTTTACCTTTGTCACAGTCACAAAGGATGTCATTTGTGACTTTGATGAGAGCCGTTTCGGTACTTTGGCAAGGGCGGAAACCTGATTGGAGGGATTCAAATATGGAATTGAGCGAAAGATGGGCACGGATTTGGGAGGCAACAACACGTTGAAGGACTTTGGAGAGGAAAGGGAGGTTGGAGATGGGGCGGTAATTTGCAAGGACGGAGGGATCAAGGTTTGTTTTTTTGAGAGGGGTGATGATGACAGATTTGAGGGAGAGGGGGACAGTACCTGAGGAGAGAGAACCGTTAACAATATCAGCTAACATGGGAGCCAGAAAAGGAAGTTGGGTGGTCAGTAGTTTGGTGGGAATAGGGTCGAGGGAACAGGAGGTGGGTCTCATAGACAACATGAGCTCAGAGAGGTCATGAGGGGAGATCAGAGAGAAAGTGGAGAAAGATATGAGTTCAGGGCTAGGGCAGGGGGGAACCTTAGAGGAAGTTTGGCCCAGTGGGCTAGGGGAAGGAAGGGAAGTGGCAGAGGCAGCTGAACGGATGGTCTCAATCTTAGAGACAAAGAGGTCCATGAGCTCCTCACACTTGTTATCAGAGGTGAGGGTGGAGGAGACAGGGGAGCGGGGTTTAAGAAGACAGTTAGCAGTAGAGAATAGGAGCCGTGGTTTATCTTTGCATTCCAGAATGATTCTGGAATAGTGAGCAATTTTGGCAGACAAGAGCAGGGCCCGATGGTGCTTTATGTGGTCCAGCCAGATCTGGCGGTGAATGGCTAAACCAGTTGTCCGCCATATCCGTTCGAGTCTGCGTCCCTTAGACTTAAGGGAGCGAAGATGAGGGCCGTACCAGGGGGAACGGCCAGGGTGAGAGAGGGTAATTGTTTTAATAGGGACTAGGGCATCAAAGGTGGTGGTGAGGGTGTGGTTGAGCTGCAGAAATGTCATGGTGAATGGAGGGCCAGAGGCTGGACAATTGGGATTTCATAAATGCAGTTGTAAGAGAGTTGAGAGAGTTTTTTCCAGGGGCGGACATAGAAGGAAGTAGGGTTGGGGGGGTGGGGTGGGGTGGGTGGAAAGGGGATGTAGGTGGAGAGCGATACGAGGAAATGGTCAGAGATGGCCTTATCTGCAATTGACACCAAGGTTGCAAACAGTGTGGTTCAGCCTCAGAAAGATGTTAGGGAGAGGGATGGAGTCAGTGGCTAGGGAACGGAGTTTGAGGCAGGGACCGAAAACTGTCTTCAGTCTTCCCAATATTTAACAAAGGTTCACTAGACTGATTCCTGGGATGAGGGGATTGTCCTTTGAGCAAAGATTGAGTAGACTAGGGCTATATTGCCTAGACTTTAGAAGATTGAGAGGTGATCTCATTGAAACATATAGGGGGAGAAATTCAGTATCGCCCCATTTGGGGCGCAATTATCGGCCGGGCGCAAAGATTAGCGCCTGTCGCTAATTATCGCCACCGACTGCAAACTTGACTTTTATCGCCCCTGGAGGTGATTGCAGCGCTATATCAGGTGCTTCACACCTGTCTTAAGGCGCAAAGGCCGAGGAGCGAGGCGCTACCTCAGAGCGCTGGCGAAGCTCATGTAATGTCAGTCAGCAATGGAACACACACACAATGGCACGGGCCAGTTCTTAAAGGGGATGGTTAATCTTGCTTTCCATCCACATCCTGCTCATTGCAGCCTTGAATCTCGGCCTGGAGAGACCTGCACATCAAATGTGCTGGAAAGAACAATGGAGAGTACCAGGCAAAGAGCTCAGAGTGCAGCCCCCACTATCTCTGCTAAATCGATACAAGGAATGGCAAATCAAAATAAACCTGCAAAGTGCTGCTCAGTACCCAAAACTCCTTCACACAACGTTGAATCTCTCCAGAAGTCTCTCCCTCTCTCTCTCAGAATGCGTAGTTCAAAAATGGCACCAACAATAAAAGGCAGGAAGCGGTCACCTTTAAATAGCGCTCCCCCTTTCCCTTCATGACTGCAGAACGCTCCACTCAACCTGTCGTTGCTAGCGTCAGGCGGTAAGGCAGGGGGCGCCACTCAATATCCGCTCCGGGGCGATACCGGGGCGTTGCGCACTCGAGTGACATCATGATCTGCCGGTGCAGGAGATCGTGGCGGTAGTGTTTAGCGCCGCCGCAAAATGTCTAGTTAATTTCGCGAGCCGCGCAAACGTCGCCGCGCCTGGGCGCTAGATGCTTTGCACCCCATTAGCGCCCTCTTAAGGCACTAACGGGAGGCGCAACCAACTGAATTTTTCCCCCATAAGATTCTTAAGGGGCTTTGCAGAGTAAATGCTGGGAGTATGTTTCCGCTGGCTGGGGAGTCTGGAACTAGAGGTCACAGTCTCAGAATAAGGGGTCGGCAATTTAGGACTGAGATGAGGAGAAATTTCTTCACTCAAAGGGTTTTGAATCTTTGGAATTCTCTACCCCAGAGCTGTAGATGCTCAGTCGTTGAGTATACTGAAGACAGAGATCGATAGATTTTTGGATACTATGGGAATCAAAGGATATGGGAACAGTGCGCGAAGGTGGAGTTGAGGTAAAAGCTTAGCCATGATCTTATTGAACGGTGGAACAGACTCGAAGGGCCGAATGGCCTCCTGCTCCTATTTCTTGTGTTCTTATTGGTTATTCATCTTTTTGTGGGATTTTGCTTTGCACAAATTGGTTGATGCATTTGCCTACATAATGCTCACTGCGCTCCAACAAGTGATTCATCGTGTGAAGCAATTTAAGATGTTTGAGATACATCATAAGATGCTTTTTAAATGCATGTCATATATTGTTTCTATAAAGAGATAACTCAAACAATTATCAAAAGAAAAACTTGAAAACCCAAGAGTAAAATTGGATATGAAACAATATTGAAAGGTTGTAATTAGGTGAAGCATGGTAATATAATTGATGTGTTACAACTAGGACTCATTGTACTGCATCAGAGTCCCAGAGACAAATGAGGAGTGATATGGGGCAGGACGGGAGAGCGAAAAGGAAAGTAGAGAGAGAACATAGATAATTATGAACAAAACCATCATTCTCTGAGAGTGCATGTGCACCTAGATAAGGCCATAAAAATAGTCAATAGCATTTGGGGATTTATCTCATTACTGCTTGTGAGACCTGGCTGTGCAGAAATGGGCTGCTGCATTTGCATTACAATAGTAACTACATTTCAAAAAATAATTAATTGGCTTTCAAGCATTCTAGGATGACATGAAAGGTGCCATGTAAATGTAAGTTCTTGGTTGTTTTTATAAATAGGAGCACAGGGGGAGAAATGGGCAGGTTTGGGTTTAATTACCATGCTGCGGGCCCCAGACAGGCACCACATTGCAGACACTATATCGGGTGGCTCGGACGCCGACCCAGCCGGCAAGAAGGTAGTTCAGGGGGTGGGACGGGCGAGCCCAGGGCGACAGTAGCCCGCATTAGTCTTATGGAGCTCAGTGGAGCACAGCTGCTCCTTCTGGCTCCACAAAAAATAGTTTTCCACTTACCTTTTTAAGGCCTCTTCCTCTTCACTGCCTGGTACAAATAATTGGAGCGTGCACGGTGCAAGCCCCACCCATTTGTACCTGAATTAAACCCCTCTCCCCTGCCCCCTCCACCCTCGCCTCCAACAAGTGCGAGCAGCTCAAGGACTTCTTTGTCACTAAGATTGAGACCATCCTTTCAGCTGGCTCTGCCGCATCACCCCCCTTCCCCTTGCCTACCAAGTCAATGTTCTCCCCTGCTGTAGCCCTGAACTCACATATTTCTCTAGTTTCTCTCCCCATGCCCTCTCCGAGCTCATCTTGTCCATGAGACCCACCTCCTGCTCTCTCGACCCCAGTTGCAGACCACCCAGCTTCCCTTCCTGGCCCCCAGGTTAGCTGATACTGTAAATGGTTCCCTCTCCTCAGGTGCTGTTCCCCTCCCTTTCAAATCTAATCTCATCACCCCCTTTATCAAAAAACCCACCCTTGACTCCTCTGTCCTTGCAAACTACCGCCCCATCTCCAACCTCCCTTTCCTCTCCAAAGTCCTTGACCATGTTGTCGCCTCCCAGATCCGTGCCCATCTTTCCTGCAACTTCATGTTTGATTCTCTCCAATCAGGTTTCCACCATTGCCACAGCACTGAATCAACCCTAATCAAAGTCACAAATGGTATCCTCTGTAACTGTGATAGTGGTGCATAATCACTCCTCCTTCTCGACCTGTCTGCAACCTTTGACACGGTTGACCACACCATCCTTCTCCAACGCCTCTCTTCCTAATTTTCTGTTTGGACGAATAAATTATTTGCTTCTCAGATCCAGCTATCTGAAATCAGATCCAGGGGGACAAAATTCTCAAAACATCTACCACTATTATTTGCCACATTCCAGACACTATTAAAAGCTTCTCTTAAGGTCCAGTGGTTTTAATTTTTGAATTCTGTATGGTGTGTTCCGCTCCATGCCTCACCCCATGCTCCTTTGCTCTATTTCCCAGCCAGTTCCTTTACTGTGTTCGGTTCCCTGGCACAACTCCCTCCCCATGCCCCTTCTTTCCTCTCCCTCTTTACCGTACTGTAATGCTGCTTTCCCATACTCTCTTCCTCCTCGATGGGTTTTCCCTCTCCTGCTGCGCACTGCAGCCAGCCTCTCTGCTCGCTGTGCTCTTTTCCCTGGCACCCCTCCTGCTGTACATCTTTCCAAATCCTCTCACGTGGGCTATGTGCAATCCAGCGCCAAACCCTCGCAACAATGTAACTGGTGACTCACTGTGAGTAATGGCACAGGGGATCGACTAATTGTATAACAAAACATTGCATCTTTCCATTGGAGACACTCCTGTCTTTATGAAAAACAGTGTGCCCTCCAACTCGCTGTGAACAATGCCATGAGAAAGCCAATGCTACCAGAGAAAAATAACTCTTGACATGAAACCAGCATCCAGTACAATGGCATTCCACAATGGTTGGTTTTAGGATGGTAGTTCATTCTTCTGCATTTTACACCCTCCACATACTATTGGAGTATTGCCTAGCTTGATAGCTCCTGAGGAACCAACACGCTGAGCACACATCTGACACTGTTGTCATGACTTTGCAGATCTTGTTTTGGGCAGCTGGATGTCTGAGGTGTGGCAACCCATCATCTTGCTTGAGAGTCTACAAGCCAAGCAACTGAGCAATTCACACAGGTAGCGTTTCGATGGAATGCACTCTTTCTCCTTGTCGGAACACATCGCACTTACCATGCAAGTAGGCAACAGCCAATGCTTAGGGAACCCGATGTGTACTCCGGATACTGCTAAAGCAGCACAGCTTACTAATGTAGAAACAGCTGTTTGTCCAGCTAATACCACCTTACTGGCTGGGACATTATCTGGGTTATCTGGAGCTAAGTGGGATCAACCCTAACTCCAAGGGTAGGGTCCATCCCTCCAGACTCAGGCTGACTGCTGCAATAATCGCAGTGCCCTGGCGTGTTGCCGCTTTGTCCGGCTGAGGTGTCAGATTGCTGAACCTGCCATGACCCAGTGCCAATGTTCCATCGCCTGGTATGTCAACACGGTGCTAACTCGTTGACAAGTTGGTCCTGTATTACTGTCTAGGCTCAGCATTAAGCCGGGCTACTGCTCACGAGTGGAAAATAAGTGGAAGTAGTTCAGGAAATTTCCAGGAATTGGGAGTGTCTGAAAATAGACCTGTTTGCCTTGAGGTACAACCATCAGCTCAAGGAGATAGGCCACAGAATCCTGGAGGCTGTATAGTTTCTACTTTTCCTGAACAAGAAGATTTGTGTATTTGTTTCTTCTCTTTCCACGATCCTGGTTAGTTCAAAAGATATGAACAGCAAAAATTATACTTCTATCCTGGTGTTGTTAACCCTGAGATATCCTCCATAATATATGGCTTGCAATGGTTTTGGTTTGAGATCATATTTGATGTTTTTTCCCCCTCCACCCAAGAGTAACCTGTCTTTTGGAAGAATATAAATTAAATGGTACAATTTTAAAGGGGGTGCAAGAACAGAGAGTCCTGGGGTTTATGAACACAAATCTTTGAAGGTGGCAGGACAAGTTGAGAAGGCTGTTAAAAAAGCATACAGGGATCCTTGGTTTTATAAACAGAGGCATAGGGTACAAAAGCAAAGAAGTTATGTTCGTGTCAACTGTGGCTCAGTGGGTAGCACTCTCACCTCTGAGTCAGAAGGTTGTGGGTCCCACTCCAGAGACTTGAGCACAAAAATATAGGTTGACACTCCATTGCAGTGCTGAGGGAGTGCTGCACTATCGGAGGTACCGTCTTTTGGATGAGATGTTAAACCAAGGCCCTGTCTGCTTTCTTAGGTGGACAAAAAAATACAAAGCACTATTTCGAAGAAGAGCAGGGGAATTATCCCTGGTGTCCGGGTCAATATTTATCTCTCAATCAACATCACTAAAAACAGATTATCTGGTCATTATCACAATGCTGTTTGTGGGACCTTTCTGTGCGCAAATTGGCTGCTGTGTTTCCTACATATAACAGTGACTACACTCCAAAAGTGCTTCATTGGCTGTAAAGCGCTTTGGGACGTCCTGAGGTCGTGAAAGTAAGTCTTATAAATGCAAGTCTTTCTTTTCTTTCTTTAGACCTTTAACTGGTTGGGCCTCAGCTGGAGTATTGTGTCCAATTCTGGGCACCACACTTTAGGAAGGATGTCAAGGCCTTGGAGAGGGTGCAGAGGAGATTTACCAGAATGGTACCAGGGATGAGGGACTTCAGTTATGTGGAGAGACTGGAGAAGCTGAGATTGTTCTCCTTAGAGCAGAGAAGGTTAAGGGGAGATTTAATAGAAATGTTCAAAATTATGAGCGGATTTGATAGAGTAAATAAGGAGAAACTGTTTCCAGTGGCAGAAGGGTCAGTAACAGATTTAAGATTATTGGCAAAAGTACCAGAGAGGAGATGAGGAGAAAATTTTTTACACAGTGAGATGTTTTGATCTGGAATGCACTGCCTGTAAGGCTGGTGGGAGCAGATTCAATAGTAACTTTCAAAAGGATAAATACTTGAGGGGAAAACATTGCAGAGCAATGGCGAAAGAGCAGGGGTGTGGGACTAATTGGAGAGCTCTTTGAAAAGAACGGGCACAGGCACGATGGGCCGAATGGCCTCCTTCTGTGTTGTATGATTCGATGATATCATCACAGAGAATCTGTCTAAAGACCTTCCTGAGGGTGAAATGGGAGCTCTCAGACAGCAGGTGGCAGCATTGAATGTCTTTCCTCCTGTAAGGCCTGTGCATCATGAGAGTTCGCACAACACCAGGTTATAGTCCAACAGTTTTATTTGAAATCACAAGCTTTCGGAGCTATCGATCGCCCCTTCCTCAGGTGAAGTAAAGAAATACAGACTCGACAAAGCATATATAGATAGATAACAATGCATGTGTACCTTACAATTGCAGACAACTAAATTAAATCATCCTGACTATCTGCCGAGGTGTGATAAAGTTAATCAGGTCAGCCAGGAAGGTACCACATCAAAGACATAGCAAGATACAACTGAGACAATGAGGTGGAGTCGCAGGGGGTCTAACGTGTCAAAAGCTGCCGTCTGTATGTAAAACGATAAGCTGTAAAATTTTTACTTTTTTACTGGGAAAATTTTTACTTTTTTACTGGGAATCACATCTGTGAACAAGCCAACGACGACTCGAGTCTGGATCACGTCATGTATCGTGACATAAACCCAAGATCCCGGTTGAGACCGTCTTCATGAGTGCGGAACGCCATGCAGACACTGAGACAACGTATGAACGAGCACCGCGCAACAATCACCAGGCAGGATTGTTACCTCCCAGTCGGGGAACACTTCAGCAGTCAAGGACATTCAGCCTCGGATCTGCGGGTAAGCGTTCTCCAAGGCAACCTTAGGAACACACGACAACGCAAAATCATCGAGCAGAAACTGATAGCCAAGTTCCGCACTCATGAAGACGGTCTCAACCGGGATCTTGGGTTTATGTCACGATACATGACGTGATCCGGACTCGAGTCGTCGTTGGCTTGTTCACAGATGTGATTCCCAGTAAAAAAGTAAAAATGTTCCCAGTAAAAAAGTAAAAATTTTACAGCTTATCGTTTACATACAGACGGCAGCTTTTGACACGTTAGACCCCCTGCGACTCCACCTCATTGTCTCAGTTGTATCTTGCTATGTCTTTGATGTGGTACCTTCCTGGCTGACCTGACTAACTTTATCACACCTCGGCAGATAGTCAGGATGATTTAATTTAGTTGTCTGCAATTGTAAGGTACACATGCATTGTTCTCTATCTATATATGCTTTGTCGAGTCTGTATTTCTTTACTTCACCTGAGGAAGGGGCGATCGATAGCTCCGAAAGCTTGTGATTTCAAATAAAACTGTTGGACTATAACCTGGTGTTGTGCGACCTCTCAATCATGAGAGTGCAATACAGGAGAAGATAAATTAAAACTGAGGATTTTTTTTTTTAAATGGTTGTTTTAAAGCTAGGCACTCGTTCTAAGCAGGACAGAATTCACCAGACTCTTAGCTGTTTAAGAACTATCAGATCAACACTAGATACAATTTGCAAAACAAACTTTTCAACATCTTGTAATGGAATTTCTGATAGCATCTGCCTCTGGGTAAACTTAGTTCGAGTGGCAAAATGTAAAAATACAAAGTACACAGGAACCAGACACAGGATGGAATAAACTTGTCAGTTTGAGGTACAGTCATCCTTTGCACACAGAGACTTATGTGCCGGAAAACTAGCCCGAGCCAAGCATTGCTTTTTTTCTTCTCCCAGGGATCTTCCCACGCCTCTGAACAGGTTTAAGAGCTGTCGATAGTCTTATCCAACCCTTATATTTTTTTGCACGTCTTTATTTAGTGGCCTATCTCCACAGTGGATTTTCCCTATTCCATATTCATTGGGCGCCACTGCCTCTATGAGACGTTATTCCAGCTTTAGTTCGCTTTGGTCACTTGCGGATTAAAGAATGGCTGTGAACTTTGTCGTGTAAATGCCAAAGGTGGCTGAATACAACATCCTCTATTTGCTGCAAGCCTGCCACGATTGGGTCAAAAGCTTTTCTCTTTGCCAAAACGTCTGGGGGGGAAAAGGACGATTTGAAATATTGCCGTCAATAACATGACATCAGCTATTTGTCATCAGGATTTTTTTCCACAGATTGCAAACGTTTTCAACAAATGCTCTCAGTCTGAGGGATCTTTTAACGGTGAGGCAATATGATGGTGAACTCACTCCATTAATAATTATTCAGCTCCAAACTTGGAGACAAATGAAGTGTCTCCTGCAAGAACCCTATCAATCATTATTTTTTTCTTACCCGTTCTGGCATGCTCAATATATAAACATTGTTCCACCTTCCCGTATTATCAAACCTATCTGCCACCTTTTATTCCTTCTCTTGCTTTAGTTTGTACAATCTTTTATCCCTGTCTATCATTCCATTCCTCTAGTCCTTTTCTCATTCTCACTAATTTAATTCACCTCATAATTAACATATTAGACACCTGGACAGTCTTTATGTAAATTTGTTGCTGCATTTTACAATTCCTAGACTGTTTTATTGGAAACTTGTGCAGAGAGTGGAGAGAATAGCCTAGCTGTTCCAATCAGGTGTACATTCAACTGGGACTCAAGCTGTGTGAGACGAACACCTGCCCATTCTTGCTGCACTGACCCTGGGCTTATTCCCAGGGTCAGTTTTATTACTGTAATTTCGGCAATTTTCCATTGTAGAAAATGCGTGGGATTTGACAAGGTACCACACAAAAGATTACTGCACAAGATAAAAAATCACGGGATTGGGGGTAATATACTGGCATGGGTGGAAGATTGGCTATCTAACAGAAAACAGAGAGTTGGGATAAATGGTTCATTCTCGGGTTGGCAATCAGTAACTAGTGGTGTTCCGCAGGGGTCAGTGCTGGGACCCCAACTCTTTACAATCTATATTAACGATTTGGAGGAGGGGACCAAGTGCAACGTATCCAAGTTTGCAGACGATACAAAGATGGGAGGGAAAGCAGTGAGTGAGGAGGACATAAAAAACCTGCAAAAGGACATAGACAGGCTAAGTGAGTGGGCAGAAATTTGGCAGATGGAATATAATGTTGGAAAGTGTGAGGTTATGCACTTTGGCAGAAAAAATCAAAGAGCAAGTTATTATCTAAATGGAAAGAAACTGCAAAGTGCTACAGTACAAAGGGATCTGGGGGTCCTGGTGCATGAAACACAGAAGGTTTGTATGCAGGTACAGCAGGTGATCAGGAAGGCCAATGGAATCTTGGCTTTTATTGCAAGGGGGATGGAGTATAAAAGCAGGGAAGTCTTGCTTCAGCTATACAGGGTACTGGTGAGGCCACACCTGGAGTACTGCGTACAGTTTTGGTTTCCATATTTAAGAAAAGATATACTTGCTCTAGAGGCAGTTCAGAGAAGGTTCACTCGGTTGATTCCGGAGATGAGGGGGTTGACTTATGAGGAAAGGTTGAGTAGGTTGGGCCTCTACTCATTGGAGTACAGAGGAATGAGAGGCGATCTTATCGAAACATATAGGATTGTGGGGGGGCTTGATCGGGTGGATGCGGGGAGGATGTTTCCACTGATGGGTGAGACTAGAACTAGGGGGCATAATCTTAGAATAAGGGGCTGCCGTTTCAAAACTGAGATGAGGAGAAACTTCTTCACTCAAAGGGTAGTAAATCTATGGAATTTGCTACCTCAGAGAGCTGTGGAAGCTGCGACATTAAATAAATTTAAAACGGAGATAGACAGTTTCCTAGCTGATAAGGGAATTAAGGGTTATGGGGAGCGGGCAGGGAAGTGGACGTGAGTCTAGGTTCGGATCAGCCATGATCCTATTGAATGGCGGAGCAGGCCCAAAGGGCCATATGGCCGACTCCTGCTCCTACTTCTTATGTTCTATGTTCTTATGATTTGGATAGTAGAAAGTCTTGTGCTGCTGCAAGATTTAAAGCCCTGCAGCAGCTTAAAGTGATAGGCAGTTTGATTTTCACACTCTGGGAAAAATAGGTAGATGATTTGGTCAAAAAATATACAAGATTGACAGAATTGTACATTTCTCTGACGAGCCCATAAACATTCCCTTGCCGGAAGTTAGGCAGAGGAGGGAGAATATCTTCAATAATGAACGTCACAGGGCCCAAAGAATACCAGTGAGAGGAGGGAGGAGGTGCAACTTGGGCTATTGCCACCTTCACCCTTCCAGGCACATGGGGGAAATGCCTCACGGAATTTAATGACCTTGCCAGGGCAGCCAAGTTAGAAGAATGTACAATTACCTTCCATTACTGCAGTGTGCTAAATACCTATAGCATTTACAAATACCTTCACCCTCACACTGTATAAAGTGCTTTCTGTGCTCCTGTGAATGCCCATTATGCAGCAGAGTGTACTTTTGAAATCACAACCTCCACCTGATCATTATCCTTCAATCACATCCTTTAGGCCCCCATTTAACACTCAGTCCCCAATCACAGTGAAGAGGAAATAGAAGTTTGACCTGATTTGCATGATCTGCATGATCCTTGGGGCCTTCAGACTGCTGCTCTCGGTCTTGATGTCACACACTAGGAGTGCAGCTGCATGCCTCTAACTATGTTCTTGATTCCATGACTCCATTCCCAGTGCAAAGCCCTGTGCCGAGAGAACACCCAGACCAGGAAATTTGGACACATTCCTTCCTCAGCATACCGGGGTTGGGAGATGGGAGGGCAGGCCAAGAGGAAAATCGCTCCGGGTGCGTTACTTTTCAATGATGAATGAGAGTTGACAGTATAACATGGAATCTGCTGTTACTGGTCACAGCTCCTTTAGAAAGAAAGAAAGACTTGCATTTATATAGCACCTTTCAGGACCTCAGGACGTCCCAAAACACTTTACAGCCAATGAAGTACTTTTGAAGTGTAGTCACTGTTGTATTGTAGGAAACACGGCAGCCAATTTGCGCACAGCAAGGTCCCACAAACAGCAACGGCCAGATAATCTGTTTATTTTTAGCGATGTTGGTTGAGGAATAAACATTGGCCAGGACACCGGGAAGAACTCCCCTGCTCTTCCTCGAAAAGCGCAATGGGATCTTTTACATCATGAGAAGCCAGATGGGTTTAATGTCTCATCTGTCAGACGGCACCTCCGACAGTGCAGCGCTCCCTCAGTACTGCATTGGAGTGTCAGCCTAGATTTTTGTGCTCAAGTCTCTGGAGTGGGACTTCCACCCATGACCTTCTGACTCAGCCATGGCTGACATCCATCCCAATTTGGTGACATTGCTGAATGTCTGCCAGCATGTTTTATAATGAAAGATTGTTCCTATGCTCCTCACATGAGTAACATTAGTTATTGTTTAACTTGGGTCCCAAATGACTCACATCTGCTGCAAAACCACATTGGCAATGGAGGGAATACTCAGCTCCACTCTCATTGGGTATGTGCTTTGTTATTTAGCAATGCACCAACGTCAATCAGCAGCGGTGGACTCAAAATGGTTCCTGTTGTTTTTATTTTTAAACCAAACCTGCCAATGGTGGGGATGACTTAGAATCATAGAATGGTTACAGCACAGAAGGAGGTCATTCAGCCTGTTGAGCCCGTGCCGGCTCTCTGCAAGAGCACCTCAGCTAGTCCCAACCCCCCCCGCCACCCCCCCCCCCCCCGCCCTTTCCTCGTAGTCCTGCAAAATATTTCCCCTCAGGTACTTATCCAATTCCCTTTTGAAAGCTACAATTGAGTCTGCCTCCACCACCCTTTCAGGCAGTACATTCCAGATCCTAACCACTCACTGCGTAAAAAAGTTTTTCCTCATGTCACCTTTGGTTCTTTTGCCAGTAGTCTGGTTCTCGACCCTTCCGCCAATGGGAACAGTTTCTCTCTATCTACTCTGTCTAAACCCCTCATGATTTTGAACACCTCCATCAAATCTCCTCGCAACCCTCGCTGCTCAGAGGAGAACAAGCCCAGCTTCTCTAGTCTATTCACGTAACTGAAGTCCCTCATCCCTGGAATCAATCTCGTAATTCTTTTATGCACCCTCTCTAAGGCCTTCACATCCTTCCTAAAGTGCGGTGTCCAGAATTGGACACAATACTCCAGTTGAGGCCAAACCAGTGTTTTATAAAGATTTATAAAATGTTGCAGTCTTTATTTGCTAGAGGGACTTCCCCTTTAGGTGTCAGCCGTAGCTTAGTGGTAGCACTCTTGCCTCTGAGTCAGAGGTCATGGGTTCAAGTCCCACTCTAGGACCTGAGCACGTAATCTAGGCTAACACTTCGGTGCAGTGCTGAGGGAGCGCTGCACCGTCAAGGGGTGCTGTCTTTCAGATGAGACTTTAAACTGAGGCCCTATTGGTCCACTTAGGTGGACATAAAAGACCCCATGGAATTATTCAAAGAAGAGCAGAGGAGTTCTCCTAGTGTCCTGGCCAATATTAACACCTCAAAGAAACATTGATTATGTGGTCATTTAACTCACTTCTGTTCGTGGGACCTTGCTGTGCGCAAATCGGCTGCCGCACTTCCCTACATTACAACAGTACTTCAGTAGCTGTGAGGCTCTTTGGGACGTCCTGAGATTGTGAAAGGTTCGATGTAAATGCGAGTTTGTTCTTTCTCCTTTCCTAAAAATAAATGTTCAATGTGGATTAATTGGCTCGGATCTTGCGGTGGGTAATGACGGTGAAACTGTCAGCATTCGCTGTCATTACCCCTCTGAAACTGACCGTAACTTCAGGATTTAGTACATGTGCAGATAAACGTGGAAATCCTGAAGCTGTGGTCAGTCATTCCCTGCTCCGCCACAGGCTGCATTGTGGAACTCTCCATAGCCGACAATCACTGAAATTACTTGAACTGATGAAAATTTCCCCTTTTCCGCTCAAATATCGCTGTTAAAACCCCCCCAAAAAGTTAAGCCTTGTTCAATGAGGTGGAACTGGATTTTTAATGCTGTTCTGAGTACTGCTAAACAACCGTTCTGGCCCTGAAAAATGAATTTTATATTTGTGGAATCTCAACTTTCTCCATTATGATAAAAATTACTAGATTGTTTAAATAATAATAAATATATATATATATATATTTAAGTTTCTTTGATATTTCAGCTTCTACCTTAACCCCATGTGTATGTCCCAAACTTTATTTTGCTTTCTGTAAATTTTTTAAAAAGTGAATGATAAAAGCTGCTTTTTATTTCCTGGTTTGCTGTCTGTGAGAATTCTTCAATGTGATTGGCTGCTTATCCAGCGTGATGACAGCACTACAATCAAATTAACGTTGAGAAAGCTAAAGTTTTCACCACAGACTTCGGGAAATCTTTGTGAGCAGCTTTCTTTGAGGTCAGTGGCGATCACCGTCGCTTTGCCACTGACCTCAAATTCTGGGCCATTGAATCTGTTGTTGATTGAGAGTGAAGTGCTTCAGCTCTGTCTGATGCTAAGCATTAATTATCCAAGACCCTACAGTTCCATAATAATGTGCAAAGAATCTCCAGACTATGAATAAATCTAATTAAAAATGATAATTAAAATGTTGATTAAAGTCTGATCCTCATGTCCTAATCAGCTTTCGGTCCAATATTCCAGCATAAAATCCACCACAATGTTAAAAACAACTACGTAAATTGATGGCTTATTTAAAATCTAAGTTTCTAATTTGCCAGCCAGTAATCTTTAATCATTAGTAAAGATGTTTGGATCTAAGAACAAATTGAGGATTTCACACACAAAAGCAGAAGAGAAATTAGATTTTTATCAACTAATCACAGTTCTGACGAGACCCTGAAGGAGCTTTATCCTGTAACATTCAACTGAAACATGCAGTCATTGTTTCAATTACTGCTCATATAAAATGGTTGTTAACACCATCCCACTCCATTGCTCCAGGCCACCATTCACCTTCCACGTTTGAGAAAATTCCCTCCAGTGCCACTCCCTCTATCTATTGTCTCCATGTGTTTTTAAGATCCCTAACCCACTTTGTTTGATTTTGATCCCTTCTCCTCCTCCATGCTTCTAAAAGCATTTCTTCCCCACCTGTCCAGCGGAGATTAGCTTCAGAACCACCTCCCTCCCACCTGCTCCATTTCTGTCTAAAACCTCCACCTGACAGCTGCTTCACTCCTGCCTCCTTCGTCATCTGCCTGGTGTTTGATTTAAACATCCCTCCTGCTCCATGGCTTCATCCAGCCGTTCTCCCACTCTACTCCCACGTTCCTCTCCATTAACTCTACCGCTCCCTCTCTTTCTCACTGTCATAACAAAACAGGAGGGGCTATCTGGGCATCCTCCGTGCTGGGGAATGCAGCCGATAAAGATGACAGGATACTCCAGACTAGATTCAAATCTTATTAATGATTAAAGAAACAGGCCCCAAAAGAACTCGAAATTAAATGATTCTCGAACATTCTGGGTTGAAGCCAATTCCACTTTCAGCTATCCATAATTAATTGAAATAATGGTTTCAAAGATATGTGTTTCCCATGGACCTTAGCCCATCAGGACCTGTTTCACCACAAACATTTGGCAAACAGAGGGCGATCCATTGTTACGACTGCAGAGCCATTTATATATCAGACATGTATGTATCAGACAGGAATGTAACAGCAGAATGGCAGGAAATTCTAACAATGGTATCATAACATCGACTGTTTAAAGGCAATTTGTGGGTTAGACGAAATATGTGGGCTGACCAGCAGACACTCTGGCCTTTATCTTGAGACTACATTCCTGAAATGACCACTGCTCGCATTCGGGAATCAGAAATATTCCAGCCAATAGGGGATACCAGGATCAATTAATGGCCAGCTTTGTGTTTAATTGTCTTTCACTCACCTGAGAAAATACTGGATTAATGCATTATCATATTAACCGAGTTGAATAAAACCTAAGGTTCTGATTGGTTGGTCAGTGTCCCATGATCCTCGGTCAAACATGTGGAATAACAAACACATTTTGCAGTTTTCAGTCGTAATGTTGAAAGTGGTTCCCACTTGGGATGGGGTTCGCACCAAAAATCCACCCTGGGCCGGATCAAGTACCAGGATGCTTCCTGGGTTTCCACCATTGTCCTTGCTACTTTTTGAAAAATATCTATTCTGCTTTTCTAATCACACAATTTTCTTCTCTCCTGAAAATGTTGACTCCTTGCTAGGGTGCCCATGGCCTTCTTGTACCCCAATAGAATTGTCGTTTTTCAGTTGTTAACTTTGTCAGTAAATGTTGACAGGCTATTCAGCAGTGTGGGTATCACGGCTGAGCTCGATCCTGTGCTCACCTCATGCCCACACATGTGCACCTCCAGTAGGGTTCACTGGCTCGTGATCAGGAGCAGGGATCCCATATAGTTTCCCCTTCCTTAACCCAGGGTTGCTGAGGCTACCCCAACTGAGGTCAGTTAACTCAGCACAGAAAAGAGATAAGGCCTGCAATCTTCCCGCTCGGTATAACTCAGCTATGCACTGGATAAACTTGCTGAGTTGTCCCCGAGCTGCCTTGCCAAATCTACTGCGTAACACACCAATTGAGTGTCACTGCACAAAGAAAAATCGCTCCCAAAGATGGCTTCCATCAGGCTCTGGGTCGCTCTCTGCCTTAGAAGCAGTTTTCATTCATACTTGAAAGTCTGAAAGGAGCCTCATGTTCTACATGCTGAGCTTTTTAGGCAGGAAGTTGTGGAGAAAGTACTGTAATTCGAAGTGGTAGCACTTTCCTTTGTGGAAATGCTCCTCTGGGTCCCCACAAGGAAAGTTTGGGCCTCCCCTGCACCAGAAGCCTGCTAAAAGGGATCAGAGAGGCAAAGAGGAACCCAGAACAAGACATAGCAGTAGAGGCTAAACGCAATTGTGAAAAATTCTTTTAGTACTACAACAGCGAGAGAGCAGTTAGAGATGAAGTGAAAACCATTAAAGATGCACATGGGCTTAAAACTGAGGATCATCACATAATAATAAATATTCTGAAGGATTACTTTGTACAAGTATTCATAAGGGGAAAAAAATGAGCAATATGGCCCCGCAAATCGAGTTAACCTAAATAAAATCGAGGACTTTGATATTAACAAGATGGAACTTGTAGACAGGCTAAATAGGCTCAAAACAAATTAGTCCCCAGGGATAGATAGTATTTATCCTTAAGTGCTGAGACTATGGAGGAGATTTATGAGGCACTGATAATCATTATGAGGGAGTTACTGGAGAGTGGATTGGTGCCAATAGATTGGAAACAGTCTAATCTGGTGCCTATATTCAAAAAGGGGGACAAAACAGGCGCAGGAAGCTACGGAACCATTAGTAGACCCATCTCTTTACCCAGAGAGTGGTTAGAATGTGGAATTTGTTATCACATGGAGTAGTTGAGGCGAATAGCATTTAAGGGGAAGTTAGATAAGCACCTGAGGGAGAAAGAATAGAAGGTTATGCTGATAGGGTGAGATGAAGTAGGGTGGGAGGAGGCTCATGTGGGGTACAAACACCGGCACAGACCTGTTGGGCCGTTTCTATGCTGTAAATTCGATGTAATTCTATGTACTCTTACTTCAGCCCCATGTAAAATAATGGAATTGATTATCACCAGTAAACATGAGGATTATCTGTGAAATAATGACCGAGGAAACAGCAGTCAGAATGGATTCAGAAAGGCTCATTGGAGCTGCCAAATTTCCCACCCCGCCCCCGACTGGTGAGCCTCCTGTGAGCGCTAGTTCACCGCTGGCATTGTGCAGATGAGGCCCGGCCATCAAAATGGCTCAGGCCTCATGCTGAGGACATCGGGCGGGTGACACAATCGCACCGCTCACTGCATGTCTGTCTGGCGAATCGAATAACTAGGGCTGTGGAGAGGGCTTTAAACTAATTAGTGGGGGGGAGGTTTCAAGAGAGCAAAAAATAAAAATGACAACGGAGAGGGTCATAGATATAGGTAGCAGTAGGGGAATCACAAATCAGAGCGTGGCAGGAAGGGACAGAGTGTGTGGAGTAAAAGGTAAACTGGTAAAAAGTGAAAAAGCAGGAACTAATTGCCACAAAGCATATTTGAAAGTTCTCTATCTGAATGCACGTAGCATTCGTAACAAAATAGACGAGTTAATGGCACAAATAACTACATATGGTTATGATATTGTGGCCATTACAGAAACATGGCTGCAGGGTGACAATGCCTGGGAATTAAACATACCAGGTTATTTAACGATCAGGAAGGACAGGCAGGAAGGAAGGGGAGGTGGGGTGGCTATGTTAATAAAGGAAGGAATCACTGTAATACAGAGTAATGATATTGGGTCAAAAAATCATGATAATGAAACAGTTTGGGTGGAGATAAGGAATAATAAGGGGAAAAAAAACATTAGTGGGCGTAGTCTATAGGCCTCCGAACAGTTGCAACTCTATTGGACGGAGTATCAATCAGGAAATAGTTGAGGCATGTAATAAGGGAACATCTATAATTATGGGGGATTTTAACTATCATATTAATTGGACAAATCAAATGGGGCAGGGCTGCCTTGAGGATGAGTTCATTGAGTGTATTAGGGATGGGTTTCTTGAGCAGTATGTAACTGAACCGACCAGGGGGCAAGCAACCTTAGATCTGGTCCTGTGTAACGAGACAGGATTAATTAAAAATGTCCTAGTAAAGGATCCCCTTGGAATGAGTGACCATAACATGGTTGAATTCCATATTCAATTAGAGGGTGAGAAGGTTGGATCTCAAACAAGCGTGCTAAGCTTGAATAAAGGAGACTATGAAGGTATGCGAGCGGAATTGAGTAGAGTGGATTGGGAAAATAGATTAAAGGGTAAGACGACACATGATCAGTGGTGTACATTCAAGGAGTTATTTTACAACTTCCAAAAAAAATATATTCCACTGAAAAGAAAAGGGTGTAAAAGAAAGGACAGTCATCCGTGGCTAAGTAAAGAAATTAAGGATAGTATTCGACTAAAAACAAGGGCATATAAGGTAGCGAAATCTAGTGGGAGGACAGAGGATTGGGAAAACTTTAAAAGGCAGCAAAAAATAACAAAAAGATTGATTAAGAAAGGGAAGATAGATTATGAAAGTAAATTAGCAAAAAATATAAAAACAGATAGTAAGAGTTTTTATAGTTATATAAAAAGAAAAAGGGTGGCTAAAGTAAATGTTGGTCCCTTAGAGGATGAGACCGGGAAATTAATGGTGGGAAATATGGAGATGGCAAAAACACTGAATGAATATTTTGTATCAGTCTTTACAGTAGAGGACACTAAGAATATCCCAACACTGGACAAACAGGGGGCTATAGGGGGAGAGGAGCTAAACACGATCAAAATCACTAAGGAAGTGGTACTCGGTAAAATAATGGGACTCAAGGCGGATAAATCACCTGGACCTGATGGCTTACATCCTAGAGTCTTGAAGGAAGTGACGGTAGGGATTGTAGATGCATTGGTAATAATTTTTCAAAACTCCCTGGATTCCGCTAAGGTCCCGGCAGACTGGAAAACTGCTAATGTAACACCCTTATTTAAAAAGGGCAGTAGACAGAAGGCTGGTAACTATAGACCGGTTAGCCTAACATCTGTGGTAGGTAAAATTTTGGAGTCCATTATTAAGGAAACAGTAACAGGACATTTGGATAATCATAATTTAATAGGACAAAGTCAGCATGGTTTTACGAAGGGGAAGTCATGTTTGACAAATTTGCTGGAGTTCTTTGAGGAAGTAACATATAGAGTGGATAAAGGGGAACCAGTGGACGTAGTGTATTTAGACTTCCAAAAGGCATTTGACAAGGTGCCACACAAAAGATTATTGCTTAAGGTAAAAAATCACGGGATTGGGGGTAATATTCTGGCATGGATAGAGGATTGGCTATCTAACAGAAAGCAAAGAGTTGGGATAAATGGTTCATTCTCAGACTGGCAATCAGTAACTAGTGGTGTTCCACAGGGGTCAGTGCTGGGTCCCCAACTCTTCACAATCTATATTAACGATTTGGAGGAAGGGACCAAGTGTAACATATCAAAATTTGCAGATGATACAAAGATGGGAGGGAAAGTAGTGAGTGAGGAGGACATAAAAAACCTGCAAGGGGACATAGACAGGCTAAGTAAGTGGGCAGAGATTTGGCAGATGGAATACAACACTGGAAAGTGTGAGGTGATGCACTTTGGCAGGAAAAATCCTAGAGCAATTTATTATCTTAATGGCAAGAAACTGGAGAGTACTGAAGTGCAAAGGGATCTGGGGGTCCTGGTGCACGAAACTCAAAAGGTTAGTATGCAGGTGCAGCAAGTGATTAAGAAGGCAAATGGAATGTTGGCTTTCATTGCTAGGGGGATAGAATATAAAAATAGGGAGGTATTGCTTCAGTTGTACAAGGTATTGGTGAGACCGCACCTGGAATACTGCATACAGTTTTGGTGTCCTTACTTAAGGAAAGACATCCTTGCTCTCGAGGCAGTGCAAAAAAGGTTCACTCGGTTAATCCCGGGGATGAGGGGGTGGTCATATGAGGAGAGGTTGGGTAGATTGGGACTCTACTCATTGGAGTTCAGAAGAATGAGAGGCGATCTTATTGAAACATATAAGATTGTGAAGGGGTTGGATCGGGTGGATGCGGGGAGGATGTTCCCGATGACGGGTGAGACGAGAACTAGGGGACATAGTCTTAGAATAAGGGGCTGCTCTTTCAAAACTGAGATGAGGAGGAACTACTTCACTCAGAGGGTGGTAGGTCCATGGAATATGCTGCCACAAAAAGCTGTAGAAGCTACAACATTAATTAAATTTAAAACAGAAATAGACAGTTTCCTAGAAGTAAAGGGCATTAAGGGTTACGGGGAGCGGGCAGGAATTTGGACATGAGTCTAGGTTCGGATCGGTCATGGCCCTGTGGGTAGTGGGTAGCCTGATTCTGCTCCTATTTCGTGTGTGCAATTCTGTTAGATGCAGGAGATGGTTCTGTGATAGATAGTAGATTGGCGGTTAGGATCAGATCAGCCATGATCTTATTGAATGGCGGAGCAGGCTCGAGGAGCCGATTGGCCTACTCCTGCTCCTATTTCTTATGTTCTTATGTTCTTATGAGGTGAAAATCAACCCCATTAATGCCAGGAGGGCTGGAGCCAATTGACATTTTAAATGTAAATGGGCAGCGCATGGTTTGATGGAGGTTAGGTCTTCAAAATGTACAAAAACCGTAACAGGGCGTATTTTACATTTCCATCACACTTTGTATCACGTGAAAAGAAAAGAATTATTAACTTACTCCCACACGGCCAATAAGAGAAGATACTTATTGTTTGGGAGGGAGGAGGTTTATCAGCTTGGTTTTCCACCAGAACAAAAATGAACAACCCTTTATGTAATGATGCCATTTTATGTCTTTGCTATCAGATCTCCTGTGGTGTTGTTCACAGTGAGTTGGAGACTATGGTGTTCTACCATCTCCGTGACAACATAAACGGTTCCCTCTGTGGTGGATTTTATGGCTGCACATAGTGACACACTATTCCCGGCCAGATTGGCGATGATTGGTTCATTCGCCTGGAGTCCGCACTGCTGTAAGTGACTGGGATTGATTTTACGCACATCATTCGTATTTTGCGCTAACACAAAAACGGGCAATAGCTCATCGGCAGCAATGGAAAAGAAAATCGGGTGGAGAACAAAACAGGTGGCCGATTTGCTGTCGCCCGTTTGGTGGTACCGCCCAAGGCGATTTTATACCCCTAGAAGTTTAAAAACATTGATTAGGGTGCTTCACTCCTGTGCTCGCTGACCTACATTGGCTCCCAGTTAAGCAGCGCCTCGATTTTAAAATTCTCGTCCTTGTTTTCAAATCCCTCCATGACCTCGCCCCTCCCTATCTCTGTAATCTCCTCCAGCCCCACAACCCTCCGAGATATCTGCGCTCCTCTAATTCTGGCCTCTTGAGCATCCTTGATTTCAATGGCTCCACCATTGGCGGCCACGTCTTCAGCTGCCGAGGCCCTAAACTCTGGAATTCCCTGCCTAAACCTCTCCGCCTTGCTTACCTCTCTTTCCTCCTTTCAGATGCTCCTTAAAACCTACCTCTTTGACCAAGCTTTTGATCGTCTGCCCGAATATCTCCTCATGTGGATCGGTGTCAAAGTGTGTTTTATAACACTCCTGTGAAGAGCCTTGAGACGTTTTACTACATTAAAGGCACTATCTAAATACCAGTTGTTGTTGTTGTTTCACGTTTTAATGAGCAGCATGAGAATTAATGTCCAGACAACAATTTTTTTTTGCCCCCTGGACCCTGAGGTGGAGTCGCTAACACAATAATGGTTAAACACAAGGGGGATTGGTCTGAAACGATGCGGCAGAATGTATTGGCAGATCAGTGTAACTGAGACGTTTAAAAGATGCTAGGTGAACAAGGTGGTGGTGTTACTAAAATTAATGCCAGAATTAAAAGGAGCGGTATGCTTAGCAAACCTATTTTTAAAAAGAACTTTCTCCAGTTGGTTCTACTTCCCCCCCCCCCCCCGCCCCAGATCAACTTCAATGACAGTCATTATACTGGCGCTGTCTGTCACTGTGCCATGAACTATTTGGGGAAATAGGGTCAGGATTCAGGTGGACAAGATCACACAGCTGTAGCCTGCTCATCCTGCTATCATGGCAAATGGTCCTGCCCAAATAACTCAAAATTCATGTTCGAAACTTGAAGTTTTGTCATATATACTTAGTCAGCAGATTGTTGGCTGTGGAACTATGACATTAACAGCTTTGCTGTCTAGCAATACTTAGACAAAGAATTCTATTTTATTGAAGAAAAAGAAATGAAACTGAAGCTGATATCCCAGCTAATGATCCTCTACCCTGGAGCCAGTTTGCTCCAGACAGTTCAAACTGTATAAGCAAAGAAATGCTATAAACAGCACATGCACAGTCAGAGAAATGGGTTTTCTCCATAAAGCTACTTGAAATATAGAGGATGAAACTTGAGAGAGAGGATTTTATGACACAAATTCATATGGGACACATTAGAAACTCAATAAAGAATAGAAAGAACAGTAAAACAGCCGGAGCTTGCAGTCACTTCTAATAAAGAGCTGTTTAGTCTCCCTCCTCAATATTCTCCTCAGTCTTCCTCTCCTGGATCCGTTGACTCTGTGCTGGACTTTAGCTCCATAGTGCCCTCTGGCCTAAGTGACCATTGCTCACGTATGAAGCTTGGTCAGGGAGCGTTAGGCTATTCGACTGCAGGGGCCTTAAAGCTGAGCCTGTCCGTATCTAAAATCCACACACAGCGAATGGGAATTTCTCGGTCGATTTTGCCTTCCTTAACTTAGGGGTGCTGAAGCCAATTGCTGCATAAATTTAAGTTCATCAGAAAAAAAATTAAAGGGGAGATTAGAAAAAAAATTCTTGATACGTGGAGCAGTTAGAATGTGTAATTCTTTATCATAACCCACTGTTGAAGCAGAATCTATAAATTCTTTTAAAAGGGAATTGTTGCTTGAAAAGAAGAAATATGAAAAGGTAAGGGGATTGTGCAGGAGAGTAGGATTGGTGGGATGTGGCTCACACGCAGTGCAACACTGGCGCAGTTCTGGTTGAAACTGCAGAAACTCATTTCACACAGGATCCTATCAGAGAGTCTTCCAGCCTATCAGTCGGGGCTAGGTTTCAACCCCAACACCAGAAGTGAAAGAATGGTGTGCTACTGCTCTGCACCAACAAGCCCAGTCCCTATATAATATTTTTTAAATGTGCTATAAGCAGAATATGGTATGGGTGAGCATATGAAATATGATTTCCAGCACGCATTCATGAGGATTGGGTCTGGTAGCACCAATGTTAATTTTTTTGGCATATCATACAAACCAACAGAACAACCAGTCCAACAAAATTGGAAATGAGAATGAAGAACAATAAGTTCTGACGTAAATCAGATAATTGTGTCTCTACTAGCTGAAGAGGTTCAGTAGAAACTGTTTCCTGAAGACCGATAATCTTATCAAGGTTTCATTTGTACCATCTCATAAAATTGACATTTTCACAGGTACAATGAGGTTGTGACTTTGATCTATTCTGCTTTGGCCTGCAACATGATAAATCGTCTCGTAGGTAAATACATAGGCGGGAATTTTAACCTAAAAAACGGGTGGGTTGGGGGCGTGGGGTTAGTTAAAGTGTTAAAAATGTGACTCCCAACCTGAACCCGCCTCCAACCCGCCCACTTCCGGTTTTAACGAAGGTGGGATGGGGTCGGTCAGCCAATCCGTTGCCAGGAAGCGGGTCGTCACCTTAAATATTATAATGAGGCTGGAAGCCTCTTCTTTAACCTCCACTTTGTCTTTAACTTTAGCAGTTCAGGTCTTGCAGACCTCGTGAAACCCGCCAGCTAAAGCAAGGCGAGGACTGCTGTACCCAGGAGGTAAGAGCCTTTACACTTACCTCCTGAATCCAGGGTCCCTGTCTAACCCACCCCCCGCGATTGGAGACCCCCTCATGAGGCCTCCGATCACCCACCCCAGGCCTCCGATTCCTCCCCACCAGGCCGCCAACCCCCCCACGAGGTCTCCCCACCTACCCCCCCACCCCCACTCGTCCGGCCCTCCCCGTGCTGCTCCCGGCCCTCGATCCTCACCCGTCCCCCACCCAGTGCTGCACCTCCAGCTCCCAATCCCTTCAGACATCCCCCCCTCCTCCAGCCGGCCCGCGATATTCTGGAGACCACCTCCCCTCCCTGGGCTGGTCCCGGCCCTCAATCTCTAATACATACCCCTGCCCCCATCCCTTCAGACCACTCCCCCCCCCTCCCCCCCCCCCCACCGTGCTGCTCCTCCTGGATCGCCCCCGCCCCCCGATCTTCTTCCTGACCACCCCCCAACCCCCCAGATCGTCGTCCTGGCCCCTCAACCTTCTTGCCGCTCCCGGCCCCCACGTGAACCCTCCCTCCCTTCTCTGTACGGCCTAGTGCCGCGGGCCTACCCGCCCGGAGGCAGCCAGCCTCTCAATCTGGCTGGCTGCCAGTGGGAAACAGAAGCTTTTCATTCAAATCAGGCCCTGCTGTAAAATTCGGCAGGGCCTGCGGGAAACCTGTTCTCCCGGGTTTCCCGACCGCCTCAGAGCATCCCCCCTTCCCCCCCCCCCCCCCCCCCCCCCCCCCCACCCCCCCCCCCCCCACCGGCCCAACCCGTCTTCCCCATTAAAATTCAGCCCAGAGAATCCATTGAATGCAACCTAAACCAACAAAAATGTATTGGTATTAAACATGGACAGATAATTCTTGCTGTGACCAATGCACCTCAGGTTCTGTAGAAAATGGTATATTTTGTCAATGAGTGATTTTATTACACAGTGAAATAGAAGGAGGTTCTCTAATCTGAGCACATTTCCAATATGTTGCCAGCTGATAATTCAATTGAAATAGCTTCTCTAAACCTTCTAGATTACTGAAGCTGTCTGGACAGATACCCGTGTGGGACACATTAAAAAAGTTCAGCTGTTCAAATTTCCAGAAAAGGCCTGTGTGATCCTGCATGTTTTACACAGTTTTGTCAAGTCAGGAATCTCCATGTTACCAGTATTGCTGAGTGCTGAATCTTCAAAGGTAAGTCGATAATTACAGCTGAAACTAAATGCTGCAGTGTTCAGCCCTTGCTAACGGGTTGACACAAGTCTTGCTGATATTTGACTGATGTATAAATATTCCACTTTAGAAAATCACTGCAAATAACTCTTGTCAAAATCTAAGTAAGGCTTTTTAGAGAGACATGAGTGAACGAGGAGGACAGGCTGGCTCTTGAGAGCAAAGATATATCTGACACCATTCTCATTGAAAGTTAAATGTGTCAGAAAACTCAATATTTTCTGATAAATGAGCATGTGTCAGATCAAACCTCTGTACTTTGTGTTAAGCATTGAAATGTCTTTCTAACCAAATCAAAATACAGATTCTAAAAGCTGATTCCTATCACAAACACATGGCACAGATGTTGTACTGTTGTGCGCTGCTGGCTCAGTAGTTCTTCATAGACTCCAGCCTGAACGGGCGAGTTCAACACGGGCAGGATGAAGAACGGATCACCATTTTGGACATTACCCCTCAAATCAAGACTGTAAGCATGAGACAAACCAAAGTGCAAGTTTAAATCCACTTAATTACAGGGCTGAATTATTTGCTCATTATTTAAAGTTTTAAATAATTTTGATATAAAAATGCAATTAATTCCATTGAAAACGAATGTACTTTACAATGTTACCTCTAATTTTCTTTTGGGCCACATGGTCCCCTTTAACGGACTGCGCGGCCCATTAAAAGCTCCGCGCATGCGCAGTTTTTCCCTTTAAAAGCCGGTGGAGTCGGCTGCGCGGGACCTCCAGAGCGCTGCGTGGCCGAGCAGCTTTTAGGGAACATTGGGACTTCAGATCCTTTAGTACAAAAGTGCAGGTAAAAGGAATCTGTATTGATGAAATCAAGTTTGCTTCAAAGTCTGGTGTTTCCATATAATTCAAGTTTTCAGATGGAAGGAACTGACACCAGTCAATACTAAGATGAGATCCCTCAGTGACAGTGGGCCCAAACTAACAGCAGTTTACATTCACAACATGCTGCTCAGATTTACACTTCCAAATAATTTGACATCTGAAAACAAATATCTCATGTTAAAGTGAGAAGTCTTTTATAAATTACAGCATTGATTTAGTACAGATTTTAAACACTTATTGTACAGTACTTGATCATGCATATATTTATTTCCTTTTTTTCCACATTTTACATAAGAACATAAGAATGTAGTAGGCCACACAGCCCCTCGAGCCTGCTCCATCATTCAGTAAGATCATGGCTGATCTTCGACCTCAACTCCACTTTCCTGCCCGATCTCCATATCCCTTGATTCTCCTAGAGTCCAAAAATCTATCTATCTCAGCCTTGGATATATTCAATGACTCAGCATCCACAGCCCTTTGGGGTAGAGAATTCTAAAGATTCACAACCCTCTGAGTGAAGAAATTCCTCCTCATCTCAGTCTTAAATAGCCGACCCCATACCCTCAGACTATGCCCCCTAGTTCTAGACACTCCAGCCAGGCGAAACAACCTCTCAGCATCTACCCTGCCAATCCCCCTCAGAATCTTATATGTTTCAATGAAATCACCTCTCATTCTTCTAAACTCCCGAGGGTATAGACCCATTCTACACAATCTCTCATTATAGGACAGCCCTCTCATGTCAGGGATCAATCTAGTGAACCTTCGTTGCACCGCCTCCTAGGCAAGTATGTCCTTCCTCAGATAAGGAGACCAAAACTGTGCACAGTACTCCAGGTGTGGTCTCACCAAAGACCTGTACAATTGTAGCAAGACTTCCTTACTCTTGTACTCCAACCCCCTTGCAATAAAGGCCAACATGCCATTTGCCTTCTTAATTGCTTGCAGTACCTGCATGCTAACTCTCTGTGTTTCCTGTACAAGGACACCTAAATCTCTCTGAACACCAACATCTAATAGTTTCTCACCATTTAAAAATTATTCTGTTTTTCTATTCTTCCTACCAAAGTGAATAAGCTCACATTTTCTCACATTATACTCCATCTGCCACCTTATTGCCCACTCACTTAACCTGTCTATATCCCTTTGCAGGCTCTTTGTGTCCTCCTCACAGCTTACTTTCCCACCTAGCTTTGTATCTTCAGCAAACTTGGATACATTACACTCAGCCCCTTCATCTAAGTCATTAATATAGATTGTAAATAGCTGAGGCCCAAGTATTGATCCTTGCGGCACCCCACTAGTTACAGTCTGCCAACCGGAAAATGACCCATTTATCCCCACTCTCTGTTTTCTAATCTGTTAACCAATCCTCTATCCATGCTAATATATTAGCCCCAACCCCATGAGCCCTTATCTTGCATAACAACCTTTTACGTGGCACCTCATCGAATGCCTTTTGGAAATCCAAGTATACTACAGCCACTGGTTCCCATTTATCCACCCTGCTAGTTACATCCTCAAAAAACTCTAATAAATTTGTTAAACATGATTTCCCTTTCATAAAACCATGTTGACTCTGCCTAATCATATTATGATTTTCTAAGTGCCCTGTTAATACTTCCTTAAAAATGGATTCCAGCATTTTCCAGACGACTGGTGTCAAGCTAACGGGCCTGTATTTCCCTGTGATCTCTCTCCCTCCTCTCTCTCTCACTATTTTTTTCTCTCAGCTAAGAAGATATGGTTTATCAGAAATGGCATATGTCTGATTGATTGACTGAGATGCATAATTTGCAACAAACATATATTCCTCTAGGGCATAAAAACCCAAATGGAAAAGTGATCCAACCATGGCTAACAAAAGAAATTAAACCTAGTATTAAGTCAAAGAAGGAAGCTTATAAAGTTGCCAGAAAAAGCGGTCAGCCTGAGGATTGGGATCTTTTTAGAAATCAGCAAAGGGGGACCAAGAAATTGATAAAGAAAGGGAAAATGGAATATGAGCACAAACTAGCGAAAAATATAAAAACGGATTGTAAAAGCTTCTATAGGTATGTGAAAAGGAAAAGACTGGTGAAGGTAAATGTAGGTCCTTTACAGTCAGAGACGGGAGAATTTATAATGGGGAATGAGGAAATGGCAGTGAAATTAAATAAATACTTTGTTTCTGTCTTCACGGAGGAAGACACAAAAAATCTCCCAGAAATACGAGAAAACCAAGGGTGTGGCGAGAATGAGGAACTTAAAGAAATTATTATTAGTAAAAAAACAGTACTAGCAAAATTGATGGGACTAAAAGTCGATAAATCCCAAGGACCGGATGACCTACATCCTAGGGTTTTGAAAGAGGTGGCCATTGGGATCGTGGACGCATTGGTTGTCATCTTCCAAAATTCTATAGATTCTGGAATGGTTCCTGCAGATTGGAGGATAGCAAATGTAACCCTGCTATTTAAGAAAGGAGGGAGAGAGAAAATGGGGAACTACAGACCTGTTAGCCTCACATCAGTAGTTGGGAAAATGCTGGAATCTATTATAAAGGGTGCAATAACTGGGCACTTAGAAACTAATAATAAGATTGGGCAGAGTCAACATGGACTTATGAAAGGGAAATCCTGTTTGACAAACTTATTGGAGTTCTTTGAGGATGTAACTAGTGGAGTAGACAAAGGGGAACCGGTAGATGTGGTGTATCTGGATTTTCAGAAGGCCTTCGATATGGTCCCACACAAGAGGTTGGTGAACAAAATTAGGGCACATGGAATTGGGGGTAATATACTAGCATGGATTGAGAATTGGTTAACAGACAGAAAACAAAGAGTAGGGATAAACGGGTCTTTTTCAGGATGGCAGGCTGTGTCTAGTGGGGTACTGCAAGGATCGATGCTTGGGCCCCAGTTATTCACAATCTATATCAATGATTTGGATGAGGGGACTAAATGTAACATTTCCAAATTTGCTGATGATACAAAGCTAGGTGGCAGTGTCAGTTGTGAAGAGGATGTGAAGAGGCTTCAAGGGGATCTCGACAGGCTCAGTGAGTGGGCGAGAACATGGCAGATGGAATATAATGCGGATAAATGTGAAGTTATCCACTTTGGTAGAAAAAATAGAAAGGCAGAGTATTTCCTAAATGGTGAAAGATTGGGGAATGCAGATGCTCAAAGGGACCTGGGTGTCCTTGTACATGAGTCACTGAAAGTGAATGTGCAGGTGCAGCAAGCCATTAGGAAGGCAAATGGTATGCTGGCCTTCATTACAAGAGGATTTGAGTACAGGAGTAAAGAAGTCTTACTCCAATTATATAGGGCCTTGGTGAGACCACACCTGGAGTACTGTGTACAATTTTGGTCTCCTTACCTAAGGAAGGATATACTTGCCATAGAGGGAGTGCAACGAAGGTTCACGAGATTGATTCCTGGGATGGCGGGACTGTTGAATTCAGAAGAATGAGAGGGGATCTCATTGAAGCATACAAAATTATTACAGGGCTTGATAGGGTGGATGCTGGGAGAATGTTTCCCTTGGCTGGGGAGTCTAGAACCAGGGGCCACAGCATCAGGATAAAGGGTAGGCCATTCAGGACTGAGATGAGAAGAAATTTCTTCACACAGAGGGTGGTGAATTTTTGGAATTCTCTACCCCAGAGGGCTGTGGAGGCTCAGTCATTGGTTATATTCAAAACAGAAGTCGATAGATTTCTGACGAGTAAAGGCATCAAGGGATATGGTGATAGGGCCGGTGAATGGAGTTGAGGCAGAAGATCAGCCATGATCGCATTGAATGGCGGAGCAGGCTCGAAGGGCCGAATGGCCTATTCCTGCTCCTATTTCTTATGTTCTTATGTGTTTTCATAGGTTGTGGATGGTCATGTTATAATTGATCTCCATTCTAAGTGTTCTCATTATCTGTGTGTTGGGTTATCCCTGAAGATTTTTCTGGGAATTAGGGGCAATTTGGGAGAGCAGTTAGCTTCAGAAGAGCAATTGGAAAGCAGTGGGAGTTGGGTGAGTGAGCAGCAGGAGCCAGGGCTTACTCTTACTTTACCACTTACTCCTACATTCCTATTCAGGTGAACGTCTTTGAGTACTGAAGGTAAAAATAGAAAGCATCTCCACAGTACGTTGTTGAATATCCTAACCTCAAAACAGAAACTGTTAAAGTTAGAGGTGTGAGTGAAAATCTGAATGTTTGTGAAATTCATGCTGTGTCCTTAACATAGCAAAATGCCCCAAAGCAATTCAGGGCTGGACATTAACAGGAGTAGGACAGAGGGGCGGGTAAGCGGCGACAGATGATTTTGAAGGTATAAATTTTAAGGAGCCTTTAGAAGACCTTTAGGGATGGAGTTTCAGAGTGTTGTGGAAAGATGCCTGAAGACTTTGCCACCAATGGTAGAATAGAGGGAAGGGGAAACATAGTAGACCAGAATTATGAAGATCATAAGGTGTGAGTAGGACTTAGGAAGATGTTGCAAAGATATGAACGTGAGGCCGTGGAGGATTTGAAGATGGGGACAAAGAGTTTGATGCAATGAGGCACATTGAAGGTTGGTAACAATGCGTTGGCAGGTGAGCAGAATTCTGTGCAGGATGGGTTGCAGGCATTCCTGATCTGGATGCTATTTATGTTGGTTGGAGCTCACGAGGCCAGCGAGGAAGCAATAGAAAAGTCAAGTCTGGAGGTGGGCAAAGGCGTGGATAAGGTTTCAGTGGCAGTGGGTGGGGTAGAGGTGGAGGTGAAAGTATACTTCATATGGGGTTTGAGGCTCAGTTCAGGGTCAAGCAAGACCACGGGCTGGATTTTGCTGTGAAAATAACAGTGAGGCTAACAGCGCTCACCATTATTTATGCGCAAATCGGACAGCAACTTCTGGCGAGCGCACATGTGCAGTTAAATGTGTAAATCAAGAAGTTGCTGTCCGAGATGCGCCTTTCCTCCATAAGCTGTGCGAAAATAGCATCTCGCTGTCTGGCTCCCCATTCAAATGTATTGAATGGCGTGAAGTTCCTCTACTGACGTCGTAGATACGGACTAAACTCGCCACAGAAGGTTAAGGCTTGACCATTCCAGCCTAAGTACCCTTTTAATGGCCTGGTAAGTCTTATTAACTGCCAAACAACCTCTCTGGCACTGAAAATTAACTTTAATAAATGTGGAGTCTTATTCCTTCAGATTTTAATTATTGTTGGAGATTTTTTTTTAATGTAAATTTTTTTTAACTTTTTCTTTCTGTCTCTTTTATCTCTCTTAATCCAATCTTTCTTTCCCTCTCTTTATTTTGTTTTCTGTACCTGATTTGACATTGAATTCAATATTTTAACTGACACTTCCTGGTTCAGACTCTGCGCTGCTCATTCACAATCCTTCAATCTGATTGGTTAAGGAGATCTGCAGTTGCTTGCCCTGCTCACACAGGTCCCAGATGCCCTGTAGAGGGCGCTGCACTTTTTTGATGTTTGGCTGACAGCAACTTTGCCGTGCAAAAGCGCATAGAAAGTCTATGGGCAAGTGCAAGCCTAACAAATGGCTCGCGCCATTCATTCGCCGCTCACAGCAAAATCAGGCTCATTGAGGTTGCATACTGTTGGGTTGAGCTTGAGTGGGCATCCAGGAAGGAGAGTGGAATTGAGGGGAAGGTGCAAGGGCTGAACAGAATGGCTTCAATCTTGCCAATGAATTGAGCTGTAAAGAAGTTCAGTCTCGTCCACAACTCGACATCAGACATGCAGTTTGGCACTATGGGATCATGGTAGTGGAGGAGTAAAGGTGGGTATTGTATTATTAAAAAGAAGCTACAGTAAGAATTGAAAGGTACCTACAGTTAAACGTGCAAACTTCATTACTGAAAAAACAAAATTAGAGCCTCGATCTAAGTCTTGACAACCCATGCTAAGATGGTCCTTTTCTAAAGTAGATATTGTCTGCCCATTGTTGCAAAGCTCATTTTCTACAGTTAGTAGTGATAAAACATCTATCTATATTTATCGATGTATTTCATTAAAAGATGTGTGGCTGCCACATGTCCTGCATGTGTGTAGGCCAATGTGTCTGTGTGATAATGTGGCTGCAAGGGATGTGAATGTATCCATGGTACATGATACATATTAATTAGTTGCCTTATATTGAATATGGAATATGAGCCAAGCAAAACAATGCCCTTCCCTGTCTCTTAAACAGATTCCATTCACACAAAACAAAACCATCCTTAAAAAAGAAATTTGAAGTCCTTTCAGGAGCCATGTTACTTTATCACCTGCCCCACTATATACTTCTAAAATAAAATTTATAACAGAAACATATAAAATTCAATAACTCTGTGAAAAAAAATCACAAAACGTATCCATCTTCCAATAGTGATTACCTTTCCATTCACATACCTGCGTCTCTCAGGCAGGTCGGGATCACCTTCTGCCCAGCTTTATCCTGATGTTTTTGGCAGTCCCAGTCACACACAACTGCAGTGCAGCAGCCAACAGAGAACTGGGCAACCTGAGGAACGACTGCATTCGTAGCCCACATGTAGGATAGAGGCATGAGGGCAAGACAGTGCACATAGAGGTCTGCAGGACTCGGGCACATTTATTCTGTATTTGGGATTGAAAATGTGTCAACCATACTGGTCAGCTAATTAGAATTTTAAGAAAGCCATTGCATTGGAGGCCGGCAAAGCTCAGCTAGAGCAGCACTTACATTCAAAGACAATCTGTTATTCAAGGTCGCTGGAGAGAAAAGCAAAGTTGCACACTTCAAAAAAATCTAATGACCTGTCGTCTGAGCAACTTAATATAATCATAAACAAATTCTTGTTTTATGTAATATTTATTTGTGAGTACAGCCATAGAAGATCCATCAGTAGTAGTAAAAAATATAGAATAATTAATTTATTGCTATTTATAATTTTCCCTTTTTTTGTTAATTCTGTTTCCTCGGTTGCGAGTGTAGAAGGATAACCCATCCCAGTCTCTATAATGGTGGTTAATAGTGGTTTTATCTGTGATTTCTCTCCCTAAGGGGAAAAGTGTAACCTATACTGTACATCTACCCTGTGACTGGACCAATTCACATGAATAAGGTACGACAAACCGCTGTGTTACTAGGCTCCCTCAACGCTAAAGTTCTGGGACCTTTTATTAAAAGAGAGAAAGACTTGCATTTCTATAGCGCCTTTCACGATCTCAGGACGTCCCAAAGCGCTTGACAGCCGATGAAGTACTTTTGAAGTGTAGCCACTGTTGTAATGTAGAATGAAATAGCCTGACATTGAAATCTCAGGGTCAGTTTTCCTCCCCTATTTGCCTGGGGATGCTCAGTTCCTAGGAACTGAGAAGAGGAAGAATACTGCAGAGACCCACAACATTGAGTCTCCATCCCCTTTACATTGCCTCGGGATTTCTGGGGGGGGTGATGGCACACCCTTTGAACAGAAGGGCCCAGATAGCTGTCACAACTCAGCAGCCACCACAGTATTAGAGGTGGTATCAGCAGCTTCAAGGCCATCTCATGACCCAGCACATAAAGCGAGAGGGCCACTTCTGTCCCAGAAGCTGGCAACTTATTTCTCCCACTGGGGGAGCGCCTAAAAGGAGCACTGGATTAGATTGTAGAAGACAGACACCATATACTGTCAACAAGGAGTAGCATCAAGATAAAGATTATTAGCAACACACACACTGCTGACACAAAGGGTAGCAGAAATATGTAACTTTCTCCCCCAAAAGGCCGTGGATGCTGAGTCTATTGAAATTTTCAAAATGGAGATTGATAGATTTTTGTTGGGCACGGGTATCAAGGGATATGGATCAAAGGCGGGTAAATGGAGTCGAGGTACAGACCAGCCCTGATCTAATTAAATGGCTCAAATGCTCCTCTGAGTTGCACAAGGAAGGTTTAAGCCACCGCTGCCCCAGGAAACAGCACTCCCCCGGCCCCCTTCCCTCATCTTCCGGGCCTCACACTCTTCTGGTCTTTGAAGTCCAGGGGGTTTGCCGCTCGCCTCTTACCGCACCCCCCCCCCCACCACCTCCTGCCCGCTGCCTGATTCCAGCACTGGGTTGAAATCGGGCCTTAGGACTATGAGTCTCCCAACATGTTAATTGAAATGGATTTAATAGCATAAACACAGGCTCCTGGAATCTGAATTAAAAGTACAATATGAAAGCAGCTTAAGAGGTAGTTTGGGTTCAAAGTGACACCAGGCACAAGATTTCCCCATCATTCTTTCTTTGCACAATTCACTGGGTCACTTGACACTCTATACTTCAATCACAAGCACAAGTGCAGGAGAGTCACCCGAACAATTATACTCAGCGAGTACTTAGTTCTTATCTCTTTAAAAAAAAAGGTGATAGTGAGAGACCAATTAATTGTTTACCTAGCCTGTCAGAACTCAGGGCTATAATTAACTAGAACATTGTGTACCAAAGAAAATAACTGACTAGATTCACTTGAGCAGCTATTAATACTTTCTCACAAATACAATAAACAGAGTCACGCAACATTTGCTGGAAGGCAGGGTGCTGTTGCTTGCCAGAATTGTACAAACTGCCACGAGTGGTTGATTTGGGTTTGTGCTGCTGTTGAGCAGTTGTGTGGAACTGGCGAACATATGTCGGCTGTTTCCCAACGGCGAGGGAAGTTCTGGGCCCAGGTCACTCTTGTGTATTTCCCAGTAGCTGGTTCTAAAGCAGACACCCAGGGATAACTTGGCCAGCTAATCTCTCAGCAATGGATGACACATGACACGGACAGGCAATATCTCACAAATGATGAAATAAGGGATCATACAGAAACAGAGAAACATACAAATATAGAAAAATAGGAGCAGGAGTAGGCCATTCGGCCCTTCGAGCCTGCTCCGCCATTCAATATGATCATGGCTGATCCTCTATCTCAATACCATATTCCCGCTCTCTCCCCATACCCCTTGATGCCTTTTGTGTCTAGAAATCTATCTCTCTCCTTCTTAAATATATTCAGTGACTTGGCCTCCACAGCCTTCTGTGGTAGAGAATTCCACAGGTTCACCACCCACTGAGTGAAGAAATTTCTCCTCATCTCAGTCCTAAATGTCCTACCCCATATCCTGAGACTGTGACCCCTCGTTCTAGACCCCCCCCCCCCCAGCCAGGGGAAACATCCTCCCTGCATCCAGTCTGTCTAGCCCTGTCAGAATTTTATACGTTTCACTGAAAGAATCATACAAAAACCGATTGCTTCCCAATACAGCCTGCACGATATATGAGTAAGTGAAAACTTTGAAATACGAGGTTTTAGAAATTAGAGCTATGCTCTAGTTGGCACACTTATATATAATCTGTGGGCAATTGCTGATGTCTCTACCTTCTTAAAGGTAACCTTTCACATTAAGGAAATCTCACTGGAATAACTAGAGGTTGTTTTTTTTGGACTAAAGTCACTTTACATTCTAAAGATGGTAGATTATTGCTTGATTGCCATCTACAAAAATAATTTCCCATCCAGGTAATAAAACCGCACAAAGAAACAACTTTCCTTCAAGCTAATGTGAATAAAGACGTTTCTCCTAACCTCTTTTCTCACTCTCTTAGTGATGATTATAAATTGATGACTCCTTGTCACTAACTGTCCAACTGGAAGAAGTTGTCTTTTGCTATTCTAACGATCAAAACCCTTCATAATTTGAAACACCTCTATCACATCTCATCTCAGCTTTCTTTGCTTTGGCGGAAATAGTTCCAGTGTCTCAAATCTGTCTTTGTAATGATAATTTCCCATCCCTAGCATTATCTTAGTGAATCAATGCTATATGTTCTCTATCGCTTTCATGTCCTTTCTATAATAAGGTGTCCAAAACTGCACACAGTACTCTAACTGTGGCCTAGCCAATGTTTTGTGCATTTTTATCATTACTTCTTTAACATCTGCTCTTATCTTGGCTTTTGCTTTTGGCCTTTTTGATTGATTTAATTCTTAATTCTGTTGATTTTGTAGCCAACGTTTCTCAGACGAATGCTGATGGAATAGTGGGTGCTGGCCATCGTGCTGAGATGTATAATGACCTGCGCCAAATTCTTTTACCTCCTAAATATTTGCCTATTTGATGATATCATTCTACTATAACCCATACCTGCAGCAAGAGAATAGTCAATACAAAGAGCATCCATTGTTGAATGAAAATATATTCTGTACTTTTCACAGACAGTGCAACCAGTAGGATTCTGACGGTGGAGGAATTCATGGTTTTAGTGGTTGGTGATTTCCATATCATGGACACTAAGAATTGCTATCATTCCTGCACCAAACAGTGATTCATTCAGGCTTGAGCTATAGGGAAAGGCAATTTTTTAAATGGTTTAATTTGAATAGTAAATTGTGTGTAATTATCATAACTCATGAAAATATTACTCTTAATCGTATAACAAATATGTTTCAAGAGATCCTGATTACAGTGTGAAAAGGTGGCCTCAAAGATGTACTCCTGTCCTACAAGTGCTGTTCTCGTAGATACAGATGTCAAAAGGGAAGGGTTGAAAACATTCAGAACAAAAGGGCAATTGTTGTGAAGCTAAAATTGTTATAATGTGACATTGGGAAACCTCCCCTTTTTACTTCCATCCAGTTGGCTGTAGTCTCTGATTTGGTGTGATTTTACTAATGGTTTAAAGTCTTCTTTTAAATCCATTTTAAATCTATTTGCTTCTAAATTTGTATCTGGACATGGCATCCCAGGGGAGTTCATCGTATGTCAGTACAATGAAGTATAGAATCTGTTTCAAATCGCTCTGAACATCTGGGTTGCTTTTAACCATAAATACTTTCCACTTCAAAAGGCTTCGTGTTTTGTAATTAGTGTAATTTTGTTTTAGTTCTGTGGTTTCAGCTTTTTATTCTGGATTTACATGTAGTGTGGATCTTATGATTGAATGCATAGGTGCTTGGGCGAGTGGGGATGGAGTTAGAGGATCAGGTGACTATGCCATAGGTCTGTTTCTTACCTATCCTGATGGAAGAAAAACTGGTGCAACTGGTGATAAAATGGATCTTTGTGAGAGAGGCTCAGTAACAACCCCAATTTAATGCAAATTAATAGAATTTGCTGTCAGTTGTGATTTCCATGTTTTCTACCAGGAATGCTGCTGAAACCCTCATCCCTGCTTTTGTTACCTCTAGACTCGACTATTCCAATGCTCTCCTAGTGGTCCTCCCATCCTCCACCCTCTATAAACTTTAACTCATCCAAAACTCTACTGCCTGTATCGTAACTCGCAGTCACAAATTGGCACACAATGACTGCCATAGGTAGGCCACCATAGGGGGCATCTCCACCTTTAAACCTTTGAGGAGTAGGCCAAGGAGTTGTGGGCATTCATTCTGCTTTTGCTGTGGGAGATGCCGAGGTCATTGGCATCGTGCTGCCACCAGGTTAGTGAATGTGCACCACACAGACATAACTTTGGGTGAATCAAGGGATATGGGGATCGGGCGGGAAAGTGGAGTTGAGGTCGAAGATCAGCCATGATCTTATTGAATGGTGGAGCAGGCTCGAGGGGCTGTATGGCCGACTCCTGCTCTTAATTCTTATGTTCTTAACTTTGTACCCTCTTTCTCTATCTCCTTAATCCCAAGAGGGATTCTTGTACATTCAACTCCACACCCTACCCATCACTGCTCACTTCCACCTCCGTAACATTGTCTACCTCCACCCCAATCACAGACCCTCTGCTACTGACACTGTTATACCTCCTCTAGACACCTCCAGGCTTGACCTCCCATTCGCTATCCTCCATAAAATCTAACTTTCCAAAACTCTGCCACAAGTATCTTGTCCTGCGGTTAACCCATTAGCCCCGTTCTCACTGACCTACACTGGCTCCCTGTCGCCCCAACACTCAATTCAAAATCCTTGTCCTCAACTATAAATCTCTCCATGGCCTTGATCCACCCTACATCTACAATCTCCACCAGCCCCGGTATCCATTTCATCTCCAGACCCCTGTTTCTCCTCTGCCTTTGACCTACCATTGGTAGCAGAGATTTTAGTTGCCCCCAGCCAGCTGGTATCCATTCCTTTGCTGTTAACTGCATTTTCTCCTCTCACTTGTGTTCAGCCGTTTGAGCTGTGCTTCCTCCTCATCCTAACTTGCTAAGTCTCAACAACAATAACAACAACTTGCATTTATACAGTGCTTTTAACATAGAAAAATGTCCAAAGCCTTTCTCTGAGGCATCATCGAAATGTGGACACTGAGCCAAAGAAGAAGTTATTAAGATAGCGATCAAAGAGTTGAATTTTAAAGACAGGCTTATAGGCGGAGAGGGAAGTGAAGAGGCAGACAGGTTCAGGGAGGGAATTCCAGAGAGTGGGGCCTAGGTGGCTGAAGATACAGCTGCCGATGGTGGGGCAATGAGAGTGGGAATGCCCAGAGTCAGAGGAACGCAAAGTTTGGAGAAGGGTTGTAGAGTGGGGTTACAAAATGGTGATGCCAGGGACGGATTTAAATATGAGGATCAGAATTTTAAATCTGAGGTGTTGGGGTAGTGGAAGCTAATGTAGGTCAGTAAGGGCAGGAGCGATGGATGAGCTGGACTTTGTGCAGGATATGAGATGGGCAGCAGAGTTTTGGATGAGCTGGAATTTATGGAGGGTGGAGTATGGGAGACCTTCCAATAGAGCATTGGAATAATTGAGTTTGGAGGTGACAAAGGCATGGATGAAGGTTTCAGCAGTGAATGGACTGAGTTAAGGGTGGGGGCGTGCGATGCTACAGAGGTGGATGTGGGTGGTCTTTGTGATAGAACAGATGTGGAGTCTGAAGCTGAACTTATGGTTGAATAGGATACTAAGGTTGTGAACAGTCTGGTTCAACCTGGGACAGTGGCCATGGAGGAGGAATCGAATTGAGGGCAAGGGTACAGTTTGTGGTGGGGGCTGAAGATCATGGCTTCAGTCTTCCCAATGTTTAGCTGGAGAAAATTGAGGCTCATCCAAGACTGGATGTTGGACAAGCAGGCTGACAATACAGAGACAGTAAAATGGTTGGGACAGGTGGTGGAGAGATAGAACTGGGTGTTGTCAGCGTACATATGGAAGCTGACCATGTGTCTCCAGATGATGTCGCCAAGGAGAAGCATGTAGATGAAGAAGAGAAGGGGGCCAAGGATAGATCCTTGTGGGATGCTGGAAGTGGCAGTGCAGGGTGGGAAGAGAAGCCATTGCTGGAGATGGTCTGGTTAAAATTGGATAGGTAAGAGTGGAACCGAGCGATGGCAGTCTCACTGATCAGAACAATGGAGGAGAGGCATTGGAGGAGGATTATGTGGCCAACATATCAAAGTCAGCAAAGAAGGCAAGGAGGACAGGAAAGGATAAAGCACAACAATCACAGTCACAGATAATGTTGTTTGTGACTTTAGTTAGGGCCGCTTCGGCGTAGTAGCGAAGGGAAACCTGATTGGAGAGATTCAAACAGGGATTTGAGGGAGAGAGAGCACAGATTTGGGAGGAGTCATGTTCAAGGACTTTGGAGAGGAAAAGGAGGGTTGAGATGGAGTGGTAGTTTGCAAAGGAAAAGGGGAGAATCAGCAGAGACAGCTGATGAGATGATCTCAATCTGGGTGACAAAGAGGTCCATGAGCTCCTTGTACTTATTGTTGGAGGTGTGGGTGGAGGGGGCAGGGAGACGGCCTAAAGGGATGGTTGGTAGTGGAGAAAATAAGTCGGGGGTTATCTTTGCTCTACAGGATGATCATGGAGCAGTGGGTGTTTTTGGAAGAGAAAAGTGATGCTCAATAGCACTTGATGTGATCTACTGGTGATAGATGGTGAAACCAGCTGTGCACCAGATGCACTCAAGTCTGCACTCCTTCAACTTGAGGGACTGCAGATGAGGGCCATACCAAGAGGAATGACTGGAATGGGAGACATTAAAGATTTTGTTGGGGACAAGGGCCTCAAGGTGAAGGTGACGGAGCAAATCAACAGCAGCAGAAGTATCATAGCGAATAGAGGACCAAACGCTAGGCAGATGGAAGCTTGGAAGTACAGCTGTACTTGACTGAAGGGATGCAGAAGGAAGTGGAGTTGGAAGGGGGTAGGTGAATGTGGGTCGTGAGGGATACAAGGAAGTGGTTGGAGTGGAGAGGCCACGCAAGATGGCACAGTCAAGGGAATGGTTGGGAATATGTCTGAGAGTTTATTTGGATTGACAGGTTTAGAAGAACAGAAGGACAGTAAGAGAAGAGAGGGCAAGGGAGCTGAAATATAGATTGAAATCACTGAGGACAAGGAAACGTTCAATGCAATAGCTGATGGAAGAAGCAGGGATGATATCTCAGAGACAAACCTGGGGCGGGGCTTGATGGGCAGTAGACAACTGAGAGAGAGGTTGTACAAGGTGAGGTGTTCAAAGGAGGAGAAAGTGCCAGAGGACTGGAGAGAGACTAAGGTGTGAAATGGTGATTAAGGCTACACCACCACTGCAGTGGTTTGGGTGGGGCAGGTGGTGGAAAATATAGGCAGGCTTCAGTAAGGTTGTGGATGACAAGGCCCTTGTTTGTGAGTGAATGGACATTCTGGATTGAAATTCAGAGAGAGGCAGTGATTGTTGATTTGCTGGCAGAATGCAATGGAGCTGTGTGGTGAGTGGGATGGGAAGGAGATTGGTGAGGTGAGTCCTCAGTAGGTGCACTGGTTGGAAGGACAGCGAGAGATGCACAGACAGTGGGCTTATTTGTGAGAGATTCAAGTCTGGGATGGTAGCAGGAGAGTAGGAAGGCAGAGTAGTAGTGATAAATTGGGGAAGCAAAATACCTGAGAGGGGTGGAAATTAAAAAGTGTTATGATTGAGTGACAAGAGTGGAGGAGACAGTAGTGAAGGGCCTGTGACTGATCCTGAAAAGAAAGGGGTGATGGAACTAATGGGCTCGAATCTGGAGTGGTAGCCAACATGTGCACACGAATAGGCACAGAGGGAATTCAGGTTACTAGAGGCATGGCAAAGATTAGGAGAGACATGCCTTATTCATAAACAGAGGACAAAAGAATCCAAAATTAAAGTCTGTGACCTTGTGTTGGGGTGAAGTCAACTTGTAGACAGCGAGGATTCAGCTTGGAGAATCCATGACCCAGTGTCTAGGTTTGGAGACAGTTGTAGAGAGAAAGGGGATCCAGGAGCCATTTGAGGGGCGGAGTCTCAGCGGGCATGCTGGTGGAGGTTGCCCAGTGGAGTCAGAGGGCCGAGGAGGAGTGGAGAGTCGGCCAGGAGCCAGCTGAGGGTGCTCCAGGGCTCGAGCGGAGGTGCATAGTGGCCTCAGGTGGTAGCAGTGTACACCAACAGATCAAGTATACCAGCAGAGGAGCGAGGAGCAGTGGGAATAAAACGAGGACCAAAAGCAGTGAAGACCCAGAAGTCAGGTGAGCAAGAAGGGTAAATCTACAGGAGCAGTACAGATGAGGGAGCTGGTCTGAGAAACAGCTGTAGGGAGCTGCCAGGAGCACAAAAGGTCAGGCGCAAAAGCAGGAGCTTGGGGAGCCAGTCCAGCGAAAGATAATGGAAGAGTTTGAAGGATGAGTGGAGTAGAGCAGGGGCCAGTGCCCTTAGGAAGCAAATATAGAGCAGCAATGTAGTGATCATGCAGCAGCATTGGAATAGAATCCAGAGCAGGATGGGAATGAGCAGGATGGGATCAGAGACGAGACAGCTCAGCCTAGAGTGAAAAGTCCAGTAGAGCAGCAGCAGTGGAATAGACGAAGTTCCAGCAGAGAATAGAGTCTCAGTAGAAAGCAGCAACAAAGGTGAAGGTCACAGTAAAGGCCAGAAGCCAGCAGAGAAATGAATGTACAGATGTTGGAATGAAGAAAAGCAGACAGTGCACCCTTTGTGAGTCCATGAAAATACAACACACAAGCACCTTGTGTTGGCAGTGTGCTTTGGGGACCCAACTTCCAAGATTTATGTGCGACATTAGAAGCATAAGCCAGTGCCAACAACCAAGTCTTCCCTGAAACAATATGGGCATGGATGTGCATGTGTGATTGAGGCACAGATTCTTAGAATTTTACAGCATAGAAGGAGACCATTCAGCTTGTTGCACTTGTGCTAGATGTCTGAAAGAGCTATTCACTTAGCCCCATTCCCCTCCCCTTTCCACATAGCCTTTCATCGAGATGAAAGGTTGCCTGAAGCCTTTAATGCTGCCTCAATGAGGCTGTACAAGATTATGAGTAAACTCAATGTGCTGTGCGTTCTATGGCCATATACGTTGAGGATGCACAGCCTGAGCAGTTTTCCTTTGACAATCTTCCTAAGGCCAGAGAATTTCTTCCTCATTCGCCTGCTCAAGCTAAGAATGTGGGAGATCGTGTTCACATAAATGCCATTCAGCATTTCACGCTGACATCGGTTTTGGGGTCCTGTCCGTGTGACAGCGCTTGCTGTGGATTGGCGCCCCTTTCTCTCAGTGCTGCTCTGCCTGTGCATGGAAGTTGTTTTGTCCCTGCATACTGTCGGCGGGAATTTTTGCAACAACAGGATGTTCTTGGCTACAGTTTGCAGTGGCCAGAATCACGTCAAGTGGCAGGATTCAGGTAGGAGTGGGGTTGAGGGGATGGCGAAGGTGTTGGTTAGATAACAATGAAGCAGAGAGGGAAGAAGAAATTGGATGGCAATGATGGGGGAGAAAAGGGAAATGGGGAAGGGAAGTGGAAAACGCATGATACTAAAGGTGCAATAGATTGATGGAGAAAAGGGAAATCGATGACAATGAGGGAAGGGGGCATGCAGGGAGGAGAACATGGCAGCAACTAGGACTGATGCTTTAGGATGGAAGAGGAGGAGAAGCTGGAATGGTGCTATGGGGTGGGGAAGGAACAAAAGAGCACATTAACCGAGAGGGGGATGGGGAGCGCCAGCATGAACTGGGGGGAAAGAGTGCCATCTTGAACTGAAGGGGTTGGAGTTGAAAAAGAGTGGCAGCTTTAACTGGGAGGTAGAAATACACGACCATCTTAAACTGGGTTGAAGAAGTAGGGTGCCAGATTAAAGTAAGTAGTGGGGGGGGGGAGGGGGGGGGGAAGAAGATGATGCGTTTCAGCTGGAATGTGGGGTGAAAGAAGAGTCCCAGGTTATGTTGAGGAGGAGGAGGAGAATGACAGGATGAATTGAGGGGAAAGAGAGAGAAGAGTGCCAGTATGAACTGGGATGGTTGAAAGAGGAGTGTCTTTGTGAAAGAGTGGGGAATCGTGCGAGGTACATCATCTCTGTGATTTGGGTCCAGCGAGGATAGAGTACTGTGAACTGGGGAGGGTAGTTGGATGTGGGAGAGTGACTGTTGAGGTAACTCTTGGGTAAGTAATGGCCTGGTTGGTCTGTTCAAAATTCAAATATCATTTTGTTTTTCCTTCTTTGAGATTAAAAATTCATCAATTGAGACATATAAAGTGTTTTTGTGCATCATTTAATGTAAAAAAAAAATTAAATTTTGAGAGGGAGCGTGTCTCCAGACCCACTAGAAATACATCTCCAATTTTGTGCCTTCAACACTTTGATTTCTCACTTCAGGCTTTTATGTATTTCTCTCCAATACAAGTGAAGGAACATCAGACATTCCTGCAGCTTTAGTAACAAAGCTCATCTAACTACTTGTTTTAACCTTCCATCGACTTCTATGTACCCACATTTCTGGAGAGGGGTGGATAGGTGGGGGGAGGGGGACAGCGTATAACTTCCACTTGCCCACTGTGATGGACCTTGACCCCAGAGTCAGGCTATTTTACATATCTTGGGCGGGTGTGCGCCTGCCTCATTTTCAGTGTAACTGGGCCTCCTGACTGGAGGGGAAGGACGCGGGTGGAATTTCGCTGAGACACATTGCCGCAGCAGCCCAGGCCCATGGGGTCCAGGAACATGACAGACATTTTTGAAAATACAACTCCTACCTACTTCTACCGATATATTTAATGAAATCAATTACTTAGCGATTGATTGCAATTCAAAACCACCCTGGGAAGTTTGGAACTTCCCCAACCCGCCCAACATCCTTAGCGACACCAGACTCCCAGGCGTCCCTGCTATCAGGCATTGCTAATGGCATAAATGAGGAAAATTCCATCGGATTACATATTTCTCCCATTTACATTCTATTATAATATGCCGTTGTGGCGGATCGCCACCTAAACGGGCATTATCCACTCTTCCGTCTGTGGACAAATATCCAGCACCTTCCCTTTAAGGCACCTTACCTTTAAGGCAGGAGTGGGCGGGGCCTCAGGTATTGCCCAGAGAATTCTGGGAGCTTTTCTGTTCAGCCATTTTGTGCCATGCAGTGATTAAAAAGTCTCTTGTTTAACACACATGGATTCAGCCTTAATTTGTGTTTCGCGGCAGCCTCAACATTGGTGACCCCGATGCTCAGAACGTATTCCGAGCACTGCAATGGCGGACACGAACGCAGTTTCCGTGAAACTGCCAGAGTTTTGGGAAAACCAGCCCGAAGCCTGGTTTCTCCAAGCTGAATCGCGCTTCCGGCTGCAACGCATCACCACAGATGGGACGAAGTACGACTATCTCGTCACATCACTCGGTAGTGCCACAGTTTCGAAGGTTTGGACAACGCTGCAGAACCCACCAGAGGAAGGCAAGTACGCACATCTCAAGACAGCGCTCCTTAAAAAATTTACGGCCTCGGCATATCAGCGAAACTGCCACCTCCTCGACCTTCCAGGCCTCGGTGATGCCTCACCGTCAGACCTCCTCTCCCACATGCTCTCCCTCACCGACGAGAGCCCACCCAGATCCCTCTTCCGCACACTGTTCATCCGCCAGCTCTCTCTCAGCATCCGCCCAGCGATCGTGGCGTCCGGCCTCACGAACCTGGAAGCCCTGGCCGATGAGGCCGACAAGCTGCTGTCCGCTCACTCCAGCCGCGACGTCACTCCGGACCTGGCAGCCAATGCCTGGGCGCGCCCCTCACCGGCCAGTACGCGGCCACAAGGGCCTGCCACCAGGCCCACGGGGCCTTCACGCCCCACTAACCCGGGCCACTGTTACTACCACGCACGGTTCGGCGCCAGGGCACAACGGTGCACACCTCCCTGCTCTTTCAAGTCCGCCCCCGTACCAGCCCCCGCGATGGCCGTGGGCCACGCGGGCTCCCTGCTGTTCGTCACGGATGACAAAACCAGCCGCAGGTTCCTGTGCGACACTGGGGCTCAGCACAGCATCATCCCGGCCTCCTCCCTCGACATCCAAAAGGGCGAACGAGGACCGGCGCTGGCTGCTGCTAACGGCTCGGAAATCCGGACGTATGGCACCCGGACAGTCACCCTCGACCTCGCTGGTCACCGCTACCGATGGGAGTTCATCACTGCCAAGGTGCTCTCCCCTCTCATCGGCGCAGATTTCCTGTGCGCCCACGGCCTACTGGTAGACATCCCTCGTCACCGCCTCGTGGACATGAACACCATGTCCCCCATCCTGGGCGCCATGGCCCCCCGTCAACCCGCCGACATGGCGTCACAGTGCCACGCCCGGGCCACGGATGACTACTCGGCACTCCTGTCCGAATTCCCGGCCCTTATCAATCCGACCTTCTCCGCGGAGGCCGCCAAACACGGGGTGGAACACTTCAGCCCACCACAGGCCCCCCAGTGTACGCCCACGCCCGCAGGCTGGATCCGGCCAAACTGGAGATCGCGCGGACCGAGTTTGCCACCATGGAACAGCTCGGCATCATCCGCCGCTCCAACAGTCCCTGGGCCTCCCCACTCCACATCGCCCCCAAACCAGGTGGAGGTTGGCGCCCCTGCGGGGATTACCGCCGCCTCAATGACGCCACCACCCCTGATCGGTACCCCGTGCCGCACATTCAGGACTTCTCGGCTAGACTGGCCGGCTGCTCAGTCTTTTCCAAGGTCGACCTAGTGCGCGGCTACCACCAAGTCCCCGTCCACCCCGCGGACGTCCCCAAGACGGCCATAATCACCCCCTTCGGCCTGTTCGAGTTCCTGCGGATGCCCTTCGGCCTCAAAAACGCGGCCCAGACATTCCAACGGCTCATGGACTCGGTCCTTCGGGACCTGAAGTTCCTGTTCGTCTACCTGGACGACATCCTGGTAGCCAGTTCCTCCAAGCAGGAACACCTCGAACACCTTCGCATCCTTTTCGGGCGCCTCAGCGACCACGGGCTCATCCTCAGCCCAGCCAAATGCCAGTTCGGCCTCGACAAGATTGATTTCCTCGGCCACCACATCACCCATGCTGGGGCCATTCCCCTGCCCACCAAGGTGCAGGCCGTCCAACAATTTCCCCGCCCCACCACCATCAAAGGCCTCCAGGAGTTCCTCGGGATGGTGAATTTCTATAACCGCTTCATCCCCAAAGCGGCGTCCCTCATGAGGCCCCTGTATGAAGCCCTCCGGAGCAGGAGCGGCAAGATGGTGGTCGAATGGACGGCAGACGCGTCCGCCGCCTTCGATTCCACCAAGACCGCGCTCGCCAACGCCACCCTGCTCGCGCACCCACGGCCCAATGCCAGGGTAGCGCTCACCACGGACGCCTCCGACCACGCGGTCGGCGCCGTGTATGAGCAGTGGGTCGACGGCGCCTGGCAACCACTTGCCTTCTTCAGCCGCCAACTACGCCCCCCGGAGGTCAAGTACAGCACCTTCGACCGCGAACTCCTCGCGCTGTTCCTGGCGGTCCGCCATTTCCAGTTTTTGCTTGAGGGCCACCCCTTCACTGCGTTTGTCGACCACAAGCCCCTGACATTCGCAATGGCAAAGACAACCGACCCCTGGTCCGCCAGGCAGCAGCGCCAGCTCGCGGCAGTGTCCGAGTTCACCACGGACATCCAACACGTCTCCGGCCGAGACAATGTGGTAGCCGACTGCCTCTCCCGCCCCGCCATCCACGCCGCACACCTAGCAGTCGACTACGCTCAACTCGCAGCAGACCAGATCACCGACCCTGATCTGCTCTCCGCACCCACCAACCTACCAGGGCTACGCCTGGCCGACGTCGCCTGTGGCCCGACCGCAGTCACGGTCAAGTGCGACATATCCCTATGTCAACCTCGGCCCGTTGTCCCAGCGTCCTGGCGCCGCCGGGTATTCGACATTCTCCACAACCTCTCCCACCCCGGCGGCCGCGCATCCATCAAATTGGTAGCCAACCGCTTCGTCTGGCGCGGCCTTCGCAAGGATGTGCGTACTTGGGCCAACTCCTGCCTAGCCTGCCAAGGTACAGCAACACACGAAAGCACCCCTCGAGGAGTTTACCGTCCCCTCGCGGAGATTCGACCACATCCACGTGGACATCTTCGGGCCCCTGCCGCCGTCGCAAGGCCACACGCACTTGCTGACCATCGTTGACTGCACCACACACTGGCCTGAGGCAATTCCACTGACCTATATCACCACCGCCGACATCGCCAGAGCCTTCGTTAGCACCTGGGTCACACGGTTCGGCGTCCCCTCTGACATGACATTGGACAGAGGTCCGCAATTTACCTCTGAACTCTGGACCATTCACCGCACCACAGCATACCACCTCCAAGCCAACGGACTGTGTGAGCGGTTCCACAGATCCTTGAAGGCATCTCTTCGAGCCAGCCTCCAAGACGGCGCCTGGACCGACCGACTTCCGTGGGTCCTCCTCGGCCTGCGCACCGCGGTTAAAGAAGACCTCCACGCATCGGCAGCAGACCTCGTGTACGGTCAGCCGCTGCGCGTACCCGGCGAGTTCCTGCCCACCGCCACGACACCCTGGTCAGCCGACCAGCAACGCCACGACTTCGCCTCACCGGCGCTGCAGTTCGCCCCGGTGCCCATTGCCCGACACGGCGACTCCACCTCACACGTCCCACTAAGCCTGCACCAGGCACGGTTTGTTTTCGTCCGGCACGACGCCCACCGCGGACCCCTTCAACCCCCGTACGACGGGCCCTACAAGGTGCTACAGGCTGGGGACAAATTTTTCACCCTGCAAGTGGGCGACAGGACCGAAAAAGTGTTGGTTGACCGACTCAAGCCAGCACACTTGGAGCCCGGTGAGCAGGTCCCTGTAGCTCGTCCACCTCCACGTGGCCGACCTGCCCTCAAGCCGGTTCACCTGGCTGCTCCACGCCCGGCCGTTCCACGTCCACCGGCGTCCTACAAGAGCCGCTCCGGCCGGCCCATCAGACCGCCGCACCGTCTCGTCCACACCTCCTAAGCGGATTCTGGGGGGAGCTGTGTGGCGGATCGCCACCTAAACGGGCATTATCCACTCTTCCGTCCGTGGACAAATATCCAGCACTTTCCCTGTAAGGCACCTTACCTTTAAGGCAGGAGTGGGCGGGGCCTCAGGTATTGCCCAGAGAATTCTGGGAGCTTTTCTGTTCAGCCATTTTGTGCCATGCAGTGATTAAAAAGTCTCTTGTTTAACACACATGGATTCAGCCTTAATTCGTGTTTCGTGGCAGCCTCAACACCGTCATTTTATGGGATCAGCAGGTCCATCCCTAAAACTGCCTAGGATTTCAATCCAGGCCAGAAAGAGGTAGAAGCCTTGCAAATCTGGGTTCTGACCCAAAGTCCACCTCCCCCCTATGGACATTGTGCTCCAATAACGCCCTCCCCAAACCAGAACTTCAGGGCTATAATCAGGGTCATTCTTTGGTCGTCAGCTTTTTGGGGGCCGTGTCAGCTTTTTTCCAAGCTATTGGTGAGTTTCTGCTAGTTTTCTAGCTTGGCGAGTATGCATTCATTCAATTGCACTCCTCTTCCAAGGCATTTCTGACATTGCCCTTGAAATGAGGATGCCTCTTTGTTCCACTTCACATGAGGCCAGCTTTCCAGGAAACTGTGCACAGCAATCCAGTCCTTGCTGTATTTCCCAGGAATCAGACTATCATCTACTCTTACTGAAGACATGAAATATTTAAGAAATGAAAAAATGTTTGGAACGCTTACTCCATTTGACACAATGTAAACAACCCCATTATTCGACTCACTTTCAATCTGTGGAGGTACAAAACTAATGTTGTCTGATAAAACAAAGTGATAATAGATGGATTTATATGCACATAGGTAACTCATGATAGAGATCTTCAACTGTTTTTCTCCCTATATTTTATAACACACATCCATTATTGGACAGTGAAAGATCTCTTCAGATGATATTCGATTCAAAGTAACATCTCAGCAGTAATTAAGAATAATGCCCCTTTTGTTTTGATTATATGTTGAAAAGCCTTGGCTCTAAACCCCTCTCGGAGACATCCAGTCTGCCACAGTAGTCTGACAAGAGCTCACTTCACTAACCAAGGCATCCATTAGCCAATTATAAATTGACTTAACTTGTTAAACCCTCCAGTCAGTTAGAGCAGTACAGCTGAAAGTACTCATTTGTGCAGTGAACTGATTCTAAGAATTCAGCCAGCCCATATTTGATCTTTCAGACACAATGAACTGGAACAGAATACTTGGCTGAGAGGATCATTTCTGGCTCACACTAAAGAGAAATCTGAAACCAGTGATTTTCCACTGCAAGAGGAAAGTGATAATTGATGTTGACCCTCACATGATGTGAATTTAATCAAGAACATGGGTGTTTTCAGAGTAGTTATATCATGTGGTGTATGAATTCTGTGTCACACGACGAGTTCAGATGAAGAAGGGTCTTTAGCTGATTTGGCCACATCCTGTCTGAATAATAACTCTGCCATCTTTCGTGACAGCATCTAGCTGTTTCTTAAATGAGTCCAGTGTTGTGGTTTTTCTTGGCAACCTATTCCAGTTACAGATTACCTCCGTGTAAAGAAATACTTTCCTAATATCTGTTCTGAATTTTCCCTTCACAACTCTGCCCTCTTGTCCTGGTGCCCTTGTATGCGGAACGTATTGTTCCAGATTTACCCACTCTAGCCCATTAAGTACAAAATATTGTGCTTGTGTACCTTTGTAAGGTCCCTCCTCAGACGTCTCTTTTCCACTTCTACTTTGGTGCTGCTTCAGACTCCGCCCTCAGTGAGTTGGATAATTTTAGATGAAATGATATTGGATATTGGCTAACTGAAACTATGGCTGCTCCTTCACATCACAAGACCATAACTCCTGGCAACAAGAAAAAGCCATTCGGCCCAACTATAATATATCATTTTAACAGCCTTATCCATCCAACTTCTTGCCAAATTCCTCAACTCCTCTCTCTAGGAATGTATCTAATTTTCCCTTGGACCCATTTATATTAACCATTTCAATGGCCTTCCCTGATAACACTGTTGTCATTGACTGTTACTCTTTGGGTGAAAATAGTCCACCTGACATCCCTTCTTATTCCTAACTTCCTCATTTAAACTTATGTCCCCAGATACGTGAACTCTTTACGATAGCAAAATACTGCGGATGCTGGAAATCCGAAGTAACAACAGAAAACGCTGGAAAAACTCAGCAGGCCAGGCAGCATCCGTGGAGAGAGAAAGAGAGTTAACGTTTCAGGTCGATGACCTTTGTTCCTTTATCCCCTCCCCCTTTTCCCAGCTTTACCCTGGCCTTAAATCTATTTGATTTCCGGCTCTTCCCAGTTCTGATGAAAGGTCATCGACCTGAAACGTTAACTCTCTTTCTCTCTCCACGGATGCTGCCTGGCCTGCTGAGTTTTTCCAGCGTTTTCTGTTGTTACTACGTGAACTCTTTGTCGTGTGAATAATTTTACTGCAATAAATTCCCATCATAATCTTGAAAATTTGGGGAGAAGCATAACAACTATCTATTTTAATTTAAAAAATGAATGCACTGATACCTGACACTTCACCGTTAATTGGTTTCTAAATGTCTATATCAATATACCGATTATTTTGTTTCAAATTATACAATATTCGAAACTGTTAAAAGCTAGTGGACATAAATTGCAATTTCTCCATCCCCGGGGGTATAATAGTTGCTTATTCATTCTTTCTCTATTTCTTTAACCTGGGGTAATAAGGGTAACTTTTTGATTTTGCGCTCCCAAGGGGTGAGGTTCCTTGCTGGGAATGCAGTCAGAAAATGACTCCTTATTTGTTAAAAGTACTATACTATAAAATTCACCATTAAATTGCTATAGATGATTTAGGAAGCGGCCAGAAGAAATAGGGAACATAAGAACATAATAAGAACATAGATGTAGGAGCAGCAGTAGGTCATTTGGCCCCTCGAGCCTGCTCTGCCATTCAATAAGATCATGGTTGATCTGATCTTGGCCTCAACTCCACTTCCCTGCCCACTCCCCATAACCCTTGACTCCCTTATCGTTCAAAAATCTGTCTATCTCCACCTTAAATATATTCAATGACCCAGCCTCCACAGCTCTCTGGGGAAGAGAATTCCAAAGATTCACGACCCTCTAAGAGAAGAAATTCTTCCTCATCTCCGTTTTAAAAGGGTTTCCCCTTATTCTGAAATTATGCCCCCTAATTCTAGATTCCCCCACGAGGGGAAACATCCTCTCTGCATCTACCCTGTCAAGCCCCTTCAGAATCTGAGATGTTTCAATAAGATCCCTCTCATTCTTCTAAACTCCAATGAGCATAGGCCCAACCTCCTCAACCTTTCCTCATAAGACAACCCCTTCAACTCAGGATTCAACCTCGTGAACCTTCTCTGAACTGCCTCCAATGCAGGGGGTGAGGTTCCTTGCTGGAAGAGGAGGCAGAGTCGGCCAAATGGACAATCTGAATTTGGGAACAAGGAGATCCATGAGCTCCTCACACCTAATATCAGAGAAGGGGAGTTTGGGGGTTCTTCTTGCTCTTTGAGATAGCGATAGTTACAACACTAACGTTCAGGGATGGTAATGTTATGACAGGTATATGATCAAATAGATATTATCAGGTGCAAAGGCCTATAACGCATCCCCAATGGCCTCAGTGTAGGCCAAAGCTGCTGGCCAGCATGAAGAGCACTGGGAGTTGGAACACAAACCGTGTGCAAGGTTCAATAGTGCCAATAGTACCCCGCCCCCATAAAGCAATTGGAACATCTGAGCAGGAAAAAAGAAAGACTTGCATTTATATAGCGCCTTTCACGACCACCGGACGTCTCAAAGCGCTTTACAGCCAATGAAGTACAGTCACTGTTGTAATGTGGAAATGCGGCAGCCAATTTGCACACAGCAAGCTCCCACAAACAGCAATGTGATAATGACCAGATAATCTGTTTTTGTTATGTTGATTGAGGGATAAATATTGGTCAGGACATCGGGGATATCTCCCCTGCTCTTCGAAATAGTTCCTTGGGATCTTTTACATCCACCTGAGAGAGCAGATGGGGCCTCGGTTTAACATCTCATCCGAAAGACGGGACTCTCCGACAGTGCAGCACTCCCTCAGCACTGCACTGGAGTGTCGGACTAAATTTTGTGCTTAAGTCCCTGGAGTGGGACTACGAACCCACAACCTTCTGACTCAGTGGTGAGTGTGCTACCCACTGAGCCACAGCTGACACTGACTCCAGTCATTGAACACCTGGGGCTGGATTTTCATAGGGCCGTGGAGGCGGGTTTGGAGGCGTGTGGGGGGTTAAAATTGCGAAAAGTGGCGGGCGGACCTGATCCCGCCTCCATTCCGCCTCCACGCAATTTTGATAAAATCGTGTGCGGTGTTCTCGACTCCGTCCCGCCTCCAAGAGGCAGGAGAGGCCATTAAAGCCCTTAACAAGCCCTAAATTGGCTCTGTAATGCCATTTTGAAATGTTTTAGCTAGTTTAACCCTTTTCCGACGTGAAGCACGCCTGATGTGAAACACGCCAGTGAAACCTGGCGGGAGCACAAGTGGATAGCTGACTATCAGCTGCAGGTCCACTATTACAACGGAGATGTGATGAAGGTAGTAGTAGTATTAGGTCTGAAAGTCGCCTCTGATGCTGCTGCATTGAATGTCTTCAGAGAGTGCCTGGCTTTTGCTGTGAGAGGACCTGGATGAAAAAAATTCTCTCTCTCTCTCTCTGAGATGCTGCTCATTTTGCATCCAGGTCCACTCACAGCAAAGGCCAGGCAGTCTCTGAAGACCTTCAATGCAGCAGCAATGATGACATCATCAGAGGCGACTTTCAGACTGAAACCACTAATTGATTCATGGGTTCCCACATGCTGGAACTCAATTGCCCAATTAGGTGAAAATTGCATCAATCTCCCACATCAATTGCAGTCGGGTGGATAACACGAAATGCGGATGACACGACCCCAACCCGCCCCAGTATCAAAATCCAGCCCCTATTCTCAATGGGTAATCAAATTGGGGGAGGGGGGAGGCGGAAGTAATAAAATCTTATAAATTTTAGATTTTTTTTCCTGTTTGTCTGTACTTGAGCCTCACAAAGCTGAAGTGCTCCACCTTTGCCATTGTCTTCCCCTCTCATACTGGGAAAATAAAGCTGGAGCTCCACAGGCATGACTGCTGATGCCCAAAATTATGGTCTGCGATCCCTCTGGTATTCCCAGTGTGTCAGGACCTATATGGCAGAAAAATATTTAAATGTCTAAACCTTGCTTAATCATGCAAAGTTAGCTCATTTCTGCAGAGGCAAACGGAGCACCTTGGGAGCAGGATTCCCAGTGCCACAGCACTGGGACCACATTATCAGCCTCTTAATGTGAGTGGCTGATCAGGATTGCTATGGACAGATTTAGACCAGGTCCATTTCCCGCTCTGTGCTGAGTTAGCTCATATCAGCCAAATAGTCTGAAGTACCCAAGGATCTATCCTTGGCCCCCTCCTCTTCCTCATCTACATACTACTACTTGGTAACATATTCTGAAGACATAGGATCAGCTTCCACATGTATGCAGATGACGCCCAGGTCTACCTCGCCACCAATACTCTCAACCTCTCCACTGCCTCTGTGTTGTCAGTCTGCTTATCCAACATTCTGTCTTGGATGAACCACAATTTCCTGCAGTTAAACAGTAGGAAGTCCGAAGCCATCATCTTTGGCTTCCATAACAAACTCCATAGATAGATTATGAAAGTAAATTAGCAAAAAATATAAAAACAGATAGTAAGAGTTTTTATAGTTATATAAAAAGAAAAAGGGTGGCTAAAGTAAATGTTGGTCCCTTAGAGGATGAGACCGGGAAATTAATGGTGGGAAATATGGAGATGGCAAAAACACTGAATGAATATTTTGTATCAGTCTTTACAGTAGAGGACACTAAGAATATCCCAACACTGGACAAACAGGGGGCTATAGGGGGAGAGGAGCTAAACACGATCAAAATCACTAAGGAAGTGGTACTCGGTAAAATAATGGGACTCAAGGCGGATAAATCACCTGGACCTGATGGCTTACATCCTAGAGTCTTGAAGGAAGTGGCGGTAGGGATTGTAGATGCATTGGTAATAATTTTTCAAAACTCCCTGGATTCCGCTAAGGTCCCGGCAGACTGGAAAACTGCTAATGTAACACCCTTATTTAAAAAGGGCAGTAGACAGAAGGCTGGTAACTATAGACCGGTTAGCCTAACATCTGTGGTAGGTAAAATTTTGGAGTCCATTATTAAGGAAACAGTAACAGGACATTTGGATAATCATAATTTAATAGGACAAAGTCAGCATGGTTTTACGAAGGGGAAGTCATGTTTGACAAATTTGCTGGAGTTCTTTGAGGAAGTAACATATAGAGTGGATAAAGGGGAACCAGTGGACGTAGTGTATTTAGACTTCCAAAAGGCATTTGACAAGGTGCCACACAAAAGATTATTGCTTAAGGTAAAAAATCACGGAATTGGGGGTAATATTCTGGCATGGATAGAGGATTGGCTATCTAACAGAAAGCAAAGAGTTGGGATAAATGGTTCATTCTCAGACTGGCAATCAGTAACTAGTGGTGTTCCACAGGGGTCAGTGCTGGGTCCCCAACTCTTCACAATCTATATTAACGATTTGGAGGAAGGGACCAAGTGTAACATATCAAAATTTGCAGATGATACAAAGATGGGAGGGAAAGTAGTGAATGAGGAGGACATAAAAAACCTGCAAGGGGACATAGACAGGCTAAGTAAGTGGGCAGAGATTTGGCAGATGGAATACAACACTGGAAAGTGTGAGGTGATGCACTTTGGCAGGAAAAATCCTAGAGCAATTTATTATCTTAATGGCAAGAAACTGGAGAGTACTGAAGTGCAAAGGGATCTGGGGGTCCTGGTGCACGAAACTCAAAAGGTTAGTATGCAGGTGCAGCAAGTGATTAAGAAGGCAAATGGAATGTTGGCTTTCATTGCTAGGGGGATAGAATATAAAAATAGGGAGGTATTGCTTCAGTTGTACAAGGTATTGGTGAGACCGCACCTGGAATACTGCATACAGTTTTGGTGTCCTTACTTAAGGAAAGACATCCTTGCTCTCGAGGCAGTGCAAAAAAGGTTCATTCGGTTAATCCCGGGATGAGGGGGTGGTCATATGAGGAGAGGTTGGGTAGATTGGGACTCTACTCATTGGAGTTCAGAAGAATGAGAGGCGATCTTACTGAAACATATAAGATTGTGAAGGGGTTGGATCGGGTGGATGCGGGGAGGATGTTCCCGATGACGGGTGAGACGAGAACTAGGGGACATAGTCTTAGAATAAGGGGCTGCTCTTTCAAAACTGAGATGAGGAGGAACTACTTCACTCAGAGGGTGGTAGGTCCATGGAATATGCTGCCACAAAAAGCTGTAGAAGCTACAACATTAATTAAATTTAAAACAGAAATAGACAGTTTCCTAGAAGTAAAGGGCATTAAGGGTTACGGGGAGCGGGCAGGAATTTGGACATGAGTCTAGGTTCGGATCGGTCATGGCCCTGTGGGTAGTGGAGCGGGCCCAGGGACTGTGTAGCCTGATTCTGCTCCTATTTCGTGTGTGCAATTCTGTTAGATGCAGGAGATGGTTCTGTGATAGATAGTAGATTGGCGGTTAGGATCAGATCAGCCATGATCTTATTGAATGGCGGAGCAGGCTCGAGGGGCCGATTGGCCTACTCCTGCTCCTATTTCTTATGTTCTTATGTTCTTATGTTCATACCCTCACCTCCGATTCCATCCCCCTCCCTGGCCACTGTCTCAGGTTGACACCAACTGTTTGCAACCTCAGCATCCTATTTAACCTCAAGATGAGCTTCCAATCCCATATCCTCTCTATCACAAAGACTGCCAACTTCCATCTCTGTAACATCATCCGCCCCCACTGCCTCAGCCCACCTGTTGCTAAAACCCTCACCCATGCCATTGTCAGCTCCAGACTTGACTATTCCCTTGCTTTCTTGGCCGGCCTCTCATCTTCCACCCTCGATAAACTTCAGCTCATCTAAAACTCTGCTGCTCATATCCTAACCCACCCCAAGGCCTACATTGGTTCCCAGTCTCGCAATACCTCCATATTAAAATTCTCATCCTCATGTTAAAATCCCTTCATGGCCTTGCCTCTCCCTATCTCTGTAACCTTCTACAGCCCCACACCCTCCGAGAACTCTACGTTCCACCAACTCTGGGCTCTTACGAATCCCCACTCCCTTCACTCCACCATTGGCGGCTGTGCCTTCAGCCATCCAGGCCCTAAGCTCCAGATTTCCCTCCCTAAAGCTCTACACCTCTCCACCTCTGTGTCTTTCTTTAAGATCCTCTTTAAGACCCACCACTTTGATCAAGTTTTTAGTCACCCTTCCTAATATCTCTTTCTTTGACTGCGTCAATTTTTATCTGATTATGCTCCTGTTGGAGCGCCTTGGGATTAAAGACACTGGCCCAGAAATTGATCTCGCTCTCTTCCCGCGGGGGTAAGGCTTTCCCGCGATCTCTCACCTCGCTTGTGCTTTTTCAGATCCAGCTCGCACGAACTTGATGTTCTAGAGATCAGCTGGGCAGTGCTTGCGTATCCCAGCGGCGTAGTGAATTCGTGCGAGCTGTGGGATCACGTGACTCAGTTAGAGCCAATGGCAGCACACCATCTTCCATTCATAAGTTTCACAGCACGGCAGTGAAATCTATGAATCTTACACCCCCCCAAAATAACAGCTAAACCTCAATTAAATAAAAAAAAAAAACCATCACATTAATAAAATAAGTATAGTTAATTAAATTAACCATTTTAAATAAAAAATTAAATTTTTGAAAAAATTTAAAATCTTTTAAAAAGTTATAAAAATAAACTTACCTGTCTTGAAAGTCTCTAAAAAAGATATACCTGTTAAAAAAAATTCAAAAAAATACTTAATTCACTACTTACCTTCTTAAAAGTGGGTCTTACTCCTCCTTTTTACATTTCCAAAATCTTCCGTACTTACCTGCGCGACCAAAGCATGAAGTGCACAGCGTGCGCGCAGCCTGTAGCGCGCACGCGATGCAGCGAGGAACCGCCCCCTTTTCAGAAGAGCAATTGCCGGTTTTCAGCGCATGCGCAGGGCATGCAGAAAACCGGCAATTGGAGTGGGAATACGCGAGAGTACGCAGTGCGTACTCTCGCGTCCCGGGATCAATTTTCGGCCCACTATATAAAGCAAGTTGTTGTTATTGTTGAATGGTAAGATCAACATTGATTAACTTAATTAATATTGATCTGCTCATTTATCTCATTGCTATTTGTGGGACCTTGCTGTGCAGAAATTAGCTGCCATGTTTCCCTACATTACATTGACTGCGCTTCAAAGATGCTTCATTGGCTGTGAAGTGCATTGAGGTCATGAAAGGTGTTAAATAAATGCAAGTTCTTTCCTTTTTCCCTTAACAAAATGTGTTTTGCAGGGCTGTGGGGAAAGAGCAGGGGAGTGGGGCTAATTGGATAGCTCTTTCAAAGAATGGCCTCTTTCTGTGCTGTGTGATTCTATGGCCGGAATTGTCCTGGTGCCGAGTGTGTGGGTTTGGGGCGGCTTGGCAGTTAAAATTGCGGAAATTGACAGTGCGTTGGGAACCCTCTGTCATCCCGCCGACTTCCGCATTTAACTCGGGCGCGTTTCGAGGCGCGCCATGGACCAGCTCCGGAGAGGCGGGGAAACCTCATTGAGGTCATTAACTGCTCGTTTACAGACCCTTAACTGCCTTTTTAACATCAGGTTTTGGCTTTAACTTCTTGCGCACGGGATTCACGCACCTCGGGAACCTCGCCTGTGAAGGGGAGGCAGAAGCTCAGTGGCCATTGTGCGAGTGCATTAAGTGACAGCTGGAAAAAAACACATAAATACACACACCTTACACCTGCTTCCTTCCCTAAAGGAAAGGCTCTTGCTGACTCTGTTTTGTGCAGAGGTTTAGCTGTCAGGAGTTTGCAGGTCATTTCTGCAACCTCAGAAGCCACGCTCACCACATTGCTAGTCACTATCACAACACTGAGGGATTGGCCCTCTGATCTCCACTTTACCTGCCATCTATTAGATCAGCATGGGTGCCGCTTATGCTGTCTCACCTGTGACCTTAGAATCGGACCAAGATGAGCCCCAGCACCAACAACACCAGCCACACCAGCAGCAGCTGCCACAACACCAGCAGCCTTCTCCTCAACGACCTAATGCTCCACAGGAGAGAGGGGCTGCACCGCACTGGAGGCGATACCCCCAGCACAGGATATACGGGCAGAGGATGAGCTTCCTGGTCATGACTGAGCAGCAGCGCTTCAGGAGGCTCCGGCTATCACGCCAGGTCGTCGCAGACATTTGTAGCTTGCTGGAACAAGACCTGCTGCCCAGAGGACCTGGTGGACATGCATTACCAGTGGCTGTCAAAGTCACCACTGCCCTCAACCTCTTTGCCTCAGGCTCCTTCCAGGGAGCTGCAGCAGACATTTGCAGGATCTCGCAGTCGGCCACCCACAGATGCATCACCTGTGTGACCAATGCCACAAGTCAGCCACTTATGGAAACTTTGCCACTGAAGAAGCCAGTGTTACTGAGCGAGCGCTCGGCTTTGCAGCTCTGGCTGGCTTCCCACAGGTGCAGGGTGTCATCGACTGCACACATGTGGCCATCAGGGCACCCCCAGATCACCCAGGAGTGTTTGTAAATCGCAAGGACTTCCACTCCCTCAATGTGCAGCTCGTCTGCAACCATAAAAAGAACATCATGCATGTGTGCGCCAGATTCCCTGACACCCATGTCTAGGTTAATATCCCTCCTAGAGATGAGGTCAATGAGAGTCTGCAATCTGTTGTTCACAGCAAGCATGTTCTCATTCGACTGGTGCATTTGCTGCTCCATGCAGGTGGCCATCCTTTCCATGGAACAGCACATCGGCGCCATCGCCTGCGACATGGTGGTGCTCATGTTGGAGATGGACTCCTCCATTCTCTGTACATTTTCACACATCGCAGCTGCAAAAGCTGTCAGAGCCTCCTGCAATTGTTGCCCCTCCAAGATCACCCTCTTTCTCGATGGCCCCCGAGGTTCAGCGTCAGCATGCAGCTCAGCAAAGCTTGGAGCGTCCTGCGCCCTCCGGCGAGGAGTCTCCACTGCTGTCCCTGTCAACTCCACCTGCTCTTGCTCACTTGTGAAGTGTGAGACACCAGGTGACAACACTACTCTATCTCGCACAGGACCCACCGAGGTGTGTGTATCTGCGCTGGTGCTGGCTGCGCATGAGTCTGTTGACGGTGCACCCTCAGAGACTGGAGCTTCCTCTGAGGAGTCGTCTTCCTCCTCCGGCTGGACAGTTGGTGGGGGGTGGGGGGGGGGGGGGGTGCGCGGGGGGGCACTTGATGGACCTGTGGGAGAGTAAAGAGTTGAATTAGAAGTGTTATGATAAGAATGGGTAATGTTTCCATTATGCACATGATGACATTTCATTGGCTGTTGACATCAGTCACCATATGAGTGACTGGTGTATGCCATGTGGCTGTACGAGATATAATTCTGTCACCAGGTTGCTGGGAGGATCCCTCTCTCCATCTCCCACTGCCAGCAGCTCTGCAACTCCAGAGATCTCTAGGGCCTCCTCCTCTGCTGGAGTCAAATTGGTGAATATTTGAGGGTCACCTCCGGTTCTCTCCCAGTCCCTGGTGTTCTGTGCTCTCTTCTCCTGCAAGGAGGGAAAGAAGAGAACTTTGAGTGAGAGTGATGGAATGAGTGTAAGGAATGGATGGGCGACATCTGTAGAGGGTGACTATGAGGGAGTGGCGTGACATTGCCAAATGGCCTCCTTCTGTGGTGTTACTTGCTATGATTGCATTAGGATGAGGGTGAGTGTCAGTGGTGGTTAGTCAGATGGGGATGTGAGCAGGTACAATGACAGAGAGGGATGGGTGAAGCTGCAAGGTAGGTTGGTGTGAGGAATGATGTGCAGGAGTAGGCTTGGGAAAGCAATGTGATGGGGTTGGAGTGACAGGCACATCAGGATGAGGGTGAGTGTGGCATTGCACTCACCTTTCCTGACCTCATGAGATCATTGAATCTCTTGCAGCACTGGATCCAGGTCCTCCTGACCACATCCCTGCTGCTGACCTCCTCTGTATTGTCTAGCCATGCCCTCTTTGTCTCTTTTGCTGGTCTTTTTCTGCCATCTGCAGGGAAGAGGACCTCCCTGCGTGCTCTTATTCCCTGGACCAGCACTTCCAGGGAGGCATCTGGCAATCTTGGGGCTGCCCTCTGTCTTTGTGTCTCCATGACCCACAGATTTGTCAAAGTTATTCAGCAATTTTGAAGCTCTGGAAACCACCTTCAACACTCCTTCAGCAATCTTCAAATGAGATGTGTACAAGGCTGCTTTAAATATCCACGCTGAAAACAAGTCATGGGTGACGTCATCAGACCCGCTCCATTTCATTGGGCCGGGAAACGCGAATGACTCTTTTAATTGGTGCCATTGAGTTAAACGCATAGTGCAGAACGAGCTGTTCAAATCTTCGAGATGCTGACCTGCTACACAGCCCGCTCGCACCCGACCCAACTCCAAGGTAAAGATTCCGGCTGCTGATTCTATGAGCTGTTTATTACAGACATAACAACATAAGAACTAGGAGCTGGAGTAGGCCATTTGGCCCTTCGAGCCTGCTCCGCCATTCAACAAGATCATGGCTGATCTTCTACCTCAACTCCACCTTCCCGCACTATCCCCATATCCCTGAATTCCCTTAGTTCCCAAAAATTTATCGACCTCTGTCTTGAATATACACAACGACTGAGCATCCACAGCTCTCTGGGGTCGAGAATTCCAAAGATTCACAACCCCTTGAGGGAAGAAATTTCTCCTCATCTCAGTCCTAAATGGCCGACCCCTTATTCTGTGACTGTGACCCCGTGTTCTAGATTCCCCAGCCTGGGGAAACATTTTCTCAGCATTAACCCTGTCAAGCCCCTTAAGAATTTTATATGTTTCAATTAGATCACCTCTCATTCTTCTAAACTCTAAGAAATATTGGCCTAGTCTACTCAATCTCTCCTCATAGGGCAATCCCCTCATCCCAGGAACCAGTCCAGTGAACCTTCGTTGCACTCCCTCTAAGGCAAGTATGTCTTTCCTTAGGTAAGGAGACCAGAACTGTACACAGTACGCCAGGTGTGGCCTCACCAATGCCCTGTATAATTGTAGTAAGACTTCTTTATTCTTATACGCTAATCCCTTTGTAACAAAAGCTAACATACCAGTTGCTTTCTTAATTGCTTGCTGTATCTGCATGTTAACTTTATGTGAATCATGTACAAGGACACTCAGGTCCCTCTGAGTGCAAACATTTCCCAGTCTTTCACCATTCAAAAAATATTCTGCTTTTTTGTTTTTCCTCCCAAAGTGGATAACTTCACATTTCCCCACATTGCATTCCATTTGCCATGTTTTTGCCCACTCAGTCAACCAGTCTATATCTCTCTGCAGCCTCTTTGCGTCCTCCTCACAGCTTACTTTCCAACCTAACTTTGTACCATCAGCAAACTTGGATACGTTACACTCAGACCCTTCATCTAAGTCATTAATATAGATTGTGAATGGCTGAGGCCTAAGCACTGATTCTTGCGATACCCCGCTAGTTACAGCCTGCCAACCCGAAAAAGTCTCGTTTATTCCTACTCTCTGTTTTCTGTCCATGCGAATATATAAATGTTTTTAGACAATTTATAAAAGTACAGTTTACAATAATATCCAACCCATTGTTAATTCTTTATAGTTAGGTATAAGAACCATAGTAAATTAAAGTTCAGTTTTATAACAACTATGGTATGGGGGTTAGGGAGAAACTTTTCGCAATTTTCCTTCAAATTACTAAATTAGGGGTAGAACTGTTACTATGTTGAGACTGTATATCGCCTATGGAAGGAGTGGGCTCAGTGATCCTTATCTTGTTCTAATGGAGAAAGAAAATGACCGCTTATGTGATCAAAAGCATAGCAGCATTAAACAATCCTATTGTGGTGTCATGAGCGAAGTGACAGTGGAGTCACTTGGATTGCATAATGAGGAAATGCTTACTGAGCTCACTGAAGTTTGACAGACCGACGAGTATTTGAACGGTGTAATGAGTTGAAGTCTGCTTGGCTTATCCTTAAGTTGAAATACTAGGTTACAGAAAATGGAAAGGCAGAAGTCTCTCGTGTGACCCAGCAACAGAAAATGACAATGGTTCAAAGTGCCCCTGGAATACACACAGGCTCAGCAAACTAATCACTGACCTAAAGCCATAATCAGAAAAACAGTCCATCCTTGTGCAAAAGAGACTGAACGGGCCATTCATCAAGCTTTCTGTGGTTTGCTGTTGCGATGAAAACTAAAATGCAAAGTATGAGAAATGACAGCACAGATGTTTTGAAGACCCTGTCAGCTGGCTGATACTGGTGGCAAACTGTCTCCTAATGGACCTACAAAGTTGTCAAAACCATATAACTTCATACTATGGCAGTCGTGCTGGGTCTTTTTTTCTACTCTGCTGGAGCGACCACAGTAGATTGTGCAAGCAACAGGGATCAGACCTACAAACCTCTGAACTCCCCTTACTCATTAGCTCTACCAAACTAATTTGCTATGCTAAACATATATTTCTTAATATCTGCATTGAAAATGTATTGCAATAACACAACAGATTTTCCCAATCCTCCTAAAAGTCATGAGCGAGCGAGTTTGCTGAAAATGTGTCAGCAGTGTGACTTTTATGAAAAAAATAATTCCTAAAAATAGTCAATTTTAAACCGTGAACTTTCTGTACTGATTTGAAGATTTGAGACTAAGATTTGAAGGCTATGCATCTGACCCATTGAGCTCATCAAATTGCCAAGCTGAAGGATTTTACTTTTGTACTTATTTTATCAACTTGAGAAAAGGCATTACACAGTAAAGAAAAACAGATAGTTCAGAGTTTCAGCAAAAATAATATCCTGAGTGTGGGAGTGAGGCAAACTTGATCTTTTAATGGAAATTGGGACAAAACACAGAATGCTTTTGGCACAAGTGAATGTTCCTTTTCCTTTCCAACATGGCTGGAACATTTTAAAGATTACTTTGCCACATTGCAACAGATTTTGTATAAACTAGATTGGATTTTCAATCTTACCATCAATATGTATGACAGGTTTCACAGTGCGTTGTATAAACCAATATTGGTGAAGTGACTGTACATTTTACTTGCATGATACTTGGCATGGTTGCTGAGAATTTCATTGAAGTGTGTCACTGTGTTGGCAAAATATCCAGCCCTTGGCTAAGGATTTAACGTATTAGCAAATATCTATGAAACTTGAACTCCCGCGGTATTGCACATTAACGATCTTTTAACAATCTTTTATTCACGATCTGGATGAAGGCTTTGGGGGAAATATCCGCAAGATTGCGGATGGTGCAAAGATTTGTGCGAGTATTATAACCCACATGGCCCCGATTTAACTCAAGGTGGATTCCCCGCTCAGGCCTGAGTTAAAATTACAGTCGGGTCTCAATGATGTCATCGGGCCACAACATGCATATGTAAAGCAGGACCCTGTTGGCTCTGGGCGCGTGTCCTTGCTGCCTGCTCAGGAGAGCAGGTTAAAATTGCTAATGTTGCGATCATGGCGGCTTTCAGACAGGTAAGAGCCAGGGCGATTTTAACTGCCCACCCGCCAGGTTTCTGCTGAGCGAGTAGAGTTAAAATCACCCCCAGATTCAGAAAAAAGCAACAACAATCAGATCTAGATGAGATGGGGAAATGGTCCACATCTGGCAGACCTAATTTAATATAGATAAATGTAACGATAAGCACGTGGGTACAGCCAATTCCAAGAATGTGTATACCTTGCAGGGTATACCGGAACTGAAGTCTATTGAGGGGGGAAAGAAACCTGGGTGTTACAGTCCATGAATCACTGAGGGTTCACGTCCATTGCCACAAGGTTATAGCAAATAGAGAATTAGGATGTATCGTTAGTATGAACCAATCCAAATCAAAAAGCACTATATTGTCCGAGTGTAAGTCCTTGGTTAGGCCTCATCTAGAATAACGGGGGCGATCTTCGACTTCCACACGAAATGGGTTAAACTCTGTGGCACGGCCGGGCTGCCTGTCCAAAGCATGGCATTGGGAGGTCTGCACCATTTTTAGTTTGGGCCTCGTTTAAATGCTGCCGATGAGCTGCACCAAACCGGCTGGTTGTGAGGGGGCAGGAAAGCAGCCAGCTCTTGCGCAGAGACAGCTGTCAATTCAGGACTGGGGGAGGGAATCGATTCCAGGCCCTGGGGGGAGAGGGACGGATGGGAGAGATTATTGCAAAGACCAGTGGCGGGCTGGAGTTTTTTTGTGGGCCAAGGAGGGGCACTTCAGCTCCTCCTGGGTCCACAAAAATCAAAATTTAAAAATTCTTTGCCCGTATTTTGAACGGCCTCCGACGGTCCCTTCAGGACTACTGGTTAAGCTGCTCAGTGCCTGGTAAAAATGGGTGGAGGATACGGAACACACCCTCTGCCCATGGGTAACTGAAAATTGCAATCAGGGTCCTGAGCTTTGAGCCCAAGATCAGCCATGATCTTATTGAATGGCAGAGCAGGCTCGAGGGGCCAAGTGGCCTCTTCCTGCTCCTGTTTCTTATGTTCTTATGTACAACCAACCGATTAGCATATTTAAGTAGGTGGCCTTTATGAAGGCGAGGATATGGAATCAGAAGCTCAGCTCGGGGTCAAATAGGACAGCAAGGCTGCAAACAGTCTGGTTCAGCCTGAGACAGCGGTCAAGGTGGGGGATGGAATCGGTGGGTCGGGAATCGAATATTTGTGGGGAGGGGGACTAAAGTAATGGCTTCGGTCTTTGCAACTCATTCAGGACTGGATGTTGGACCAGCAGGCTGACAACAAAGAGGCAGTGGAGGGGTTGAGAGAGGTGGTGGTGAGGTAGAACTGGGTGTCGTCAGCTTGCATGTGGAACCTGAAGCCATGTCTTTGGATCATGTCACCAAGGGGCAGCATGTAGATGAGAAATAGGAAGGAGCCAAGGATAGATTGTCAGGGGACTCCAGAGGTAACAGTGCGGGGGCGGGAAAGGAAGCGACTGCAGGAGATTCTCTGGTTGTGACTGGATAGGTAAGAGTGGGGCCAACCGAGGGCAGTCCCACTCAACTGGACAGAGAGGCAATGGAGGAGGATGGTGTGGTCGATCGTGTTAAAGGCTGCAGGCAGGTCGAGAAGGACGAGGAGGGATAGTGCTCCACGGTCACAGTCACAAAGGATGTCATATGTGATTTTAATTAGGAACGTTTCAGTGCTGTGTCGGGGGCAGGGGGGGGGGTGAAACCTGATTGGGGAAATTCAAACATGGAGTTGCGGGAAAGATGGGCATGGATTTTTGAGGCACCAACACGTTCAAGGATTTTGGAGAGGGAAGGAAGTTTGGAGATGGAGCGGTAGTATGTAAGGACAGCGGGGTCGAGAGTGGGTTTTTTTGAGGAGGGGGTGATAACAGCAGATTTGAAAGGGAAAGGGATAGTACACGAGGCGAGGGAACCATTTACAATCCACCACAAAATAATTGTTAGATCAGAGACTAATTCGACAGAATCTGTTAACTCTATCCCATCCAAAAGAGACAGAATTTTTAATTTTGGAATTTGACATAAGCTTAGGGCTATTCTCCAGCTAAGGTTACTACATTCCAGTGCCTAAAGAATTGAAACAAATTACTGGCAAGTTTTTTGTAAAAATAAAAACTTAGCGAATACAGAAGAAAATTTCTACAGCTTGCGAATGACCAATTTCATGTTACCACGGTCACCAAGGCCGAGAAACCAATTTAGTCACAATTCCATCAATTGCTGAGATAACTAATAAGAGGGAGGATTGGAGAGAGATGGTGAGATGTTGAGAGAGAAAATCTCATATGACATCCTTTGTGACTGTGACCGTGGAGCACTATCCCTCCTCGTCCTTCTCGACCTGCCTGAGGCCTTTAACAAGGTCGACCACACCATCCTCCTCCATCGCCTCTCCTCTGCTGTCCAGCTGAGTGGGACTGCCCTCGGTTGGCTCCACTCTCACCTATCCAGTCACAACCAGAGAATTTCCCGCAGTAGCTTCTCTTCTCGCCCCATCTTCCTTCTACATGAGTAAATCAGTACTAAAACTGTGGCAGGCAAGAAAAAATATAAAGATAGTGCATCCCATTAATTACCCCGATTGAAGTGATTCACTTTTCTCTCTCTGAGATTTTAGCTAGAATATTTGATTAAAAAAACAGCAGGAGTTTTCTGATTGGAATACAAGGTAACATGGATCAACAAATGATTTGCACTAATCTCCTTTGGCTTTCTATGTAGTCAGTTATAGAGTATAATAAACTGTGGTAAATACTGCAGTGTTCATTTTTCCAGCGTGAGGGAATCTATTGCTAGTATATCCATCTGGTGGCGAGTTTTATTTACACATGGCATACAGATATATTTACTTTTTAATCTGTCCTAACATTAGACTTCAACTAGAAATAGGAAATATACCACAGTACAAGCTACAGCGATTGCTGCATGATCAGTGTCTTTTACTGTATTCCAAAATGAGAATATTTCTAATCTGGAGATATATTCACGAGATTCACTGTGTTCTGACTTTCTTGGGGGAGAGGAACTGGGAGTGGTTATTATACAATTAATCAATAAGAAACAGCATGCCAAGGTCCCTGCCTGTAGACTCCTTTAGCAGCTCACACTCTTGGATGCAAGAACTGTTGACTGTGTAAAGTGTCTGCACAAATGGTACATTTTACGTGAAGATTCAGATGTTATGGAATAATGAGAAACAGATTTTCAATTGCCAACTATTGAAGGAGTGATTCATTGTTAGTGGCAGAAATTCCGAATGTATCAATTCTGCTAATAGGTTATTGATTTAGTGCAGAATTTGACGGAACCAGCCCTGGCCTTTAGATGTCCCGCAAAATAAGTTTTTTCTGTGTTTAATATTCAGCAGGGAGAAACTCTAAATTGAATTAGAAGTCTAAATTGATATAAATTTAATGGGCTTTCGTGAACTGAGAACAATTTTAGTCATTTTCTGGATCAATTTCAATTTTTCGGAATATTTTCCAGCTGCGTGTTATTACTTCCCACTGAAAATGCATGTGGATCACATTAGGTTTGCATGTTAACATGATCATTCCAGGTATTTGCGCAATTGCCTACCAGAGAGATGTGTTTTTGTCCAGCGTTGTTGAAAAACATACCTGGAAATGAAATAAAGAGACCACACTACACATCGAAGTAGCTGGAGACAAAGGGGGAATTTTAACATGTGGGTTTGGGAGCGGGTATGGGGTTAAATCCGGGGAAAATTACAGCGCGTCGGGAAGCTGGCTCCAACTCGTCGACTTCCGCATATCACTGGAGCTCGTTAGGCTGCCTGCATGCAACCCCCTCGGGAGAGGCGGGTTGGCAACTAACATATGTTAATCACACAATTAGAGCGATATTTACACAGACTTTTGCGTTTAACGTTGGGTCCATGGGTTTCCCGGGCTTCCTGAAGCTCGCCAGTGAAAGCAAGGTGAGTACACAGCGGCAATTGAGGGAGTCAATCCATTTCATGGAAATATAGCAATAAATACTCACGGGTGCTTTCTTACCTGCTAGTGGGAAAGGGTGATCACAGTACTTTTGCTGAGCATTTACTTTCTACACGTTGGAGGTTTGTTCTATCACATCAGGATGGGCGGCACTTTGGCTGCCTGAGATTGGACCTCAGATGAGGCGTAATATGACCAGCAGTACCATCCACAGCCTGCTGGTCACAGACCTATAGCTGCACAGGAGAGAGGGTAGCAGCAGAGAGGGGAGCGGCGGAGAGGGTAGCAGCGGAGAGGGGAGCAGCGGAGAGGGGAGCAGCAGAGAGGGGAGCAGCGGAGAGGGGAGCAGCAGAGAGGGGAGCAGCGGAGAGGGGAGCAGCGGAGAGGGGAGCGGCAGAGAGGGGAGCGGCAGAGCGGGGAGCGGCAGAGAGGGGAGCAGCAGAGAGGGGAGCAGCAGAGAGGGGAGCAGCAGAGAGGGGAGCAGCGGAGAGGGTAGCAGCGGAGAGGGGAGCGGCGGAGAGGGGAGCAGCGGAGAGGGGAGCAGCGGAGAGGGGAGCAGCAGAGAGGGGAGCGGCGGAGAGGGGAGCGGCGGAGAGGGAAGCGGCGGAGAGGAGAGCAGCAGAGAGGGGAGCAGCGGAGAGGGTAGCAGCAGAGAGGGGAGCAGCGGAGAGGGGAGTTGCGGAGAGGGAAGCGGCAGAGAGGGGAGTGGCGGAGAGGGGAACGGCAGAGAGGGGAGCGGCGGAGAGGGGAGCTGCAGAGAGGGGAGCGGCGGAGAGGGCAGCAGCAGAGAGGGGCAGCTCGCAGGAGGTACTATCCGCGAAACAGGGTCTACAGGCAGAGGCTCAGTTTCCTTAACATGTCTGAACAGCAGTGTCTCGGGAGGCTCAGGTTGTCGCGTCAGGTGGTGGCAGACATCTGCAGCCTCCTAGAAGAAGACCTGCTGCCTGCTGGACCTGGTGGCCACCTTTACCAGTGGCTGTCAAAGTCACCACCGCCCTCAACTTTTTTGCTTCCTGATCCTTCCAGGGCTCTGCCGGAGACATATGCAGGATTTCCCAGTCGACGGCCCACAAATGCACAGGACAGGTGGCTGATGGCTTGTTTGCCAGGGCTGGGATGATGCCAGTCAGAATGAGCGGGCGCTCGGGTTTGCGCCTCTGGCTGGCTTCCCACTGATGCAGGGCGTCATTGACTGCACACATGTGGCAATAAAGGCACGCCCAGATCAACCAGGAGTATTCGTAAACCGCAAGGGTTTCCACTCCATCAATGTGCAGCTGGTGTGCAACAACACTAAGATATTTCTGCAGGTGTGCACAAGATTCCCGGGGAGCTGCCATGATGCTTTTGTCCTGCGGCAGTCCAAGCTCCCTGACATCTTTGGAACTGCAAGCAGACCTAAGGGGTGGCTACTAAGCAACAAGGGATACCCACCTCAAACTTGGCTGATGACACCAGTCAAAAACCTGACCAATAAAGCGCAACAGCACTACAATGAATGTCATATGACCACCAGATGTGTGATCGAACAAGCCATCAGCATGCCAAAGATGCGCTTCAGGGGCCTAGACAGATCTGGAGGCGCCCTTCAGTACGCACCAGCCAGGGTCTTCAGAATGGTTGTGGTTTGCTGCGCTCTGCACAACATTGTGCAGTAGTGAGGTTTGGACCTGCAGGAGGAAAAAGATCTTCTTCGGACGATTCGGAGGAGGAGAAAGATAAAGAGGTGGAAGGTGATGCTGGCAATGTACTCCAGCTGCTCACATTGCTGCCAGGGATGCCCTTATTAATGCAAGGTTCACTTCGGTTGCACCAGTGGACCCATGTCACCAGAAAATGCAACAGCCACTCTTCCCGCAGCTCCCCCTCACCAACGCCAACTGGCACAAAGCAGTCCTGCAAACAAACAGCCACCCCTTGAACATCCCCCCATTGGTCAACATCAATTCATGTCTTCGCATTCATCAGCAAACAAGTTAAAAAGCGTCTTGCCACCCAACACACAAGAATGGACAAGACAGGAAACTGGTGCAAAAGTATAATATTTATGTGACCTAAATAAAGAACAAAAACTTAACAACACAACATTTTCTCATATACCCATGTGCAACTACAAAGTCTTACTCTTCCTTTCCCTACAACTCCTACTGGTGGTGCAGCCCATGTGGCTTGAGCAGAGGTAGAGTCAGGCTGCTCAGATCCCTGCTCTGACCGCTGAGATGCTCTTGGCCAATGTGCTCTGGGTTTTAGAGCCCGTGAAGGCCCCGCCAAAGACTGCTCCACCTGCACCTGTGCAGGGGCAGACTTGGCCATTGGGAGACGAGGTAGCATGTGGGCTACTGACTGAGGGGGGCAACGGGTGAGAACTGGAAGCGCTTTGAGTGGAGTCCCCACTTCCATATCCCCTTTCGCCATCATCACTCTCATTTCTTTCTTTATGTACGCTGACGACACCCAGCTCTACCTCACCACCACGTCTCTCAACCCCTCCACGGTCTCTAAATTGTCAGACTGCTTGTCCGACATCCAGTTCTGGATGAGCAGAAATTTTCTCCAATTAAATATTGGGAAGACCAAAGCCAATTTTTTTCGGTCCCTGCCACAAACTCCGTTCACTAGTCACTGACTCCATCCCTCTCCTTAACATCTGTCTGAAGCTGAACCATACTGTTCACAACCTTGGTGTCATATTTGACCCTGAAATGAGCTTCCGACCACATATCCGCAGCATAACTAAGATCGCCTATTTCCACCTCCATAACATCGTCCATCTCCACCCTTGCCTCAGTTCATCTGCTGCTGAAACCCTCATCCGTGTCTTTGTTACCTCTAGACTTGACTATTCCAATGCACTCCTGGCTGGCCTCCCACATTCTACCCTACGTAAACTTGAGGTCATCCAAAACTTGGCTGCCCATGTCCTAACTCGCACCAAGTCCCGTTCACCCATCACCCCTGTGCTCGCTGAACTACATTGGCTCCCGGTTAAGCAACGCCTCGATTTCAAAATTCTCATCCTTGTTTTCAAATCCCTCCATAGCCTCGCCCCTCCCTATCTCTGTAATCTCCTCCAGCCCCACAACCCCCCGAGATATCTGCGCTTCTCTAATTCTGCCCTCTTGAGCATCCCTGATTATAATCGCTCAACCATTGGTGGCCGTGTCTTCTGTTGCCTTGGCCCTAAGCTCTGGAATTCTCTGTCTAAACCTCTCCGCCTCACTACCTCTCTTTCCTCCTTTAAGACGCTCCTTAAAACCTACCTCTTTGACCAAGCTTTTGGTCACCTGCCCTAATTTCTCCTTATGTGGCTCGGTTGTCTTATAATACTCCTGTGAAGTGCCTTGGGATGTTTTACTACGTTAAAGGCGCTATATAAATACAAGTTGTTGTTTAATCTTAAACAAATGGTGAAGGGAGTTTTGCTTTTGATATTAATGTTATGGTAAGAGCTATTCTTGGATTGTGGTATAGTCATTAATTTGTTTAGCTGATTTGTTATGAGTGGCTGTTGATGACTCATGATGCAGTCATGTACACCCTGCGCTTTGGCTTTGGTACATGTTGCCTTTCTATCTACTTGCCATCTTGGCAAGCTCATTCACTCCTCTTATTATTCCATTAAAAAGATGAAATGTTGAAAATGCATGGGAAATAATCAGGTAAATCTTTTTTTGTTTGGAGAGGGGGGAAAGCTAGAAGAGTCATGCGACACATTGATGCCACACACAGTGATGCAATGATTCATTTGTTTCCACGTTAAAATGCAACTACTTAAGATGGCGATTAACAGGTTATTTCCAGGTGTTGCTTTTACTTTACCTTCCTGATGCTCTGATTGCATACACTTATGAGTCAGATAAATTGCAAAAAGTTGTCAAAGAATAAATATTGCTTTGCTGGTTTTTGTCCTCGGCATTACCTTTCCCCTTTAAGATGATATGGTGTTGTGCAACATTCTAAGAATAATGTAAGTAGTAATGGCTGGACCGGGACTGGTAATACAAGTGGTTATGACATTCGCGGAGTGGCATCCATAACCACTATACCTTCTAGCAGTCTGTGGTGACAACTTTGCATCAGATTTATGATTATTAAAGAATAAATCAGATTCAGAGACAGATGCTGCTGGCAATGTGAGTCTCACACAGTATCAGCTGGCAACTGGTGGATAGAAATGTGCGACTACAGCATAAGAACATAAGAAATAAGAGCAGCAGTAGGCCATACGGCCCCTCGAGCCTTCTCCGCCATTCAATAAGATCATGGCTGATCATTGACCTCAACTCCACTTTCCTGCCCGATCTCCATATCCTTTGATTCCCCTGGAGTCCAAAAATCTATCTATCTCAGCCTTGAATATACTCAAAGACTCAGCATGCACAGCCCTCTGGGGCAGAGAATTCCAAAGATTCACAACCCTCTGAGTGAACGAATTCCTCCTCATCTCATAGAAACATAAACATAGAAGATAGGAGCAGGAGTAGGCCATTCGGCCCCTCGAGCCTGCTCTGCCATTCGATGAGATCATGGCTGATCATCTAAACTCAGTACCCTGTACCTGCCTTCTCCCCATATCCCTTGATACCTTTAGCTTTAAGAAATATATCTAACTCATTCTTGAATATATTTAATGACTTGGCCTCAACTACCTTCTGTGGTAGAGAATTCCACAGGTTCACCACTCTCTGGGTGAAGAAATTCTTCCTCATTTCTGTCCTAAATGGCTTACCCCTTATCCTTAGATTATGACCCCTGGTTCTGGACTCTCCGACCATCGGGAACATTCTTCCTGCATCTAGTTTGTCCAGACCTGTCAGAATTTTATATGTTTCGATGAGATCCCCTCTCATTCTTCTATACTCCAGCGAGTATAAGCCCAATCAACCCAATCTTTCCTCATATGTCATTCCTGCCATCCCAGGTATCAGCCTTGTGAATCTTCGCTGAACTCCTTCCATGGCAAGAACATCCTTCCTCAGATAAGGCGACCAAAACTGCACACAGTACTCAAGGTGTGGTCTCACCAAGGCCCTGTACAACTGCAGCAGGACATCCCTGTTCCTATACTCAAACCCTTTCGCTATGAAGGCCAACATACCATTTGCCTTCTTCACCGCCTGCTGCACCTGCATGCTTACCTTCAGTGACTGGTGCACAAGGACACCCAGGTCTCGTTGCACTTCCCCTTCTCCCAATCTATTGCCATTCAGATAATAGTCTGCCTTTCTGTTTTTGACACCAAAGTGGATAACCTCGCATTTATCCATGTTATATTGCATCTGCCACGCTTCTGCCCACTCACCCAACCTGTCCAATCATCCTGGAGTTTCTCGGTATCCTCCTCGCAGCACACACTCCCACCCAGCTTTGTGTCATCTGCAAACTTGGAGATATTACATTTAGTTCCCTTATCTAGATCATTAATGTATATTGTGAATAGCTGGGGTCCAAGGACCGATCCCTGCGGTACCCCACTAGTCACTGCCTGCCACTCGGAAAAAGACCCATTAATTCCTACTCTCTGCTTTCTGTCCGCCAACCAGTTCTCTATCCAAGTCAATACCTTGCCCCCAATCCCATGTGCCTTAACTTTACACGCTAATCTCTTATGCGGGACCTTATCGAAAGCCTTTTGAAAGTCCAAATACACCACATCTACTGGTTCTCGCTTATCTATTTTCCCAGTTACATCCTCAAAAAATTCCAGTGGATTAGTCAAGCACGATTTACCTTTTGTAAATCCATGTTGACTTTGTCCGATCCTGTCACTGTTTTTCAAGTGCTCAGCTATTACATCCTTTATAATGGACTCTAGCATTTTCCCCACTACTGATGTAATTCCCCGCTTTCTCTCTACCACCCTTTTTGAATAGTGGGGTAACATTAGCTACCCTCCAATCCATGGGTATAGTTCCAGATTCCATCGAATGTTGGAAGATGATCAGCAATGCATCTACTATTTCTAGGGCCACTTCCTTAAGTACTCTAGGATGTAGATTATCAGGCCCTGGGGATTTATCGGCCTTCAATCCCATCAATTTCCCTAACACCATTTCCCTGCAAATACTGATTTCTTTCAGTTCCTCCCTTTCATCAGACCCTATGTTCTCCAACATCTCTGGGAGGTTATTTGTGTCCTCCTTTGTGAAGACAGAACCAAAATATGCATTTAATTGGTCTGCCATTTCTTTGTTCCCCATTATAACTTCCCCCGCTTCTGACTGCAAGGTACCTACACTTGATTTCACTAATCTTTTTCTCTTCACATATCTCTAAAAGCTTACAGTCAGTTTTTATGTTCCCTGCAAGCTTACTTTCATATTCTATTTTCCCCTTCTTAATTAATCCCTTTGTCCTCCTTTGTTGAATCCTAAACTGCTCCCAATCCTCAGGGTTACCGCTTTTTCTGGCCAATTTATATGCCCTCTCTTTGGATCTTATGCTATCCCTGATTTCCCTTGTTAGCCACGGTTGAGTCACCCTTTTTGTTTTATTCTTATGCCACACTGGGATGAACAAATTCTGTAGTTCATCCATGCAGTCTTTGAATGTTTGCCATTGCCTATCCACCGTCAACCTTTTGAGTGACATTCCCCAATCAATCCTACCCAATTCGCGCCTCATACCATCGTAGTTTCCTTTATTTAAATTCAGGACCCTAGTCTCTGATTCAACTACTTCACTCTCCATCCTAATGAAGAATTCTATCATATTATGATCACTCTGACCCAAGGGGCCTCGTACAACACGATTGCTAATTAATCCTTTCTCGTTACATAATACCCAGTCTAAGATGGCCTGATCTCTGGTTGGTTCCTCGACATATTGTTCCGGAAAACCATCCCGTAAACATTCCAGGAATTCCTCCTCCACAGTATTTTTACTAATTTGGTTAGCCCAATCTATATGTAAATTAAAGTCACCCATGATGACTGCTGTGCCCTTACTGCATGCTTCTCTAATTTCCCTTTTAATGCCGGCCCCAACCTCCGTATTACTGTTTGGAGGTCTATATACCACTCCCACTAACGTTTTCTGCCCCTTGTTATTTCTCAGTTCTACCCATACAGATTCCGCATCATCAGAGTTACTATCCTTCCTTTCAATTGTGTTAATCCCCTCTTTAACCAGCAATGCTACCCCACCTCCCTTTCTTTTTTGCCTATCTTTCCTAAATATTGAATACCCCTGGATGTTGAGTTCCCAGCCTTGGCCACCCTGGAGCCATGTTTCTGTAATCCCAATTAAATGATATACTCAAGGGCCCTTTCTTAACAGTAGTCCCCGCTACACCACAGAGACCCTAGAAACTGCAAAATTTTAAGTTTAGAAAAATTTAGAAGGAAAATACTCACCAACCAATCACTTACCTGCTTCTTGGTGACGTCACAGTTCGATTGTTTTTTGCTTCCCTCTCCCGGACCTGGATTAGGGAAAATCCCCCTAGCTCACCTTTATAACGCCGCTCGCCACTCCTCAGGCTGCCTCCGCTGCTCTTAAATGGCCGTCCCCTTATCCTGAGACTATGCCCCCTAGTTCCAGACACTCCAGCCAGGGGAAACAACCTCTCAGCATCTACCCTGTCAATCCCCTTCAGAATCTGGTATGTTTCAATGAGATCACCTCTCATTCTTCTAAACCCCAGAGAGCAGGAAGCAACACATTTGAAAAAAAAAGACTTGCATTTATATAGCATCTTTCACGAACTCGGGACAGAACAAAGCACTTTACAGTCAGTGAAGTACTTTTGAAGTGTAGTCATTGTTGTAATATAGGAAACGCAGCAGCTAATTTGCCCACAGCAAGGTCCCACAAACAGCAATATGATAATGACCAAATATTCTGTTTAGCGATGTTGGTTGGACACCGGGAAAAGAACCCCTGCTTTTCTTCAAAATAGTGCTGTGGGTTGTTTTACATCCACCTGAGAGGGCAGATGGCTTGACATCACTTCCAGGGGAACAGCTCCCTGCCTAGTTTTCCTGTCCCACTCACCAGGTTACACTGTAAACTGAAGAGAAAATTCAGCCCCAGTAGCTTTAAATAACTAATACAAAAGCAAAAATACTGCGGATGCTGGATATCTGAAAAAAAACCCAGAAAATGCTGGAAATACACAGTAGGTCAGGTAGCATCTATGGAGAGAGAAACTATGGGGGCGATTTTGCCAGCCCTGGGGAGGCGGGTTTGGAGGCGGAACTGCCGGGAAAATGGCAGAATTTGGGGGGCGGGTGCCCATCCCGCCCCCAACCCGCCTCCGTGCCATCTTCCTAGGAGGCGGGTAGCCGTCCCGCGCCAGGTCCCGTCTCCTTGGAGGCGGGAAGGGATTAAAGCCTATTAACTGCCTGTTGACAGGTAGTTAACAGGCAGAAAATAGGATTATCCCCTTTTTGCCCTCACAGGTGCGGGCTTCCCAAAGGCTCCAAAACACACCAGTTCAGCAAGGCGAGTACTGGGTCTGCGGGGGTCGGGTCGGTGCAAAAGTGTGGTGTGAAGGTAAGTGATGGGTGCAAGTGTGGAGAGGTGAGTATCTGAGGTAAGTGCAAAGTGTTATTAAAAGTGTACTTACCTTTGTTTCTCCCTGCAGGCTTCAGTCAGTTTGTATGCGGAGAGTCTCGGACCTCCGTGTTGCAGATGAGAGATGGCCATTGCATTCTCAGATGCAACAACCATCTCATTTCTGTTAAAGAAAGAAGTTTGATGAGGTCTTGAATTCAAGACCGCATCAAACTGCACAGAGCTGTCAAACGATGACAATTCATCTGTCAAAATTTTTTGACAGATGAAATGTCATACGTTGACGTGCTCTGCAACCGGCTTTCCCTCAATTGGCCTGCTAAGCCCGCTGGGCGGGCTTAACAAGGTCAAGCAAGGGAAAATAGTGTGAGTTGGCCACAAATCGATGGAGGCGGGACTAAAACCCGACAAGTGGGAGTCCCGCCTCCAAAAGCTCCCCATTGAGAAAATCACCCCCAGAGTTAACGTTTCAGGTCGATAACTTTTCATCAGAACTGGAAAAAGTTTCAGATCATAATCTCTGCCCCCATTTTTTTCAGACAGCAGATTTCCTTCCCTAAAGGACATTAGCGAACCAAATGGGTTTTTACGACAATCTGGTAGTTTCATGGTCACCATTAATGATACTAGCTTTTTATTCCAGATTTATTTAATTGAATTTAAATTCCCCAGCTGCTGTGGTGGGATTATGAACCCATGTCTCCAGATCATTAGTCCAGGTCACTCCCATCCCGCTTCCTGTAAGGACTCTATTCCATTCTCTCAGTTTCTTTGTCACATCTGTTCTGATGATGCCACCTTCCATATCAATGCTTCCAATATGTCTTCCTTTTTCCTCAACTGAGGATTCCCCTCTATTGTGGTTGACAGGGCCTGCGACTGTGTCCCTTCCATTTCCCGCACTGCTGCTCTCACCCCTTCCCCTCCCTCCCAGAACCACAATAGGGTTCCCCTTGTCCTCACCTTCCCCTCCACCAGCCTCTACATTTACTGGATCATCCTCCGCCATTTTCACCACCTCCAGCGTGATCCCACCACAAAACACATTTTCCCCTCCTCGCCCCATTCAACATTCCGAACGCACCTGGTCCACTCCTCAATCACTCCTCAAACACCCCCCCCCCCAATTCCCACGGCACCTTCCTGTGCAAGCGCAGGAGATGCAACACCTGCACTTTTACCTCCTCCCTTCCCACCATCCAGGGCCCCAAACGCTCCTTCCACATGAAACAGCGATTTACTTGTACTTCTTGCAAATTAGTATACTGTATTCGCTGCTCATGATGTGATCTCCTCTGCATTTGGGAGACCAAACGAAGATCGGGTGACCGCTTTGCGGAACACCTCCGTTCAGTCCGACAGCCTGACCCCGAGCTTCCGGTCACTTGTCACTTTAATTCTCCGCTCCACTCCCACTCAGACCTCTCCGTCCTCGGCCTCTTACACTGTTCCAATGAAGCCCAACGTAAGCTCGAGGAACAGCACCTCATCTTTCGATTAGGCATTTTACAGCCTCCCAGACTCAACATAGAGTTCAACAATTTCAGATCATAAACTCTGCCCCCATTTTTTCGGATGGCAGCTGTTGCTGATGATTCTGCCATTCCCATTTACACCTCTTCTAGACCCATCTTTTGTTCGTTACTCATCCCATTACCATCTCCTTTCGCCTTGCACCATCATCCCTTTTGTCATTTAATCTCTCCTGCCTTCCACCCTATCACAAACCTTCCTTTTTGTTCTTTCCTCCCCTCCTCCCTTTCCCTGCCCCTGCTTAAAACCTGTTACATCTCTAACTTTTTCCTGTTCTGACCAAAGGTCATCGACCTGAGACGTTAACTCTGTTTCTCTCTCCTCAGATGCTGCCTGACCTGCTGAGTATTTCCAGCATTTTCAGCTTTAAAAAACTGACTATTTTCTTGCAGGTAAGTGACACAATTCCTTCTCACTTTTAATTCAGCTATTATGTTGCTTCCTGCATAAGTAGTTTTCGCAAATGTAAAGGCCAGGCACATCAGGAGAAATTAGATTACTACTGGTAGATGGGCCACTTGAACAGAATGCCTGTTTCTCAATAAATAACCTTCAAAAAGAATGAAGATTCATTTCTGTAATCTGTTGTGTTCAAAGGTCAGTATTAATAGGAAGAGGTACAGAGAAATTTGAACAGCAGAAGTGATTATCACTGATAATAGTTTCAATATAGTGAATCAGGCAGGTTATTTACATAGAATTACATAGGGCTAAAAATTCGTGGCTGCCACGAGAGTTGCCGGTGTCACCGCGGCCTCGGGTTAACAGCCGCTGAAAATGGACGAAGCGCTACCAGAGAAATATTCACGCTGGGGGCTAAAGATTTTTAGCCCAGCACTAGCTTACTGTGTAACGCTCTCCTGGTGGCGTTAGTGCAGGCATGGGAGTCGAAGTTCCCGTCCAGGAGCGGCGTTCCAGCTTTCAACAGCCTCTGGAAGCGAGGCAATAGAGTTCGCTAGGCATTGTGGGAAATAAAAAGGGCAATGCATTAAAAGGGCAATGCATTCTGAACTAATAAAAATAAAAATGTAGTGAAAAAATGCAGTTTTCAGCACTTACTGCCTTTAAAAACAAAACTAACATTAAAAGAAGTACCAAATTGGAGTCTTCAGCTCTTAAAGCTGAATTCCCCTCCGAACCTCAAAAAATGGGAAACGTGTTTCAGCACTAACACAAATGGCTCAGCAAGCCAGGGAAGGGGCACCCTGGGTCTCGCACGCAGCACTCCAGCTTTGTGCAGGGAGTCAACACTGCAAGAGAGGTCTTCTACCCACAGGGGCCAGGAGGCCCTCTAGAAAGATGTAGGACCACATCACCGAGGCCATCACAGTGTCGCCCCCACCACCTGGCTCCAGTGCCCAAAGAAGCTTCATGGCCTCAGACCACTGGTCAATGTTAGTGAATAGATCTTCAAGAGCCATCCCCTACTAACTGCACCACTAGTCTCACACACTGCTCAATGTACGACTCCGCCACTCCCCCCCCCCCCCAGCACTCACTCACCTACCAACAATTTGTACCAATCATGAGGCACATCTCCCATTCCTAGCCTCACCTCACCCACTTGAAGGAGACCATTCTTGGTAGGGGCATGGCTGAGCCCTTGGCCATACACCCAAGAAATGCAGGCTGCCCAGCCAGTGGTTGGCCAAGAAGAGGGAGAGGAGAGAGAAGAAGACGAAGACAAACAACAACAAAACAAACACCGTCACTCGATTTGACACTCCCACCCACCAGCTCCTCAAGGTCGACCAGCAAGGCCATCTGCAGTGTCCCCCACTTAAAGTCAGCAGCCTTCCACCAGCCATGCTGCAGCCAGTGGGGTAGCACTGCGTGACATCAGTAGGATAGGCAAAGGCACACACAAGACAGTTACTAAGAGAATGCATAAGGGTGATGAGTTGATTTCTTGATGCCATATTGGATGGATAGATGTATAAAGTTGGATTGGAAAGTTTGCTTTGTGGTGGCTTTTATTTCAGCATTGTGTCCAAGAGGACGCCGTGATGGTCAGTAACAGAGGGAATGTAAGGTGTGGGACTAATGTTGAAAGGGGAATTGGGGTTGTGGTCACTGGTACGGCAGGCGATGATTCCATCTCGGATATCCCGGCCCAAAAGGGGCTGTCTGGGTTGTATCCTTCCTTCTGCTTCTTCCTATTCTGTTTCCCCCTCCTCTTCTGTTTCCTCCTCTTCTGCTTCCTCCTCTACGGCTTCCTCCTCTTCTGGTTCCTCCTCTACGGCTTCCTCCTCTTCCGTTTCTTCCTCTTCTGCATCTTCTTCTTCCCTCTGCGAGCAGATGCTGTAAATCTGAAATGACAGCATAAAATGCTGGAAATACTGAGCATGTCAGGCAGCATCTCGACCTGCGACGCGAACTCTGTTTCTCTTTCCACGGTAGTGCCCCAAGAGGGAGGCGGGGTGCTACTGGAAGCGCTGCGAGTGAATATTGCAGCGCTACATGCAGCAGCGCATGGCGCTGCTGCACGTCGTGCCGCGGTACTGCAGGCGTTCCTCCCCTTATTAAAGGGGAGGGGCCTAGCGCAGCGTGACCCGGGGCCCAGTTGGGCCACGTGGGATCGGAGTGCCGGCAAAAGAGCCCGGCACTCAAGAGAAGTGCCGGGCTCATAGAGCATAGCCGGCACCCTGTGGGGGGACTTCACAGGAAGCCGGGGACAGCAACGGGGGCAGGTGCTGGCCAGCAGCCAGCAACAAAAATGACTGCCCGGCACCTCCCCTTTAATTTGCGCCGCCCCGGCCGCAGATAGGCCCCCCTGACCCTGTCGGACATAGCGTCCGGCAGTAAGTCAGGGGGCGCAACCGAAGATCGTGGTCGGGGCGCTGAGCACGGTGATGACATCATTGCCGGAGGTGCAGCACCACAGGTACTAACGGTTACCGCCGCCACTAACCTCCCGCTGAATTTCACGGGAGGCGTTGGCGGCGCTGCGCCCAGGCGCTAGTTGCTTTGCGCCCCGTTAGCGCCCTCTTAGGGAGGCGCAAATCAACTGAAATTTTCCCCCTAAATAATTTTTTTTTTGAATCACGTATTTAAAATTAATTAAAATTACATTAAATTAAATATTTTAAACAAAAATTTAATTTTTTGGAAAAAAATAATTAAAGTTTTTTACGGGGCTAAAAATAAACTTACCTTTTTTAAAAGTATTTTAAAATTATAAATGAGTGAAATTTTTTTTATTTTTTTACTTTTTTAATCTCTAATGCTGGTAAAAGCAGGCCTTACGATTCTTGACAGATCAGAAGTGCCGGTTTTCAGCGCATGCGCTTCGCATGTCTGAAACCGGCACTTGTGAGGCCCCTACGAGTGTGGAGACACCTCGTACACACCCGTGGGGGACGGAAAATACGGGCCGAAGTAGGATCGATACTAGTTTTAGGGAATATCTCTTTAGGAGATCAGGCAGGGGTGCCCAGTTAGACTAAGTCATGAAGAGAAGATTTCTGAGTGTACCTATCCTCCGATACCCCTCACACCAGACACAATGGCTGCTTGTTACCTAGTGCAACTACAAGGAAAGCAGTTTTCGCTTATGTTGATTGGCTGTCAAAAATTAAGATGACGTCCATTAAGTTTTCCCTGAGAGCACATTTCTAGGACCAATAATGATGTTTTGAGGAACATACGTTCATTAAAATCAGCTTAGCACTACATCACTAGAATTGTGAATCTATTGACTGAAGAGTATCCTGGCTGATGTGGGGCAGGTTAGTCCCTTCTCTTTTTCTCTTTGCCACTGCTATATTGATATGTGCATTTAGTTATAGCAATAATATCATTACATACTACTTGAATGGTGAAAGCTTTGCATAATTGAGTGTCATGACAAGCAGTGGTAATTGGTGTAGTTACACTGTTCAATTTTCAGCACCTATCTTATATTAACGTTAAGAAGGTTGTGGCACATGTCTGGCTAACTGTATTGAACAGGTGCTTATTACACTATAAAGCTGCCTATGGGTCAAATTTTGGGAGGTTAAATATATATATTTTGGGATATATGTCCAAGACTAAAGCTGCTGCAACACATACTGTCAATGTATGGTACCAAAATGAGTGGGTACGCCTGTTAATCTTTCAAGTAACTTATTATAAAACTCATGTTTGGAAATGTCGGTGGGTGTTTGAGGTTGTTATAAAATGTAAGCCTTGATTTAAACCCATCCCACTCGACACAAATTGGACAGGTGGGTTGTTAAAATGGTAGCCAGGTGGAGGTGGGGTCCCCGCCTGATGCCACTTTAATTGAGCAAAAATGTTGTTGAGAGAGCAGCCCGCAGCAGGCAGGTGACGGTCTACTTGTCACCCGGTCCGACAATGTCATCGGCACCGCAACGCAATTATAACTGGCAGAAACTCCCAGCTTGAAACCCGCCGGGAAAACTTGGTGGGATTGGTGGCTCACGGACCTACTGATGTGGTATAAAAGGGGCCATGCAGCTGCAACACATGGACCATTGGATCTCCACTGTCTGGCTTGCCAGGAGAGTCTCCAGCTTCCAGATCACTTCTTTCATGCTTTTTTGCCTTACTTTACCTCAGCAATCTTTCTCTCATCATCATGGGTCCTATTATTGCCAGTCCTTTCTGGATCAAGGAACAGTTGGAGGAAGAGGAGTAGTAGCAGTGTCACAAGGCTCAGGAGCTTCAGGGGGTCTCTGGGGCCTCAGGGAGCAGCACCTCTCAGCAGGTGCCATGTGACAGGGTGCTGATCATGGAGGCCATACCCAGCTCACAGGGTTTACAGAGTAACTTTCCTGGACCTATCTGAGGATGACTGCCTCAGGGGGCTTTGTTTCACCAGGCAGACTGTATGAGACAACTGCAACCTCCTGCAAGGTGACCTGCTGCCTACTAGATCAGGGGATCATGCTTTACCAGTGGCTCTCAAAGTCACCACAGACCTCAACTTCTTCACCACTGTCTATTTCCACTCTGCTATGGAGAATATCACCCGCATCTTCCAGCCTGCAGTACACGGCATTTAGCAAGTCACCGATGCCTTCTTCGCCTGAGCTAATCAATACATCTCCTTCCCCACTAACCTCAGCAGTCAGCAGTGGTGAGCTCAGGCATTTGCAGCAGTGGCTGGCGTCCCCAACGTGCAGGACGTCATTGACGGCACAGATGTTGTCAGCAGGGCACCATATCACCAACCAACAGTATTCATCAATAGAAAAGGATACCACTCCATCAGTGTGCAGCTAATGGCTGATCACAGAAATTGGAGAAGCAGGTTTCTGCAAGGTACCCTGGCAGCCATCATAATGCATTTATCCTGAGAAACTCTATCCTTACCCCAGTTTTTGACCTTCCCAGGAATGTGGCACGATGGCTGCTGGGGGACAAGCCATACCACCCTCAGACGTGGCTCATGATATCCTTCCACAATCCCACGACTCCCAGCAACACAGTTATAATGAAAGCCATGGGACCACCAGGACCATAATTAAGCACACCATGGAGAAGCTGAAGATGAGGTTCAGAAGTCTCGATAGGTCTGGGGGTTCCTACAATACGTCACAGAGTCTCCTGCACAGTCATTGTGTGCTGCACACTTCACAATGTTAATAAGAACATAAGAACATAAGAATTAGGAGCAGGGATAGGCCATAGAGCCCCTCGAGCCTACTCCGCCATTCAATAAGATCATGTCTGATCTTCGACCTCAACTCCACTTTCCCACCCGATCCCCATATCCCTTGATTCCCCGAGAGTCCAAAAATCTATCTATCTCAGCTTGAATATACTCAACGATTTAGCATCCACAACCCTTTGGGGTAGAGAATTCCAAAGATTTACAACCCTCTGAGTGAAGAAATTCGTCCTCATCTCAGTCTTAAATGGCCAACACCTTATCCTGAAACTATGCCCCCCTGGTTCTTGACTGTCCAGCCAGGATGAAACAACCACTCAGCATCTACCCTGTCAATCCCCCTCAAAATCTTATGTGTTACAATGAGATCACCTCTCATTCTTCTAAACTCCAGAGAGTATAGGCCCAATTTACTCAATCTCTCCTCATAGGACAACCCTCTCATCCCAGGAATCAATCTAGTGAACCCTTGTTGCACCGCCTCTAAGGCAAGTATATCCTTCCTTAGATAAGGAGACCAAAACTGTGCACAGTACTCCAGGTGTGGTCTCACCATAGCCCTGTATAATTGTAGCAAGACTTCCTTACTCTAGTACTCCCACCCCCTTGCAATAAAGGCCAACATGCCATATGCCTTCCTAATTGCTTGCTGTACCTGAATGCTAACTCTCTGGGCTGGATTTTCATTGACCTGTGAAGGTGGGTTTGGAGGCGTGTGGGGGGTTAAAATTGCGGAAACTGGCGGGCGGGCACAAGCCCGCCTCCATCCCGCCTCCACGCAATTTTCATTAAATTGTGTCTGCTGGTCCCGACTCCGTCTCGCCTCTAAGAGGCGTCTTAGACTGTTAAGGCCCTTAACAAGCACTAAATTGCCTCTATAATGCCATTTTGAAAGGCCTTTGTGATTTTAACCTTTTTTCTACGTGAAGCACGCCTGTTCTGAACCACGAATGTGAAACCTGCTGGCTGGCTGGCTGGATGGATGGATGGATGACTGACAGACATATTTGGGAGTGGTGGTAGATGGGAGACATATCTGGGAGTGGTGGTACAAAAATATCTGGGAGCAGACTTAGGGCTGCTGCTGTTCATTTTGCATCCAGGTCCTCTCACAGCAAAGGCCAGGCAGTCTTTGCAGACCTTCAATGCAGCAGCAATGATGACATCATCAGAGGTGACTTTCAGACTGAAAACACTAATTGGGTCATGGGTTCCCACATGCTGGAACTCAATTGCCCAATTAGGGGAAAATCACATAATTCTCCCACATCCAATTGCAGTCGGGTGGATAACACGAAAAGCGGATGGCATGACCCCAGCCCGCCCCAATTACAAAATCCAGCCCACTGTTTCAGCTTCTGGGGATGAGTTGCCTCCTGGTTGCCCTCACTTCCTCAATGAAAACCTCCAGGGAGGCATCAGTGAACCGTGGGGCAGCCTTTCTGCTCGTCTTGTCTGTCAGAAAGTCTTTTCCAACAGTTCTCATCAGTTTAAAAATGGTTTCAACACAGGAAATAAAAGCAGGGAAGGTAACTTTAAGAGGTGAATTCCCGCTTTAAATACAGTTGGGCGTGGTGCTGGAAATTGCGCGCGGCAGTGGTGTGGGCTGCTCGATACTTCAGGTGGTCGAGAGCGCAACCCACCCATGCTATTCTAATGAGGCCTGGGAGGTAAAATATCCAGGGCCTCATGGTCAGCTCTCTATGGGTGATTCCTGGCCGCCTTGCATCCCGCCCACCCCGATCGTGCCCCGAGTTTAACTTGGAGCTGTAGCATCTGTGCAATGCAATGCCTGACGGGGTACACTGACTAATCGTTTAAAGCGAGGATAGTTGCTGACTTGGAAAAGGAAAGTGACAGAAGAGTCATGTGCAAGCAACATGGTTGTGTTTTCATAACACAATATGATTTTTTTGGAGCATAAAAGTCATAAACATTATCGATGCTATTTTTCAACCATGATTGTACTGATTTAAATTATATATTACCCAAATTCTGCAATGATATTTGCCTATGCAACTTTGTTCTGTGCTTCAAAAGATTTCATACTTGGAAATCAGAAGTGAGAATGTTATCTGACTCTAAAATCTGAATGCTCAGGCCAAATATTGACTAATGGGGGTGAGAGCCAAACTATACTCAATACACAAAGTGACCTCAATCAGGTCAATTCAGGCTAATACAGAGCACGCAACTTTGAATCTGAATGCAACTGACGCTTTAAAAAAGATTGTTTCACCCATGCGCTGGAGAGAATGTTCGCTGCACATGTCCAGCATGAGATAATGGCCCAGAAATTAAACAGTGAGTGTTCCCGCGGGGGTAAGGCTTCCCCGTGATATCTCACTCCGCGCCTACCTTTTTCCTCCGGGCCCACACGAACTTTAGTTTCAAGGCCAGTCCCACATGCAGCTGTGCAGTGTGTGCGTATCCCAGAGGCGCAATTAGTTCGTGCGAGCTCTGGGATCACGTGATTCAGTTAGAGCCAATGGCAGCACACCATCTTTCATTCATAGTTTTCACAGCAAGAGCTGTCAAAGCTATGAATCCTACAACCCCCCAAAAGAACAGCTAAACCTCAATTAAATTTAAAAAAAAGCCATCACATTAATAAAATAAGTATAGTTAAATAAATTAACCACTTTAAACAAAAAATTAAATTTTTGAAAAAATTTAAAATCTTTTTAAAAGTTATAAAAATAAACTTACCTTTCTTTAAAGTCTCTAAAAAAGATAAACCTGTTGAAAAAAATTTAAAATAATACTTAATTAACTACTTACCTTGTTAAAAGAGGGTCTTACGCCTCCTTTCTTCATGTGTAAAATCTTCCATGCTTACCTGCGCGTTCAAAGTTGCAAAAATAACTAAGTGCACTGCGTGCGTGCAGCCTGTAGCGCGCACGCAGTTCACTTAGGAACCGCCCCCTTTTGAATTCACGAAGTGCCGGTTTCCCGCGCATGCGCAGTGCATGCAGGAAACCAGCAATTGGAGACCTAAAACGCGAGAGTACACAGTGCGTACTCTTGCGTATTAGGTCTAATTTTCGGGCCAATGTATTTCAATATGAGTTCACCTGTGTAATGACAAATTTTGGACAAACATGATTTTTTAACATAAGTAACAAAGTTTGGGTGGTGGATTCAGTTTCTCACACTCTAGAAGGCTATGTGGCCTTGTTGTGGTGTGTTTTGTGTCCTGGGATGAGAAGGTAGTCCTATCTTCTCTCGACCCCTCCACAGTCTCTAAATTGTCAGACTGCTTGCGCGACATCCAGTACTGGATGAGCAGAAATTTCCTCCAACTAAATATTGTGAAGACCAAAGCCATTGTCTTCGGGCCCCACCACAAACTCCGTTTCCTTGCCACCGACTCCATCCCTCTCCCGTGCATCTGTCTGAGGCTGAACCACAGTGTTCACAACCTTGGTGTCATATTTGACCTTGAAATTAGCTTCTGACTACATATCCGCTGCATAACTAAGAACGCCTATTTCCACCTCAGTAACATCGCCCGTCTACGCCCCTGCCTCAGCTCATCCGTTGCTGAAACCCTCATTCATGCCTTTGTTACCTCTAGACTTGACTATTCGAATGCTCTCCTGGCTGGCCTCCCACGTTCTACCCTCCGTAAACTTGAGGTCATCCAAAACTCTGCTGCCCGTGTCCTAACTCGCTCCAAGTCCCGTTCACCCATCAACCCTGTGTAAGCAATACCTCAATTTTAAAATTCTCATCCTTGTTTTCAAATCCCTCCATGACCTTGCCTCTCCCTATCTCTGTAATCTCCTCCAGCCCGACAACCCTCCGAGATATCTGCGTCTCTTGAGCATCCCTGATTATAATCGCTCAACCATTGGTGGCTGTGCCTTCAGCTGCCAAGGCCCTAAGCTCTGGAATTCCCTCCCTAAACCTCTCCGCCTCTCTACCTCTCTTTCCTCCTTTAAGACGCTCCTTAAAACCGACCTTTTTGACCAATCTTTTGGTCATCTGCCCTAATATCTCCTTGTGTGGCTCGGTGTCAAATTTTGTTTAATAACTCTCTTGCGAAGTGCCATGGGACGTTTTACTAAGTTAAAGGTGCTATATAAATACAAGTTGTTGTTGATATTGAGGAGAGATTAAGTAGATTGGGCCTATATTCTCTGGAGTTTAGAAGAATGAGAGGTGAACTCATTGAAAAGTATAAGATTCTGAGGGGGATTGACAGGGTAGATGCTGAGAGGATGTTTCCCCTGGCTGGAGAGTCTAGAACTAGGGATCATAGTCTCAGGATAAGGGATCGGCCATTTAGGACTGAGATGGGGAGAAATATCTTCACTCAGAGGGTTGTGAATCTTTGGAACTCTCTACCCCAGAGGGTTGTGGATGCTCAGTCTATGGGGGAGAAATTCATTATAGCCTCGTTTGGGGCACTAACTTTTAAAAGTTGAGAAAATTAGCAGCAGGTGCTAATGTTTCTAAACTTTAAAAAAAATCGGATTTGCGCTCCAGGAAGGAAGTGGAGCGCTAAATCGGCTGGATCGTGCATCGCTGCCACGTTCAAATGCTCCTTCCCTCCCTTAATGGGAAGGGCCATCGCTGCAGGCTCTGCAATATAAAAAGTACCTACCTGGACCACCAAGGCAGCCGTGATCCCACGCGATCAGCCCGGCACTCAAGCAGAGTGCCGGGCTGATCGATCGCGGGCCGGAACCCGCGAACAAAACTGCAACAAGAAAGGTAATTCTTTTTTTTTACAGTACTTACCTCGGCCACCTTGCCTTTAATCATCGCCCCCGAAGCGGCTGGCCGCCCGATGCACGCCTCCTGCAGCTGTCGGTGTTTTCGACCGGCGCTGCTGCAGGGGGTGGAAGTCAATTTCAGGTCCAGGGCGATGCGCACGGTAGTGATGTCACGATCTCCGGGCGAAAGAGATCGGGGCGCAACACTGTAGCGCCGCCGCAAAACTCCCGCCGAATATGGCAGGAGTCGATGTCAGCGCCGTACCCGGTCGCAAAGCCATTTGTGCCCCGTTAAGCCCCCCAATTTTGCCCCCTTTGAGTATATTCAAGACTGAGATTGATAGATTTTTGAATATTAAGGGAATCAAGGGATATGGGGATAGTGCGGGAAAGTAGAGATGTGGTAGGAGATCAGCCATGATCTTATTGAATAGTGGAGCAGGCTCGAGGGGCCAAATGGCCTCCTCCTGCTCTCATTTGTTATGTTCTTATGTTTATCTGATCCCTGGTAATCATGGGGAGGGGCGGGATATGATGCCTTGTGGTAGAGTTAAAAAAAATTCATTCTCAGGATGTGGGCGTCGCTGGCAAGGTTGTCATTTATTGCCCATTTCTAATTGCCATTGAGAAGGTGGTGGTGGCCCTTCTTCTTGAATGATTGCAGTCCATGTGGTGAAGGTACCCTCACAATGTTGTCAGTTAGAGAGTGTCAGAACTTTGACCCAGCGACAAAGAAGGAACAGCGATACAGTATATGTCTAAGTCAGGATGGTGTGTGATCTGGAGGGAAATTTGAAGGTGATGGTGTTCCCATGCACCTGCTGCCCTTCTTCTTCTAGGTGATAAGAGGTTGTGGGTTTGGGAGGTGCTGCCGAAGAAGCCATGACAACTTGCTGCAGTGTGTTCTGCAGATAGTACACACTGCAGCCGTGGTAGGCCGTCTGTGAAAGGAGTGAATATTTAAGATGCCACACAAGAGGTTATTAAACAAAATTAGGGCTCATTGGATTGGGGGTAATATACTAGCATGGATTGAGGATCGGTTAACGGACAGAAAACAGAGAGTAGGAATAAATGGGTCATTTTCGGGTTGGCAGGCTGTAACTAGTGAGGTACCAGAAGGATCAGTGCTTGGGTATCAGCTATTCACAATCTACATCAATGATTTGGATGAGGGGACCAAATGTAATGGCCCAAAAATTCATCTCGGTGCGCGAGAGTACGCACTGCGTACTCTCGCGTATTCCCTCTGCAATTGCCGGTTTTCTGCATGCCCTGCGCATGCGCTGAAAACCGGCAATTGCTCTTTTGAAAAGGGGGCGGTTCCTCGGTGCATCGCGTGCGCGCTACAGGCTGCGCGCACGCTGTGCACTTCATGCTTTGGACACGCAGGTAAGTACTGAAGATTTTAGAAATGTAAAAAGGAGGAGTAAGACCCACTTTTAACAAGGTAAGTAGTGAATTAAGTATTTTTTTGAATTTTTTTTTACAGGTATATCTTTTTTAGAGACTTTAAAGACAGGTAAGTTTATTTTTATAACTTTTTAAAAGATTTTAAATTTTTTCAAAAATTTAATTTTTTATTTAAAATGGTTAATTTATTTAACTATACTTATTTTATTAATGTGATGGTTTTTTTTAAATTTAATTGAGGTTTAGCTGTTATTTTGGGGGGGTGTAAGATTCATAGATTTCACAGCACGTCTGTGAAACTTATGAATGGAAGATGGTGTGCTGCCATTGGCTCTAACTGAGTCACGTGATCCCACAGCTCGCACAAATTCACTACGCCGGTGGGATACGCAAGCACTGCCCGGCTGATGTCTGGAACATCAAGTTCGTGCGAGCTGGATCTGAAAAAGCACAAGCGAGGTGAGAGATCGCGGGGAAGGCTTACCCCCGCGGGAACAGAGCGAGATCAATTTCTGGGCCAATATATCCAAGTTTGCTGATGATACAAAGCTGGGTGGGAATGTAAGTTGTGAGGAGGATGCAAGGAGGTTTCAAGGAGATATAGACAGGCTAAATGAGTGGGCAAGAACATAGCAAATGGAATATAATGTGGAGAAATGTGAAGTTATCCACTTTGGTAAGAAAAATAGAAAAGCAGAGTATTTTTTAAATGGTGAGAGATTGGGAAATGTTGGTGTTCAGAGGGACCTGGATATCCTTGTACATGAATCACTGAAAGTTAACATGCAGGTACGACAAGCAATTAGGAAAGCAAATGGTATGTTGGTCTTTATTACAAGAGGATTTGAGTATAAGAGTAAAGACGTCTTACTGCGATTATATAGGGCCCTGGCGAGACCACACCTGGAGTATTGTGTACAGTTTTGGTCTCCTTACCTAAGGAAGGGTATACTTGCCATAGAGGGAGTGCAACGAAGGTTCACCAGACTGGTTCCTGGGATGGGGTGATTCTCCTTTGAGGACAGATTGTGTAGACTAGGCCTATATTCTCTAGAGTTTAGAAGAATGAGAGGTGATCTCATTGAAACATACAAAATTCTTACAGGGCTTGACAGGGTAGATACAGGAAGGATGTTTCCCCTGGCTGGGGAGTCTAGAACCAGGGGTCACAGTCTCAGAATAAGGGGTCGGCCATTTAGGACTGGGATGAGGAGAAATTTCTTCACTCAGAGGGTGGTGAATCTTTGGAATTCTCTACCCCAGAGGGCTGTGGAGGCTCAGTCGTTGAATATATTCAAGACAGAGATCGATAGATTTTTGAATATTAAGGAAATCAAGGGATATGGGGATAGTTCAGGAAGGTGGAGTTGAGGTAGAAGATCAGCCATGATCTTATTGAATGGTGGAACAGGCTCTAAGGGCCGAATGGCCTACTCCTGCTCCTATTTCTTATGTTCTTTTTTTAAATTCGTTTATGGGATCAGGGCATCGCTGGCAATGCCAGCATTTATTGCCCATCCCTAGCTGCCCTTGAGAAGGTGGTGGTGAGCCGCCACCTTGAACCGCTGCAGTCTGTGTGGTGATGGTACTCCCACAGTGCTGTTAGGTAGGGAGTTCCAGGATTTTGACCCAGCGACGATGAAGGATCAGCGATATACTTCTAAGTCAGGATGGTGTATGACTTGGAGGGGAACTTGGAGGTGGTGGTGTTCCCATGCACCTGCTGCCCTTGTCCTTCTAGGTGGAAGAGGTCGCGGGTTTGGGAGGTGCTGCCGAAGAAGCCTTAGCGAGTTGCTGCAGTGCATCTTGTAGATGGTACACACTGCAGCCACGGTACGCCGGTGATGGAGGGAGTGAATTTTAAGGTGGTGGATGGGGTGCCAATCAAACGGGCTGCTTTGTCCTGGATGGTGTCAAGCTTCTTGAGTGTTGTTGGAGCTGCACTCATCCAAGCAAAAGGAGAGTATTCCATCATACTCCTTACTTGTGCCTTATGTTCTTATAGTAGATGGGGTGCCAGATAAGTGGACTGCTCTGTCCTGGATGGTGTTTAGCTTCTTGTATATTGTTGCAGTTGAACACATCCAGGTAAGTGGAAAGTATTCCATCACATTACTGACATGTGCATTGTAGGTGATGGAGAAGGTTTGGGGAGTAAGGAAGTGAGCCACTCGCCACAGAATACCAGCCTCTGACCTGCTGATCGAGCCACGGCATTTATGTGGCAATTCCAGTTGAGTTTTTGGTCCATGGTGACCCCCAGGGTGTTGATGGTGGGGGATTCGACGATGGTAATGCCATTGAATTGCGAAGGGGAGGTGGTTAGACTCTCTTGTTAGAGATGGTCATTGTCTGGCACTTGTGTGGCATGAATGTTACTTGCCACTTATCAGCCCAGGCTGATTATTGTCCAGATCTTGCTGCATGTGGGCATGGACTGCTTCATTTCCTAAGGAATTGTGAATGGAACTAAACACTGTGCAATCATCAGCGAACAGCCCCACATCTGACCTTATGATAGAGGGAAGGTCATTGATGAAGCAGCTGAAGATAGTTGGGCCTAGGATGCTGCCCTGAGGAACTACTTCAGCAATGTCCTGGGGCTGGGATGTTTGGCCTCCAACAACTACAGCCATCTTCCTTTGTGCTAGGTATGACTCTAGACAATGGAGAGTTTTCCCCCTGATTCCCATTGACTGCAGTTTTACTAGTGCTCCTTGGTGTCACATTGGGTCGAATGCTGCCTTATTGTCCAGGGCCATCATTCGCATCTCACCTCTGGAATTCATCTCTTGTGTCCATGTTTGGACCAAGGCTGTAATGAGGTCTGGAGCCGAGTAGTCCTGGTGGAACTCAAGCTGAGCATTGGTGAGCTAGTTATTGGTGAGTAAGTGCTAGTTGATAGCATTGTTGTTAACTTCTTCCATCACTTTACTGCTGATTGGGAGTTGGATGATAGGGCGGAAATTGGCTTTGTTGGATTTTTCTGGCTTTTTGTGGACAGGGCATGCTGTTGGAATGTTGGGGGAACTGGTTGAGACTTTTCTTGTTAGTGATGGTCATTGCCTGAGCCTTAAGTGGCACGAATGTTGCCTGCCATTTGCCAGCTCAAGCCTGGATGTTGTCCAGATCCTGCTGTAGGCTTGCTTGGCCTGCTTCATTATTGGAGGAAGTGTGAATGGAGCTGAACACTGTAGTATCATCAGCGAACCTCCCCACTCCTGACTTTTTGACAGAGGGAAGGTCATTGATGAAGCAGCTGTGGATCATTGTGCTAAGGATGCTGCTTTACGTGATTGTGGCAGCAATGTCCTGGGACTGCAATGATTCTTCTCCAACATCAATGACTGTCTTCTTTTGTGTCAGGTGTGACTCCAACCACTGAAGGTTTTTCCCATTGACCTCCATTGAGCTCACTTTTGCTAGGGTTCCTTGATGCCATATTCAGTCGAATGCTGCTTTGATTTAGAAGGCAGCTACTCTCACCTCTCTTCTGGCATTCAATTCTTGCATTCAAGTTTGGATCAAGGTTGCGATGAGGTCTGGAGCTGAGTGGTTCTGGCAGAACTCAACTGAACATCAGTGAACATAGCATTGTTTTCTGGCTTGTTTTCTATTCACTTTTTTCCTCCCTAGCCCAGGGTGTTGAATTGTAGTACCCCTACCGACAGCCCATGTATGTGCAGGCACTAGAGATGGTCTTCCAGAATATGTAGCAGATGGCAGGGATAGTAGAAGAGCCCATTGCCAGCTTCTGCCACACCGTGATGGATGGGTTTGAACCACTTGGGCCAGCATGGTTCGTGTGGCAACTCCAGGCCAACCTGCAGTGGATGTTCCTATCACAGAAGCCCTGAAGACAGTCTTAGCTCTTGGTATAGATGCTTAGTCTGCTGCCATACAAGCCTGGGGTCCAAACTAGAGATCACTGTCTCTTCCAGTTTCCAAGAGGTGCAGAACACCATCTTTCAGGGCTTCAGTGTTTCGATTGGTACTGTTCAGTGCCATGGTTAGTCAACAAATCCATTATTGTTGTATCATGTGACTACTAGTATGGTAGAAGGCAAAGCAAATGGACCTTTTTACATCTAGCAATGTTCCTATGTCTGATTTCCCACTAATCAAGTGCCTGGTACCTAGCATAGCAGTCTTTTGCTCACTTGGTGGCGCTGTTTCTTAGGATATCTGCACATGCATGCCCTTCGCCAGCTCCCTCAAATACTGGCACAAATGGCTGAAAGAAAGCAGAGCCAGCACAAGAGATGCAGCCTGTAGCTGGCTCATGTAGGGACTTAGCTGCTTGATGGCAACACACTCCTGCCACGCAAGGTAACACTTAGAAGGAACACTAAATTAGGGTTAAGAACATAAGAACATAAGAAATAGGAGCAGGAGTAGGCCAATCGGCCCCTCGAGCCTGCTCCGCCATTCAATAAGATCATGGCTCAATAAGAGTTCCAACATTACTCATTGGCACCAAGGGGAAGCCTGGTGGTAGGAGGCACTAGGCATATGTGCACACTGGGTTGTAAATAAAATTATGGTTGCACTGAAGTTGTACATGCAAACATTGTTTTTGGCAAAGTTTTGAAGAGGTTTCAATGAGGTGGCATGAAGGGGAGAACTGTGAGTTGATGCACACAGAGAAGGGTCTGTATTTATGATATATTTGTGATGGGAAGGGAAGACATAGACAAGACTGTTCCTGCAGTGGGTCAATACAGTAGTCAAGAAAAGGTCTCTCATATCAAATTGCATTACTCTTTTTTCAGCTGGCAACAGGTAATCATTTGCATCCTCTTCATGGTGCTTCTGTTTGTCTTCATAATTCCTCTGTGCCTGCCATGAGGAGTCCTCTTTATAAAGCAAAGTTGCGCAGTATGTGACGTACATCACTATCCTTGAGACCGTAGGTAGTCTATATCGTCAATCTGATCCAAGCACCAGGAGCATAGCTTCAAAATTAAAATTTTTTACTCTACGATGACTCTGGTGGCAGAATGAAGCTTGCTAGAACAGTGATCAGTTGATGTCCTAGACGAATACATAAGCTATAATGTCCTGGACTCTTGAAACCTGCTAGATGATAAAGGTTTGGAGCCCTTTCCAGTTGCTGTCTCCTTTCCACTGGGAGAGGTATGAAGATGTTTCCGCTGACAAAAATGGCCATCAGGAAAGAACATCAGACAGGCTTATGTGATAGACATTGCCTGTGGCGGTGCGGAAGGATCCTGTTGCATATAAGCTAACACCATAGTGACCTTCATAGTTATGAGAAGAGCTGTCCCAGGCATGTCAATAAGTCAGCTAGCAGTAGATGGCATAGCTTGGTCACTACCTCTGCACCAAAGTGGAGACAAATCTTCACTGATATACTCAGGTAGGAGTGGCTGGATCTATAAACAGGGGTCTTTGGGTGCTGACAGCAGTGGACATATGACCTGAGGTGTCTTTGGACCTGTAGATAGTGTCCCCTCCTGAATTGGCCCATCTCATCTGATTCATACAGCACTATGGAAGCAGCCAAAGGGATTCCCACCCTCCCAACCCTGTCAGCTGTCACTACTGTAATTGGTAAGACTTCAGGAAAGTGAGGCTTTGTGATCTGAAGGCATCGGCAAAAAGGAAGAAGGATAGTAGTATGCAAGCTGTTCAGTGCAGAAGCAGAAACATGCTCCCAGCCAAAACAAATGCACTTAAGCATCAACAGAAACAGCAACTTTTCTTTAACAATTACTCCAAAGCAAGCCCGGCTCGTTTTGCAGTCATGTGCCCATCTTATCGTGTGTCAGCTGTGGCTCAGTGGATTGCACTCTCGCCTCTGAGTCAGAAGGTTGTGGGTTCAAGTCCCACTCCAGGGACTTGAGCACATAATCCCAGCTGAAACTCCAGTGCAGTACGGAGGAAGTGCTGCACTGTTGGAGGTGCTGTCTTTCGGATGAGACGTTAAACCAAGGCTCTCTTGGATGGACATAAAAGATCCCATGGCACTATTTCGAAGATGAGGAGGGGAGATCTCCCTGGTATCCTGGCCAGTATTTATCCCTCAACCAACAGCTAAAACAGATTAGAGTCATAGAGAGAGTCATTTCTGGTCAATTTCATATTGCTGTTGGTGGGAGCTTGCTGCGTGTAAGTAAGGTGCCACTTTTCCCTCATTACAAACAGTGACTACACTTCAAAAGGGCAATAAAGCACTTTGGGGTGTCCTGAGGTTGTTAAAGGCACTATATAAATACAAGTCTTTCTTTCTTTCCTGTATGGGTGAGGTCAATACTGGGGATGGAGCCTTGCCTGAAGTTGTGAAATTCAGCATTGGCGCCTCATTATATTAGTGATTTAAAGCTAATGAGGTTTGCATATGCCTGTGGCGTGGCCACATTCTGCTCCCATCTCCGTAAATCCCTCATTACAAAATTAATTTACGCCCTGTGCCTGTCAGTGGCTTGGCCCTGTGCCGCCAGTGGTGCCTTGCAAATTTGATGCCGATGTATGTACTGCAGACAACAGTCTTTTCTCAGTTACTCCCTCTGAGAATGTAGCTGTCATTGGGAAGATCTGCCACACATCGTCCTTGTGTTCCACATCAGTTTCAAATCTTCCGGGCATGGTGGCTGTGAGCGATTTTCATGCACTTGCATGCAGATTTCTAAAACCGTTCATTTTTCTCTTCGTGTTCCAAAAGTAGTAATCTTTCAAAATACTGATTTATGACACATCATAAAAACTCCTTCCAAGCAGCACACAAATTCTAAGGCTTAAGAAAAAACAACATAATGAACCATGGCAAGAAGCTAACGGGAAGTACTGCTCTAGAGAATAAGTAGCATCATCACTACCAGTCAGTGAGATACATATTTAACCTGTTTAGCATCATAATTAAATAAGTGAAAGAAGCTTGTAGTAAATTATATGAATGGTAAGTGGGATTTTTTTTGTATTTCAGCTGGCAAAACAGTTGGAGATGACTGTAAGAGGCTAGGGACTGGATTTTTCTCAGCGTGGTGGTGTTCTGTCTGGTCAGGACTTCCATTCGTCCGTCTGACACTGCTGCAACCATGAGACATGGCAGGGGCTCTGAGTGGGATTTTCACTGCCAGGGTGGAGCCTGCTCGTGCCACTGAGGAAACTCCGGAAGCGGCAAGCGACCTTAAAAGGGCAAAAGAGCCTTGAAGATGGCAAGAGCTGTAACAGTGAGACCCAGACAAGTAGGTGAATGGGAGCCAATTTGCATGTTGTGGGCGGGGGAGAGGAAGGCCACCCCCACCCTATTTTCCCACCATTTCCACTGCCACCCCGTCTGATTTTAGGTGAGATATTGGCGGAAAATTCATAGGTTTTCCAATTGGTGGCGCGGTGGACTTTGTGCCTGTCGATCCTGGTGAGTGCTAACCCCAGAAGTTGTTCCAGAGTCGGGCTCATTTGCATATTAAGAGTTGGCTCCCAGTGATTGTCGCGCATCACTGGTTGCCCACTGGAGGTGGAGGGGAGGCGGTGCAAAAGTCTGTTGTCCCTGGCACAGCGTAGTGTGGCTGACAGCGATTGCAGAAGAAAAGAAATATTAAATCTTTTTTTTGCAAATCTCCCCTAGCTTAGTCCAATTGTTTTTGGGATGTGGGCGTCACTGCTCTGTGATTGCACTAGACAAAGTAGCCCTTTAAACCAGACCCCCCACCTCCTTATTAATGCTTTGCGTTGCTAAATAATTAATGACAGGAAATTGGTCGGATGACGTTTTCTTGTTATTAACCTCTAATTTGAATACACCTGTCCAAACAATGAACGGATAGATTCCAACATCTGCCATCACTTCTGGCGGGAAATTTTGGAAGTGATAGTGGATGCTGGGAAGTTGGTGGGATGGCTCCCTAGCCCAATTCCCACCTTCAACTGCCCTGTTCTTGCATGGAATTGGGTGGTAACAGGGTGGAAATCCAGCCCGAGATGTCCTCTAAAATTGACCTTGTTGGTTAAACGAAGACATTGACCTTCAAATTACAGGTGGGATTCCAGTATCGGAACCTTTCATGGCATCATCTGAAATGCCTCTCGTTTCTATTTAAGCAGAGATGTGGACCTGTTTTTAAAAATAGGCTTACGTGTCTGTCTCAAATAACGAAGAGAGGAATTTCAGACAAAGGTTTCTTATGTTGGTATCCCACTGTACAATTTCAGAGCCTTGGAGAATTTATAGTGGGCTCTGAGGAATAAGCCACCACTCTCCTAAGGCCTAATGCGTGCTTCAAAACCACAATTCAGTAAGTAATTCTGTATAGGGGGACTGGTTAGTAGGTAACACTGCCAGGAAGGGAAGTACAGGGAATTGCAGAGAGAGAAGAGCCCGTGAGTGAAGCTTTACCCTTGCGTGAAATTGTTTTTGGTTTGATATAAAATGTTGAGATGCAGCTGCTGCAGCTCTTGTGCTCCTGGCATGGACATAGTTAAATTCAGATTACTCATTTAGAGTTTTTAGAATTTGTTAACTTTTAAAATATTGTTTATTTTTGTCAGTCTCTGGGCTGGATTTTCATTGACCCGTGGAGGCGGGTTTGGAGGCGTGTGGGGGGTTAAAATTGCGAAAACTGGCGGGCGGGCACAAGTCCGCCTCCATCCCGCCTCCACGCAATTTTCATGAAATCGTGTCTGCTGGTCCCGCCTGCGTCCCGCCTTTAAGAGATAGGATAGGCTGTTAAGGCCCTTAACAAGCACTAAATTGGCTCTATAATGCCATTTTGAAAGGCCTTTGTGATTTTAACCCTTGTTCTACGTGAAGCACGCCTGTTCTGAACCACGAATTGTGCAACCTGGCGGGAGCACATTTGGCATTAGGTGTATATTGCCTCTCCTGATGATCAATCTTCATCCTTTTGAAATCTACCCCTAACCCTCTTACTATGATAACTGTATCCCTCTTTATCCTAATGAAAGAAAGACTTGCAATTATATAGCGCATTTCATGACCTCAGGACATCCCAAAGCACTTTACATCCAATGATGTACTTTTTGAAGTGTAGTCATTGTTCTGACCCATAACGGACAACATGCTTTTCAAGATATTAAGGGGAACAGTTAGGGTAGATAGAGAGAAACTATTTCCACTGGTTGGGGATTCTGGAACTACGGGGCATAGTCTAAAAATTAGAGCCAGACCTTTCAGGAGTGAAATTAGGAAACACTTCTACACACAAAGGGTGGTAGAAGTTTGGAACTCTCTTCCACAAGCGGCAATTGATGCTCGATCAATTGTTAATTTTAAATCGGAGATTGATAGCTTTCTGTTAACCAAAGGTATTAAGGGATATGGGCCAAAGGCGGGTATATGGAGTTAGGTCGCAGATCTCATTGAATGGCAGAACAGGCTCGAGGGGCTGAATGGCCTACTACTGTTCCTATGTTCCTATGTTCCAGCAAGTGCCCAAATCAAGAGGCCAGAGGTTTGACAGAAATTGGACCTTGGGTCTCATTGTAATAATAGCGTGAGCTTCCGGTGCTTGTCGCCCCTCCAGAGGCAGCTCGCCCACGTACCTGGATCCAATTTGGGCCACTTACTTTATCAGCGTTGGCTCTCAGGTAAGCCCTGGGAAAGGGGGGAGGAGAATGGGAATGGGAGCTAGCGTGGTGCTGAGATGCGCTCTCCAGGGACCTCTGCCACGGACCCCACCAAAGTTCACGGGGTTCGGAAATTAATCTGATTTACCTACCAATGGTGTGTGCTCACACCACTATGGGCACCCACCGTTAGAAACATTCCAAAACATCTGGTGGAGGAGCCTCGGACACGGGGTGGGTGGGGGTGAGGGAGGGTATCCAGACCCCCTCCGAAAAGAACATTTTGCTGACCCATAGCCCTCTTTTAATGGGGCTGTTGCACAAAATATTGTTTGTTAAAAAAAAGGATTTTTCTTGTCGGAGGCCCAGGACACGATTTTGGTCTGGATCCCCAGTTGACCCCCACTTCCGCCTCTGTGAGGAGGTACTCCGGCCTGGCGAGGCATACCTCTGCCAAGCAGAGGTTTCTAGGACATAGGGAATCCCAAAGTAGGCAATCCTTGCGGCATATGGTGATGGTTTTGTTTTGAGCTGGTTCTGCCCACTTTAGCAGTAGATGGAGGCCTGGAATAATTTTCAGCCATTTCAGTGGATTTTTGGGGCCTGTAGGAACAAGGGAAGACTTCGTGGGGTAACAAGCTTTGAGGTCCTGGGAAAGCATGAGTTAGAGTGGGAAAGTGTGCAATGTGTCTTGATTTTAACACGGTATGTTGGGAGAAGGAATGTAGGATAACATATTTGCAACTTAGAGGAGAGGAAAGTTCAGTGAAGCCCTGGCCATAGTAGTATCAATAAAATATAAAGAAACAAGAAATGTTGCAAAGAAGCTGAAGAGTAGAGGTGCAAGAGGGATCGCTTAACAAACGACAAGGTTTTGCTTGCGGCATGCTAAGGAGTAGGAGAGAGATAATAAAATTAAAAGAGCCTCCACCAATATGGAATCAATTTTTAATCTGGGATGGAACTGGGCTTAATATAACGTTAAGAGTTGTTGAAGGAAATGAAATGTTTGGCATGAAAGAGGAAATAAAGCTTCTTGCAGGCAGCTTTCACAACGGAAGAGCTGTGGGAGTTCCCTTTGAGGTCAAAGGAGATAGTGAGGCCAAGAATATTGATAAAAGCGGACTAAGGGTGAAGCCACCAAAAGTAAGAGGTAGCATTTATTGAGTAAACTTGTGGAGAAGAAAGAAAGAAAGAATTTGCATTTATATAGCACCTTTCATGACTTCAGGATATTCGAAAGCGCTTTACAGCCAATGAAATATTTTTTGACATGTAGTCACTGTTGTAATGTAGGAACTACGGCAGCAAATTTGCGCACAGCAAGCTCCCACAAATAGTATTGAGATAATGACCAGATAACCTGTTTTAGTGATTTTGGTTGACGGATAAATATTAGCCAGGTAATCGGGGTTAACTCCCCTGCTCTTCTACGAATAGTGCCATGGGATCTCTCACGTCCACCTGAGAGGGCAGACGGGGCCTCGGTTTAACGTCTCATCCATGATGGCACCTCTGACAGTGCAACACTTCCTCAATACTGCACTGCATTGAGGTGTCAGCCTAGATTATATGCTCAAGCCTCTGGAGAAGAACTTGAACCCACAGTTTACTGGTTCAAAGACGAGAGCGCTACCACTGAACCAAGGCTGACATCTGTAGCCTTGAAAACACGAAGAAACTGTGGGTTCAAATTTCCCGAAGCTTCACTGACTGCCGGAAGTGCAATGGGGTGGTATTTCCGCCTGCCAGTCTGCAAATTCTGGGGCTAGGATCATCTGCATAAAATGGGTGGACACCTGTGTCATTTCCAGCACTCGCTGGGAACCAGGAACTTTGAAGTGGTACCTTGCTGTTCCTTTGGAGGGAAGAGACTGAAAATCATTGGTTTTGTTTTTCAAAATATGATCCATTTTGCAGTAACGTCATTTCTAACAGCAATCAATTGCACTGTGATAGATTGCCATTAAAAAAGGGTCACTGACCAGCAGAACCGATACCACCCCAAATATCCCCCCCAACCCCCCCCCCCCCCCGCCCCCCACTCCGTCTATCTTACACTCTTGTCACAGCCACCAAGGCCCAGGAATTTCAGGCCTTGCGTCTTTGAAGAATTGATTAATTTTCCCATCACAAGGCATGGAGAAGATCATTACATTGCAACAGGACTAGAGATTTTGCGCAATGTGATCTGAAAAAGTTGATGATGTAACGTATTAGTAAAGTGGATAGATTTGGACGATGGATAGAGTTGGATGAAGAGTGAAGGAGGTTATTAATATGAGAGAAGACATCTCTTTTGAAGCCCCGAAGTAATGGAGAGTCAGAGGATGAGCCATCAACAACAGCACGGATAGATTGCTCTGAGAAAAAACTTTCCACAGGGGTTCACCTGATCGCCCGTCATAACTTCAGTGGAAGATTGGAACCCCTGCAGTAATTGTGAAAACGGCCATTTTTGCTGTTTCTCCAAAGTTTCCGCTGATCCTCTGCCAAAGTTCCTGCTGAAATTCTAGGCGTAGATTTCCATGAAAATACCATATAATGGTAATTAGTTTAGTGGTCCACAGTGCCAGACCCTGTCAAACGTCTTGGAAATGTCCCAAATGATGAAGAGTGATTCATCAAAGTATTCATTAACAGAATGAATCAGCCAGCAAATTCAGGAGATTAAGAGATACGCCATGAGTTGCAAATGTCTAGAACTTGCTGGTCAATTTACGCTGGTCCACCGTTTGCTTTGCACAAACGGCATCTCGCCCTTAGCTTCCCTGTAGTTTTGAAGAACTTGCTGGATTTGCACATTAATTGTCCATTAAACTCGCCACAGAAAGTTAATTAACAGTGTAAGTACCTTTTTAACGACGTGATCATTGTTAATGCAACGCCCAGACATGGCACAATTTAAACTGTGGAGTCTCATTCCTTCAGGTGGTAAATTGCTCTTGGAGATTTTAAAAATGTGAAATTTAAAATTTTTAAATCTTTTTCTTATTTTTCCTTCTGTCTCTTTTTTTCTCTCTTAATTCAATCTTTCTTTCCCTCTCTCTTTTTGTATCTGATTTAATTCTCATTCACCCTCCTCCCCTGTCGTTACTCTGTTTCTTTCTCAATCCTTAAATCTCATTGGTTAAGGCGATACACTGTTGGTCCTGCCGCTCACTAAGGTCCCAGGTGCCCCATTGCCCTCGCCACGCCATTATCAGCTCGCACTTCCAGCAAGTTATGGCGCAGAACATTTTGGAGCTGAAGGGTGCAGAAAAAGGTCTAACTAACGGGGCACACCACAAGGTGCCCCGCTCCAGCAAGATCCGGCCCATTCAGTCACAAGCCTTAGGTGTGTTTTTCAGGTAGCCCACTTCCTATTCCAAATGGCTGTGGTTTTAACATTGCACAGCATATTATGCTGAAGAATCTGAATTGGTGCTTTTTTTGGTTTTAAACAACTTCTCCTGATGGCGCACCAATATCAGTGTTCTCGCTCAGGCCAACATCCCCAGCATCGAAGCTTTGACCACGCTCGATCAGCTCCGATGGACGGGCCACATCGTCCGCATGCCCGATACGAGACTCCCAAAACAAGCGCTCTACTTGGAGCTTCGACACAGCAAGAGAGCCCCAGGTGGGCAGAGGAAACGCTTCAAGGACACCCTCAAAGCCTCCTTGAAAAAATGCAACATCCCCACCGACACCTAGGAATCCCTGGCCCAAAACCGCACAAAGTAGAGGAGAAGCATCCGGGAAGGCGCCGAACACCTCGAGTCTCTTCGCCGGGAGCAAGCGGAAACCAAGCGCAAACAGCGGAAGGAGTGCACATCAACCCAAGCACCTCACCCACCCGCCCCTTGAACCACCGTCTGCCCCACCTGTGACAGAGACTGTAGGTCCCGCATTGGACTCATCAGTCACCTGAGAACTCATTTTTAGTGTGGAAGCAAGTCATCCTCGGTTCCAAGGGACTGCCAGAGAGAGAGAGAGTGGGTAAAAGCACCATGTGGCATAGTCGTGACCTGTAGTAGATCAGGAAGGACTCGGGTTTGCTCCCTGGGCTTTACTGGGTTAGTTGATTATAGCCAGAGCATCATTGGGAGCATTGCAGTCGATCTTAATAACTCCAGCCTCAGGAGAGGAAATATCAGCCCAAAGCTCCCATTCTTGATCACTGTCCAGAAAGTCCTGCTCAAAAGTTTGCGTGTGTGTATGGATTACCCAGAGAGTGGTGAGAATGTGGAACTCGCTACCACAGGGAGTAGTTGAGGCAAATAGTATAGATGCATTTAAGGGGAAGCTAGATAAGCATATGAATAGAGGGTTATACTGATAGAGTTAGATGAGGAAGGATGGGAGGAGGCTTGAGTTGAGCATAAACGCCGGCATGGACTGGTTGGGCCGAATGTCCTGTTTCTGTGCTGTTTATTCCATGTAATTCTATGGCTCTGTGATTGAACAGCCTGCTGATGCTCACTGCCTAGGCTCCTACATGAAGAATTAACCCTTCGAATGAGGTAGCGGGAGATTGGCAGGACCCCTAGTGTGAGTCACTGGCTCCAGGGAAGAGCGGGTGGGAAAAATGCAACAGAAAAAAAGGCACAATTAAATACCTTTTATACTTTAGTGAATTAATATTGGACTTAAATCAGGATCGTTTCACAATCTAGCATGCAACACAGATACGTCGATAAATGAAAATATCAGCATCCATTTCGAACTTAAGTTATCATTGTGATAAAAATAAGCACTGCTTGCTTCTTCCAATCCAGGAGGCAGAGAGTATCCATTATAGGTAAATAAATGTCCATTATATTATGTTGACAGATCTTTATACTAGAACATCAGTTCTCAGACAGTATTTTTGCTTTTGCATGCACATGTTGTTCTCATTTTAATACTTATCTGTCACAAATCTTCTTGTATATAGCCACTTGTCAAATTGTTAAAGAAAACAGCTTTCTGTACGGAACAGTGTAATTTATTACTGAACCCAAGAATCAACCAACCAGTTGGTTTGGTTAGGGTCATGTGGTTTAGGCCAAATCGAAATAAATCAACCAAACAAATGATTGAGTGAAGGCAAATATTGGTTTTCTTTGCAAAAGCAAAGAGAGCCTGTTTTTTCTTAATGCCAGAAAAATATCTTGCACAAACACCGAAGTCACAATTTTTTTTGCTGACATATTTGGTATTTTTTATGAAGTAGAAACATTCTATTTGAATACTCGTTTGCATTCTACTTGGCCTTGAGCCTTTGCTGGTATATTTATAACAGTACCTACTTTGCGAAAGGCCTGTTGAAGGGTGAAACATGCTGATAGCACTTGGGTGATGCAGGAAGTGGTCAGAGCTTGGCTGTTGAGGATCCTAATCAATAGAAGCCAAAGGAAAAAGCAACACATTATCTGTGGTTACTGCTGGGTGTGTTTCAGTCATCGCTCTACTATTGGATAGGGGTGTAGCTCAGGCCATCAACTACAATTGCAACATGCCTCTACAGAATCTGCATTTAAAGGGGCAGAATCCTTTAATTTGGGTTTATACGCACTGAAAGCCTAATTATGTATTTTGCTTAACTAGGTTTTTGCTATGTAATATAGAAAAATAAATTGTCATTACAGGGAAAAAAAGCATTTGCAGACGGTTATAATTTCGAGTTTCATTTGGAACCAGTTTCCTTTCATCAGTTTCCAAGCAGTTCCTGTGAACAGTCTAATCCCCGAGGATCTAGGTGCTATAAGCCCGCATCTTACGCCTTTGCAGAATTGGGGTGTTACTTTGGTGTGTCGGGACTTCTCCCCATCACACGGATGAGCCCCGGACCTGGGCTGATCTGCTGGCCAATGAGGTTATTACAGTATTTTCGGCAGGCTCCCTGGCCTCTGGCAAGGATTCCACTGGTTGTGGCGGCCCACATGGCATTGGCAGTGGTCTCCAAGCTGACGAGAAAACCTCATTAAATGTTTTGTGCTACAACCTTTTGTGACTAATTGTATCGGCTAAGGTGGCCCTTTAGCTTTTAAAGGCTCTCCTGTCACCGTAGCAACCTTGGATGCCTGGAAGACGTTGGTGTTCCTAGTGCCCAGCGTTGCCAGGGCGCGAATGACAGGATATTGTGTCAGATGACATATTCTCATCATTTGCGTTTCATTAGATATGTGTCTGCCCATATTAGAGCAGATGTATTCTACGCTGCCCCGTCACTCGCAAAAGTGGCAGGGGCAAGTAGAGAGCCGGTTGAAGCAGTTGCCAAAGAACTTTTCTCCCAGGTCTGCCGGAGTTATGCCAGGGAGCCAGTGTAACCCCAGTGAAAAACCTTGCCCCTGACGCATTTATTTACAGTTAAAGAACAATATGAAGCACGTAACAATCAATAAAAATACTAGCAGAAATTCATCCCCAAGTATTGACTGTTCACCAATTTAAATTTATGCCTCTGATTGCACTTTTCTGGCTTAATTCGAAATATTGTGGGTTTACCGTATCTATGCCACTTAATATTTTAGACATTTTGGTGAGGTCCCCCCTTTTCCCTAGACAGTAGAGATTGAGTTTCCCTCATCGTTCTTCATAGCTCATCTGTTTTACTTCGGGTCAATTTTACTTTTTCCTGCACCTTCTCCAACGGATCTACATGTTTTTTTTGTGGCATGGTGACCAGAATTGTACATGGTTTTCCAACTGAGGCCTTACTCTGCTTTTAAAGCCTTAGCGTAACATCTGGAGATTTGTACCCCACTGTTCTAGCGCAATTCTGTTTGCTTTTCCTTTTTTCACTTGGCCACATTGCAGACTTTCAGAAGTTTTAAAGACAATTGCTCTTGTAGTTTGCGGGGGTATTCTCAACAAGCTGCTCCAAAGCATACAAGGCCTGTGACAGAAGACGATTGCTTGTCAAAATGAGAGTAGCTCCTGAGGACACGACAGTTCCTACGTCCCTGAGAGTTAAAGAGCTTCTTTGGGTCATCTTTAAAATACAAACCTTCGTGTTACCACAAGCCAGTGCCCAAAATGAAAATATTCACCTCAGCACAATGACCAAAGGCAATGCACTGTATAAATCTTAAAGATAGATGTCATGTCTTTTGCTGAAAGATGAATAGTAGAAATCTGGAATCCTCTGCCCCAAAGGGCTGTGGATGCTGGGGGACAATTGGAGCTTCCAAGGCTGAGATGGATAGATTTTTGTTAGGTAAGGGTACCAAGGAATATAGAGCTAAGGCGGGTAAATGGAGTTGAGGTACAGGTCAGCCATGATCTGTTTGAATGGCGGAGCAGGCTTGAAGAGCTGAATGGCCTCCTCCAGCTCCTATGTTCATAGAATCATAGAATCATATAGCACAGATGGAGGCCGTTCAGCTCATGATTTTTCCAATGCAAGTCAGCTTGGAGAGTTTAAAACATTACAATTGGATAAGTGCCCACAACAAAAAAGTGCCTACGTATAATGATGGTTAATGCAGCAAATAGGAAGAAAGAACTTGCATTTCTATAGCACCATCCACATTCTCAAGACATTCCAAAGCGCCAATGAATTACTTTTGAAATATGGTCATTGTTGTTTTGTCGTCAAATACAGCGGCTAAGGAAGGTCCCACACAGGAAGGTCCCACACAGGAAGGTCCCACACAGGAAGGTCCCACAAACAAGCAAATGAGATGAACATCGAGTTAATCTGTTTGGTGCATTCGTTGAGGGTTGACCAAGACACTAGAACAGCTCCTTGCTTTTTCAAAGGGACAGCACCTACATACTCTAACTGTATATCCCGCTCACTTGTTTTGGCCCTGTGGAGGACACCTTCATGTGAGAAGTTACGTCCACTTCTCCCTTTACGGTACATTCTCAGGCCTGTTCCTCACATGGATTCTGTTCTACTTCATAATCTTCAACCTTCTTTAGCCACACCTGGTTCCTCACGCTGGGTAGATTTAAATTAGATCACAATAGCTTGCTGCTGTTCTGATTCTAAAGACTTGGGAAGTGGAAGAGGCATCTATGGAGATGTAAAAATAAATGTTTGGCAGAATTGATATTAAGCTGTGCAAAAACTGAAGGACTGTATCACAGTAAGACTTGAAAAGAATTTTGAAAATGAGAAAGCTGACCATGGTAAATTTATAAATAAGTAGTTGAATATAAACCAAGAGTACTTGCATGTGCTTTCAAGGCATTGTGTGTATATTATTTTTATTCTTTCCTGGGATGTGGGTGTCACTGGCAAGGCCAGCATTTATTGCCTATCCCTAATTGCCCTCGAGAAGGTGGTGGTGAGCCGCCTTCTTGAACCGCTGCAGTCCGTGTGGTGAAGGTACTCCCACAGTGCTGTTAGGGAGGGAGTTCCAGGATTTTGACCCAGTGACGATGAAGGATCGGCGATATATTCCAAGTCAGGATGGTGTGTGACTTGGAGGGGAACTTGGAGGTGGTGGTGTTCCCATGCGCCTGCTGCCCTTGACCTTCTAGGTGGAAGAGGTCGCGGGTTTGGGAGATGCTGCTGAAGAAGCCTTGGCGAGTTGTTGCAGTGCATCTTGTAGATGGTACACACTGCAGCCACGGTACGCCGGGGGGTGGAGGGAGTGAATGTTTAAGGTGGTGGATGGGGTGCTAATCTAGCGGGCTGCTTTGTCCTGGATGGTGTCGAGCTTCTTGAGTGTTGTTGGAGCTGCACTCAGCCAGGCAAGTGGAGAGTATTCCATCACACTCCTTACTTGTGCCTTGTAGATGGTGGAAAAGCTTTGGGGAGTCAGGAGGTGAGACACTCGCCGCAGAATAGGTTAATTCAAGAGATGAGGGGGTTGACTTATGAAGAAAGGTTGAGCAGGTTGGGCCTATACTCATTGGAATTTAGAAGGATGAGAGGTGATCTTATTGAAACATATAAGATACTGAGGGGGCTCGACAAGGTAGATGCAGAGAGGATGTTTCCCCTCGTGGGGAAATCTAGAACTCGGGGGCATAGTTTCAGAATAAAGGATCGCCCTTTTAAAACTGAGATGAGGAGGAATTTTTTCTCTCGGATAGTCGTAAATCTGTGGAATTCTCTGCCCCAGAGAGCTGTGGAGGCTGGGTCATTAAATACACTTAAGGTGGAGATGGACAGATTTTTGCAAGATAAGGGAGTGAAGGGTTATGGGGAGTGAGCAGGGAAGTGGCTTTGAGCCCAAGATCAGCCATGATCTTATTGAATGCCGGAGCAGGCTCGAGGGACCAAGTGGCCTATTCCTGCTCCTTTTTCTTGTGTTCCTATGTTCTTAGAATACCCAGCCTCTGACCTGCTCTTGTAGCCACAGTATTTATGTGGCTGGTCTAGTTAAGTTTCTGGTCAATAGTGACCCCCAGGATATGTGAAGAGAAAAAGATTGGTGAAGTCAAGCGTAGGTCCCTTGCAGTCAGAATCAGGGGAATTTATAATGGGGAACAAAGAAATGGCAGACCAATTAAATACATACTTTGGTTCTGTCTTCACAAAGGAGGACACAAATAACCTCCCAGAGATGTTGGGGAACATAGGGTCTAATGAGAGGGAAGAACTGAATGAAATCAGTATTTGTAGGGAAATGGTGTTAGGGAAATTGATGGGATTGAAGGACGATAAATCCCCAGGGCCTGATAATCTACATCCTGGGGTACTTAAGGAAGTGGTCCTAGAAATAGTAGATGCATTACTGGTCATCTTCCAAAATTCTATAGACTCTGGAACAGTTCCCATGGATTGGAGGGTAGCTAATGTAACCCCACTATTCAAAAAAGGTGGGAGAGAGAAAATGGGGAATTATAGACATCGGTAGTGGGGAAAATGCTAGAGTCCATTATAAAAGATGTAATAGCAGAGCACTTGGAAAACAGTGACAGGATCGGACAAAGTCAACATGGATTTACAAAAGGTAAATCATGCTTGAGTAATCTACTGGAATTTTTTGAGGATGTAACTGGTAGAATAGATAAGGGAGAACCAGTGGATCTGGTGTATTTGGACTTTCAGAAGGCTTTCGATAAGGTCCCGCATAAGAGATTAGCGTGCAAAGTTAAAGCACATGGGATTGGGGGTAAGGTACTGACTTGGATAGAAAACTGGTTGGCAGACAGGAAGCAAAGAGTTGGAATAAACGGGTCTTTTTCCGAGTGGCAGGCAGTGACTAGTGGGGTACCGCAGGGATCGGTGCTAGGACCCCAGATATTCACAATATATATTAATGATCTAGACGAGGGAACTAGATGTAATATCTCCAAGTTTGCAGACGACACAAAGCTGGGTGGACGTGTGTGTTGTGAGGAGGATGCAGAGAAACTCCAGTATGATTTGGACAAGTTGGGTGATTGGGCAGATGCATGGCAGATGCAGTATAATGTGAATAAATGCGAGGTTATCCACTTTGGTGGCAAAAACAGGAAGACAGATTATTATCTGAACGGCAATAGATTGAGAAAAGGGGAAGTGTAACGAGACCTGGGAGTCCTTGTGCACCAGTCATTGAAGGTAAGCATGCAGGTGCAGCAGGCGGTTAAGAAGGCAAATGGTATGTTGGCCTTCATAACGAGAGGATTCGAATACAGGAGCAAGGATGTCTTGCTGCAGTTGTACAGGGCCTTGGTGAGACCACACCTTGAGTATTGTGTGCAGTTTTGGTCACCTTATCTGAGGAAGGATGTTCTTGCCATGGAGGGAGTGCAGCAAAGATTCACCAGACTGATACCTGGGATGGCAGGAATGACGTATGAAGAGAGATTGGGACGATTGGGCTTGTATTCGCTAGAGTTTAGAAGAATGAGAGGGGATCTCATTGAAACTTATAAAATTCTAACAGGACTAGACAGACTAGATGCAGGAAGGATGTTCCCGATGGCGGGGGAGTCCAGAACCAGGGGTCACAGTCTAAGGATAAGGGGTAAGCCATTTAGGACTGAGATGAGGAGGAATTTCTTCACCCAGAGAGTGGTGAACCTATGGAATTCTCTACCACAGAAGGCAGTTGAGGCCAATTCATTAAATACATTCAAGAAGGAGTTAGATATATTTCTTAAGGCTAAAGGGATCAAGGGATATGGGGAGAAAGCAGGGACAGGGTATTGAATTTGGATGATCAGCCATGATTTCATTAAATGGCGGAGCAGGCTCAAGGGGCCGAATGGCCTACTCCTGCTCCTATCTTCTATGTTTCTATATTGATGGTGGGGGATTTGGCGATGGTAATGTCGTTGAATGTCAAGGGGCAGTGGTTAGACGCTCTCTTTTCAAAGATAGTCATTGTCTGGCACTTGTATAGCGTGAATGTTACCTGCTACTTCTCAGCCCAAGCCTGGATGTCGTCCAGGTCATGCTGCATGCGAGCATGGACTGTTTCATTATCTGAGGAGTTGCGAATGGAACTGAACACTGTGCGGTCATCAGTGAACATCCCCACTTCTGATCTTATGATGGAGGGAAGGTCATTGATGCAGCAGCTGAAGGTGGTTGGGCCTAGGACACTGCCCCGAGGAACTCCTGCAGCGATATCCTTGGGCTGAGATGATTGGCCTCTAACAACCACAACCATCTTCCTTTGAGCTAGGTATGACTCCAGCCAGTGGAAAGTTTTCCCATGATTCCCATTGACTTCAATTTTACTAGGGCTCCTTGATGCCACACTTGGTCAAATGCTGCCTTGATGTCAAGGGCAGTCACTCTCACCTCACCTCTAGAATTCATCTCTTTTGTCCATGTTTGGACCAAGGCTGTAATGAGGTCTGGAGCCGAGTGGTCGTGGCGGAACCCAAACTGAGCATCGGTGAGCAAAATATTGGTGAGTAAGTTTCGCTTGATAGCACTGTTGACAACACCTCCTATCACTTTTCTGATGATTAAGACTGGACTGATGGGGCGGTAATTGACCGGATTGGATTTGTCCTGCTTTTTCGTGGACAGGACTTACCTGGGCAGTTTTCCACATTGTCGGGTAGATGCCAGTGTTGTAGCTGTACTGGAACAGCTTGGTTAGAGGCGTGGCTAGTTCTGGAGCGCAAGTCTTCAGCACAATCCTCTCTGGCTTCAGGTGTGGTGCCGGAGGACTGGAGGACTGCTAATGTGGTACCCTTGTTTAAAAAGGGAGAAAAGAATAGACCGAGTAATTACAGGCCAGTCAGCCTAACCTCGGTGGTGGGAAAATTATTGGAAAGAATTCTGAAGGACAGGATAAATCTTCATTTAGAAAGACATGGATTAATCAAGGATAGTCAGCATGGATTTGTTCAGGGAAGGTCGTGTCTGACAAACTTGATTGAATTTTTTGAGGAGGTAACAAGGAGGGTAGATGAGGGTAGTGCATTTGATGTAGTTTATATGGACTTTAGCAAGGCTTTTGATAAGGTTCCACATGGCAGACTAGTCACGAAGTTAAAAGCCCACGGGATCCAGGGCAAAGTGTCAAGTTGGATTCAAAACTGGCTCGGAGACAGGAAGCAGAGAGTAATGGTTGATGGGTGTTTTTGTGACTGGAAGGCTGTTTCCAGTGGGGTTCCGCAGGGCTCAGTACTAGGTCCCTTGCTTTTTGTGATATATATCAATGATCTTGACTTGAATATAGGGGGTATGATTAAGAAGTTTGCAGATGATACTAAAATCTGCTGTGTGGTTGATACTGAAGAAGGAAGCTGTAGACTGCAGGAAGATATCAATAAATTGGTCAGGTGGGCAGAACAGTGGCAAATGGAATTCAATCCGGAGAAGTGTGAGGTCATGCATTTGGGGAGGGCTAACAAGGAAAGGGAATATACATTAAATGGTAGGACACTGAGTAGTGTAGAGGAACAAAGGGGCCTTGGAGTGCATGTCCACAGATCCCTGAAGGTAGCAGGCCAGGTAGATAAGGTGGTTAAGAAGGCATACGGAATGCTTGCCTTTATTAGCCGTGGCATAGAATACAAGAGCAGGGGGACTATGCTTCAACTGTATAAAACACTAGTTAGGCCTCAGCTAGAGTACTGCATGCAGTTCTGGTCACCACATTACAGGAAAGATGTGATTGCACTAGAAAGGGTACAGAGGAGATTTACAAGGATGTTGCCGGGAGTAGAGAATCTTAGCTATGAGGAAAGACTGGATAGGCTGGGTCTGTTTTCCTTGGAACAGAGGAGGCTGAGGGGAGACCTTATTGAGGTGTATAAAATTATGAGGGGCATAGATAAAGTGGATAGAAAGGACCTATTTCCCTTAGCAGAGGGGTCAAAAACCAGGGGGCACAGATTTAAAGTAATTGGTGGAAGGTTTAGAGGGGATTTCAGGGGAAATTTCTTCACCCAGAGGGTTGTGGGTGTCTGGAACTCACTGCCTGAAAGGGTGGTAGAGGCAGGAACCCTAACCACATTTAAAAAGTACTTGGATGTGCACTTGGGATGCTGTAACCTGCAGGGCTACGGACCAAGAGCTGGGAAATGGGATTAGGCTGGATAGCTCTTTGTTGGCCGGTGCAGACACGATGGGCCGAAATGGCCTCCTTCCATGTTGTAACTTTCTATGATTCTATGATATTGTCGGGGCCCATAGCCTTTGCTGTATCCAGTGTGCTCAGCCTTTTCTTGATATCATGTGGAGTGAACCGAATTGGCCGAAGACTGGCTTCTGTGATGGTGGGGACCGCAGGAGTAGGCTGACATGAATCATCCACTCGGCAATTCTGGCTGAAGCTGGTTGCAAACGCTTCAGTCTTGTCTGTTGCACCCACATGCTGGGCTCTGCCATCATTGAGGATGGGGATGTTCATGGAGCCTCCTCCTCCCGTTAGTTGTTTAATGGTCCTTCACCATTCACGACTTATATGGCAGGACCGCAGAGCTTTGATCTAATGCGTTGGTTGTGGGATCGCTTAGCTCTGTCTATAGCATGCTGCTTCCGCTGTTGAGCATGCATGTAGTCCTGTGTTGCAGCTTCCCCAGGTTGGCACCTCATTTTTAGGTACGCCTGGTGCTGCTCCTGGCATGCTCTTCTGAGTGCAACGCATATAAGAACATAAGAACATAAGAAATAGGAGCTGGAGTAGGCCATTGGCCCTTTGAGCCTGCTCTGCCATTCAACAAGATCATGGCTGATCTTCTACCTCAACTCCACCTTCCCGCACTGTCCCCATATCCCTTAATTCCCTTAGTTCCCAAAAATTTATTGACCTCTGTTTTGAATATACTCAACGACTGAGCATGCACAGCTCTCCGGGGTAGAGAATTCCAAAGATTCACAACCCTTTAAGTGAAGAAATTTCTCATCATCTCAGTCCTAAATGGCTGACCTCTTATTCTGAGACTGTGACCCCATGTTCTAGATTCCCCAGCCAGGGGAAACATTTTCTCAGCATTAACCCTGTCAAGCCCCTTAAGAATTTTATATGTTTCAATTAGATCACCTCTCATTCTTCTAAACTCCGTGGAATATAGGCCTAGTCTACTCAATCTCTCCTCATCGGGCAATCCTCTCATCCCAGGAACCAGTCTAGTGAACCTTCATTGCACTCCCTCTAAGGCATGTATGTCTTTCCTTAGGTAAGGAGACCAGAACTGTACACAGTACGCCAGGTGTGGCCTCACCAATGCCCTGTGTAATTGTAGTAAGACTTCTTTACTCTTATACTCTAATCCCTTTGTAACAAAAACTAACATACCATTTGCTTTCCTAATTGCTTGCTGTACCTGCATGTTAACTTTCTGTGAATCATGTACAAGGACACCCAGGTCCCTCTGAATGCAAACAGTAGCAGAAACAGTAATGTCTCGAGTAACAGGACAAAGACCTGATAAAACAATAATGCAATCCCCAAACCAATGGTGTGGCACTGTGATTTCTTTACTGCTCACATTGAGATTGTCTGTTTTGCAAAATTGTATTTGCTGGCATGCCGTGCCATTTTTTATTGCTGATTAAAAGCAAATTCTCTTTGCGTTTACTTTCCGACACCCTCAGGTGTTTGAATTGCTCTGGAAAATGTTTTGACTTTTCGTGGTAATTTTCCAACCATGTCAGCAACTTTTAATGGTGGGTGGGTGGGTTGGGTTCTTGAGGTCTGTGTGCTAGGAGCACACTTTATAATCTTTTGAACTGTCCCAAAAGCCCACAGAAATATAACGTGGAGAATTCAGGTTTCCACATGTGCCTGCTGCGGGTGCCAATTTTTTGTGAGGAGCAGAAGTTCTGATTGAATGGCTTATTTTTCCATCAGTGGTAGAAGCTTTCCAATAGAGAAAGTCTTGTGCCATGGTGGTGGACAATTTTGTGGAGGTTGCCGGGCAGAATTTTTTGTTTTCCCCTCAATGCCACTGGAAAGGAATATCCCTCCCATTGATATCTGCAGTTACCACTTGGAAACAAAATGCTGCCAGTTGGGGTCAATATTCTGCAGTTCAGTTAGTCAAAGAAAATTAATGAGCATTTCTGGCAATTTTCCTAATGCTTGGAGGAATAAAGATTTGACTTGGCAATGATATGTGAGTGTTTGGCAGCACAAGGCAAAAAGATTACAGACTGTCCCTCAGAGTATACTAATAAACATGAAGAATAAAGTGGTCACAGAGCAAGTTTTGGGCAAGGTTTAGGCTCAGTGAAGTCTGTTTTTATTGAAAACAAAATTAATTTGGATGGCAATGAGCAACAACTCATTCTGTTGGTATACAATGCCTGAAGTTGTCTTATTTTAGCTAGTTTTTGCATTGTAAAATTTATCAACATAAAAGACTAAGGTTATTCCAGGAGCAGTGTTTAAGCAATAGTTTCAGAGTTCTGGGAGTCGAAGGGAATCATTAAGAGTATAATTAGTATAAACTAGCTATTGCTGGTACCTGTTGTCCAGGAGATATTTTCTGAAGCAAAAACAGAAAATGTTGAAACTGCACAATACATCAGTACTCCTTTGATGGATTAATTATCTTATTGAAACATATAAGATTCTGAGCGGGATTGACAGGGCAGATGCTGAGAGGTTATTTCCCCTGGCTGGAGAGTCAAGAACTAGAGGGCATAGTCTTAGCATAAGGGGTCAGCCATTTAATACTGAGATGAGGAGGAATTTCTTCGCTCAGAGGGTTGTGACTCTTTGGAATTCTCTGCCCCAAAGGGCAATGGATGCTGAGTCTTTGAGTATATTCAAGGCTGAGGTAGATAGATTTTTGGACTCTAGGGGGATCAAGGGGGATGGAGATTGGGCGGGAAAGTGGAGTTGAGGTTGAAGATCAGCCATGATCTTAGTGAATGGCGGAACAGGCTCGAGGGGCATTTTCTGTCTACATTTAATGATAGGGGGGTGGTCAAACTAGTCTTGGGCGGTAGTGCAAAATGGGCGCTAGTGAAACGATGATTGGGCGATGTGTAAAGTGAGCTGCTGAATCGCTCTCACCCGGTGTACGCTACCGCCCAAGACAAATCTCACGCCCAAGATTCCCAGCAATTCTGGTTTTTCTTTTGATTGGTTTCTGTATGGACTTTCTCCTTAACTTCAATTTGTTGTACATCTGCAAAAATGTTGTTTATTTGACTATTGCAATGGTTACACACTGTCTAATTATTAACTAATGCTCCTCTCAGTTTAAAGGAAAGTTCATAGCTTATTTTTTTAAAATTATTTCAGTACCCATGAATTAAATCTTCAGCCTCGTGTTATGAACTGCATTTTTGGTTTTGATGAAATTTGCAGCTTCGGACGCTCTATTTTGCTTTGTTGATTCTCCAGTGTATAATACATAATGGAAAGGAAGGTGTCATTGCAGGTGGCCTTTCAGCTCTGTAGCTGTTCAATAAAACTTTCCATAAAAGTTATGGTTCATCTACAAGCAGGTATGTATTGTAATGAACCAAAATGTTGTTGAGCGTTTTAGTGCAGTTATTGCATTTTATGGCACAGCTGTATAGTTTTCAAACTGCTACAGATTTTATACTTTTGTTGTAAAACTTTACAGTATGCCATGGAATTTACAGCACAGACATTGGACCCAATTTATGGATTTCTGAGGGATAATTTTTTGACATTTCTCTCACCCACCAGGAGCACATATCTGAAATCTTCCCTTTGTTCAGCACAATGTTCCAATTATTTCAGTTCCTTCTTGACGGGCTGAATGGCCTCCTTCTCTTCTGTAACCATTCTATGATTCTAAGATGGGAAGCCCAGTGCATATTTCTCTGTGTCACTCGAGGAGTGGCAGGCTGGCCAGGTCTTTTTTTTATGTCCTTGAATGATGCCATGAATATGGATGTATTTAGATTTGTGTAAAAGTTGGTGAATTCCAAGTTTATGGCCATGTCATCAGTCGCAGCCCCACTGGCTATCCTGCACAAGGGCATGCATCCTATCCTACAGGCTGCTCTAGGTGGCTTTCTGTGCTGTAACTTCTACGATCATATGATTCATTGTACTGGAGCACTGCCGTAGCACAGTCCTAGAGCTGGATGGGGGATAACGCAAGGGCCTAGTGTTCTTCAGAAATTCAATTGGTTGGTCGCACAGACAAGGGAGAAAATTGAGGAGTTCGAGAGGGGAAGTATTGAGACTCTAGCAATGAGGTCTGTGTGGGAAGACATGTATATCAACTATGATGAATATTGGTGCATAATCAGAAAGAAGCATGGATTGCAATCCTTTACTAGACTTGTATGTCATTCTGGAGTTGGATTTGTGGAGGTTAGAGTAAAAGGTGCACTCACATGCAGTGGTGTTTAACGTCTACTGTATATTGACTAAGCCAAGTTCTCCATGACTTTGCTGTCCTGATGGTGGGAGGCGACGTTCCAGATGCAGACATTTTAGCTGCCATTCACAGTTGAAGTAAATCCCAATTATTGTTGTAGTTTTTTATTCCCAGAGCTTTTATTTGTATACACGGCCAGACAGCAGTTGCTACCAGGGGCTGAATACCTTATGAATGGAAACCCGTGTTGTTATTGTCCAATATGTACCGGTTAGTATGCCCAAGTTTAACAATTAACCTCTAATCGTGGTATATCACTTACTGGAGAATACGTGGCATGTCCACCATGTTATCTATCAACTTAGAAGTTAGAAAATAACATCACCCAAGTCCAATTATACAGACTAAAACTTGGTCAGATTTATTTATAGATAAAATAATATACATAAGAAATACCAATACAATGCACTAACCAAACTTACACAATATATAAAGACCATGAATTTCCACCTCAGTGTACAAGGTGTGAACTGAGGCTTCTGAGCAACCTATTGACACCTGTTAGCAATTGGAAAACACAACCATGTCCATATGGTTGGAATGGAATCAGCATATGTCCTTCAAAGAACTTCTAACTGACTAATTGGGACTTTAAATAACAAACTAGTCAGGGTTTTCCGCATCTGCGCTCGCCAGCCCGTGGTTTTTCTGCACACCACTTTAATGGGCAGAAAATCGTGAGCTGGCAAACAAAGTGGAAAACCCTGGTCACTAGCTGTAGCAGGCATTGCAGTTTTCCAAAGAAGTGCTAGATTCCATTTTGAGGGTAGCCCAACTTTTAAAAAATGAAAAAAAGAAAGACTTGCATTTATATGGTGCCTTTCACGACCTCAGGACGTCCCAAAGCGCTTTACAGCCAATTAAGTACTTTGGTGTAAGTCTATAATATGACCTGTCCCAAGGGGAGGTAATTAATGTCCCTGGTGGACTTCGTGGTGGGCAATGGACATGGATGGCATCGTAGAGGGAGCAACTATTCCCTCATTGCCAATGCATCCCCAATCTGTGATGACTGCCATTGGCTCACTCAGAGAATGGGGCATTCTTGTTGCCGGAACTTGAAGGGCTGGCAGCCCACTTGTTTGCATTTGCATTGCATTTAAATCAATGTCTTCAAATTTCCCATGCTCCAAGAAGCTGCCCCTTTAGCCACCATTCCCTGATTGAACTGAAAATGTGGATACATGGGCGATCGGCCTGTCCCAAGCAAGGCAGCATCGAGCGTCTCATGAGAGCCACTGTGATTGATGGAGGCTGCTGTGGAGCATAGGAAAATTTGAATGCATGGGAAATTGAATCCATTGTGCATAATAGGCGGGAGAAAAATAGCAAGAAAAAGACATCTAGTAACCTCTATCCACAATGGCCAACTGACTTAATATGCATATAAGTGCTGTGTATGTTATTGTTCTTAGGATGTGGCACTGGCAGGTCTGCCTTTATTGCCCATCCCTAGTTGCCCTGAGAAGGCGGTGGTGGGCCTTCTCCTTGAACCGCTGTAGGTCTTGTGCTGATGGTACTCCCATTATGGTGTTAAGTAGGGAGATCCAGGATTTTAACCCGAGAAGAATGAAAGAAGTGCAGATGGTAAATGATTTGGAGAGAACTTGGAACTGATGGAGTTCCCATAATGACACAGCTCCTGTCCTTCTCTGTGGTAGAGGTTATAAGGCTAGGAAGTGCTGTCGAAATAAGCTTGGCCAGGTATTATTAGACTCATACAGATAGATTTCTTAGATTTCAAATCAAAAAATATAATATAAAATAATAATCCGGGACTCTTAGAAAATGTCTGCACTTTTTCAATCTCGGGACGTGGGCGGCACTGGCAAGGCCAGCATGTATCGCCCATCTCCAGTTGCCCTGAGAAGGTTGTGGTGGGCCTTCATCTTGAACCACCATTCTTTATAGTGGTTTGATACTGAGTGGCTTGCTAGGCCACTTCAGAGCCAACCACACTGGAGTCACATATATGTGGAGATGCCGGCGTTGGACTGGGGTGGACAAAAATGAGAAGTCGCACAACACCAGGTTATAGTCCAACAGATTTATTTAATTTTACAAGCTTTCGGAGCTGTCGCTCCTTCCTCAGGTAAGTTAGCAGTGAGAGAATCTCCCAGAATTCACAATTTAAACACAGACAAAATCTATTCAAATATTTCCCTACATCAAAGACACACTAAGAGCACAGCCAAGACAATGAGATGTGTCCCAGGGGGTCCAACGTGTCAAACCACCTGCTGGCTGCATATCCTGTCAATTTGTGTTGGTTTCTTGTGTTAGTCTTTTAAAAAAAAAACACCTGGGAAGACCGGCCATGATGTCAAGTCACGTTCTGTATCGTGACATGAACCCGATATCGCGATTGAGGCTATCCTCATGAGTGCGGAACTTGGCTATCAGTTTCTGCTCTATGATTTTGCGCTGTCGTGTATCCCGGGCAGACCAGGTAAGGATGGCAGGTTTCCTTCCCTAAATAACATTAGTGAGTGAATCAGTTGGGTTTTTACAACAATCAGCAGCTTCATGGTCACTTTTACTGAAACCAGATTTTTTTTTTAAAAGGCATGTGAGTTCCACTTCCCAAACTACAAATTATGGCAGGATTTAAACTCATGTTGTACCAGATCATTTGAATAGGCCTCTGGATTGAAGAGTCTGAACATTACTCTCTCTCTTTTGGTTTATGTAGACGTGCCGCATAGTTATCTTGAGTGATGTGGCAGCCATTTTGCTGAGTTTATTGTCATGTGTGAAAGTGACGGCCATTTTTAGAGCAATGGTTGCTATTTTAGAAATATATGGTCTGCAGCAATTAGGCACAGAGTTGAAATGATAACTTAAAGCATTTGGGGTTTTTTTTTTGCCCTTTTTTTTCCCCAGCGCCTGCCAGATTCTTTTGGCCAAGACCCCACATTCTGAGAGCCGCATTCATCCACTGAGCTTGTGAGCCTTCCACTGCTCGGCATGAGGGTGAGGTTAGTTCCTCTATTTTTAGCCGGCTCGCTTAAAAAGTCCCCTTTTTTTTTGACATTTTGCAACAATTCGGATTTTCTGGGCGGTTTACTAAAAGCAAGCTCGGGTTCAGTTGCCAGACCTATTACAGGCAGCCACTCACTCGTCAACTGAAAAGGTCAGCAAGTGAATATATCCGAATAGTTCCCATATGTTCAAGCAAAGTTGCACAACCCATGTTCTGAATGTAACGGAGCTGAACAAAAAAATAAATAAACCCGAAGACGGCGCAGGCCAAGATGGGAAGCCAAAGGTACAAATAAATGTTCTGCTGGTAAGTGGAACATTACTAGGCTGTTGGAAAGAGAGGTGCAGGAGTTGAATTACAGTCGGGCTCTGCATCACCCACATGGTATTGTTTAAGTATGTTTGCCAGTGAGCTATGATAAAACTTTCAGTTATGTTTTTCTCCCCACCAGTTCACACCTCCTCTCCTCTCCTCTCATCTCATTTCTGTTCTTCCACAGAGATCACTTGTCACCATGCAGACAGATTCCTTCAACTGCCAGAGGACGGTGGTGGGGGAGGTAAGGTTGGTTCGGCCGAATTCTTACCAGTGTTATTCCCTAATTGGCTGGCAGGAGGTGCAGTTGAAGCAGAATTATTGAGCTGAGAATGTTGTCTTTTCTCTCTCTCTCTCTTTCAACTCCTCCCCCCCACCCTGACATGCATATTGCATTCCCACGAGGCCCTTCACCTCGCAGCTCTGCCTGAAATGTGCTGAAATATATTCCAAGTGTGCAGTATGCAGTTGCAAGGGACACGCAGTCCTAGGACTGTGCGTGTCAATTGCAGGTCAGTTTCATAACATTCCAGCTCAAACCACCAGTGCTTTCCGCGTACTCGGGGCTGAGCTGGTAGCGAGACTGCCAGGGAATAACATTACTGTAATAACATTTATACAACTTTCCAAATAAAAAAGAAAACTCATTGAGATGAAATAATTAGGGAAATTAAAACGAGGATGGAGTGCTCGATAACGTGTGTGGGCACTCTTCCATTGAAAAGCAGTGGGCCCACAAGAGGTCGATACATCTCCACGCTGGTTTCTTTTATCGCCTTCTTCGTGCTTGCATTCCTTTCGAGTGGGAGGGGAAGGAAAACGAAATTGCAGCTAGAACTCCTACTTTTCTGATTCAGATAAGAGAAAAACAAGCTTTACTTTTCCCCCCCATATCTTCCTTTCTTTCCTGACTCGCATCAGGATACAGTTCTATAGGAGATACTCAGCAGGTCAGGCAGCATCTGTGAAGAGAGAAACAAGAGTTAACGTTTCAGGTCGATGACCTTTCGTCAGAATTATTGTAGTTGAAGCAGAATTATTGAGCTGAGAATGTTGTCTTTTCTTTCTCTCTCTCTTTCAACCCCACCTCGCAGCCTGCCTGAAATGTGCTGAAATGTATTCCAAGTGTGCAGTATGCAGTTGCAAGGGACACGCAGTCCCAAGACTGTGCGTGTCAATTACAGGTCAGTTTCATAATATTCCAGCTCAAACCGCCAGTGCTCTCCGCCTACTCGGGGCTGAGCTGGAAGCGAGACTGCCAGGGAAGTCATCCACCTGAAACGTTAACTCTGTTTCTCTCTTCACAGATGCTGCCTGACCTGCTGAGTATCTCCAGCATTTTCTGTTTTCATTTCAGATTGCCAGCATCGGCAGTATTTTCTTTTTTGTACAGTTCTATAGGTGTTGGCAGCCATCCAGTGCCTTGCATGAGTGGGTGCAATAACAGCGAGATCTGCGGGTGTGCGTACACAAGTCTTTGAAGGTGGCAGGACAAGTTGAGAAGGTGGTTAAACAGGCATACGCGATCCTGGGCTTTATAAACTGAGGCATAGAGTACAAAAGCAAGGAAGTTATGCTGAACCTTTATTAATCACTGGTTAGGCCCCAGCTGGCGTATTGTGGCCTATTCTGGGCACCACACTTTGGAAAGGATGTCAAGGCCTTGGAGAGGGTGCAGAGGAGGTTTACTAAAATGGTACCAGGGATGAAAGACTTCAGTTACGTGGAGAGACTAGAGAAACTGGTGGTGTTCTCCTTAGAGAAGAGAAGGTTAAGGAGAGATTTGATAGAGGTGTTCAATATCATGAAGGGTTTTGATACAGTAAATAAGAGAAACTGTTTCCAGTGGCCGAAGGGTCGGAAACCAAAGGACTGAGATTTAAGGTGATTGGAAAAGAACCAGAGGGAAACAAAATTACGCAGCAAGCTGTTACGATCTGGAATGCACTGGCTGAAAGGGTGGTGGAAGCAGATTCAATAATAACTTTCAAAAGGGAATTGGATAAATACCTGAAGGGGGAAAATTTGCCGGGCTATGGGGAAAGAGTGGGGGAGTGGGACTAATTGGAGAGCTCTTTCAAAGAGCCGGCACAGGCACAATGGGCAAAATGGCCTCCATCTGTGCTGTATCATTCTATGATTCTATGAAGTGGCCATTCTTCTCGTACGAGCCAAGACAGTTAAGCTGGAGCAGGGTTGAAGCAAGACTTCTGCCTACCGCCTAGGGTTGCTAACCCTCCAGGATTGCCCTGGAGTCTCCAGAAATTGAAGATTAATCTCCTGGACACTGCTGCGAGCAATCCAGGAGAAAAACCATAGGGGTATTAACAATATTATGGTTTTTTTTTCATTGAACATTTTCATTTATCAGATATAGAAATATTAGAAATGGGGAAGAAAAAGCCTATATATGCAGGGCCGTTAAAGGTGGGAGGTCTTGTGATGAAACCTCCATGAATACGTCTCGTGAACGGGCAACTGGTGACCTTCCCTGCTGGGGCAGGAGGAAGAAATCTGGGTCAGGGCAGGGATATGGCGGTCGGCCTCTTCTCCTGATTGCAGGTGGTATAACGAAGGAAAATCCAGTCCTAAGTGTCAGGAGCTTATTCGTGTGTAAGGGCACCACAGCTGAACTAGATCTTGCCCCCACCCAAAGTCCACGCATGTGCAGTTTCCAGCACGGGACATTGGAAAGCCATCAGGAACATTGCCCGAAAATGTCCTTTTCCATCCTAAGGGCAAGGAAGCCGATTGTAGCATCCCAACAGGGATTGAACCTGGTACCTTCGTGATCCGTACGGCTCAGTACCACACCAGGTGCTGCATTTACCCAGTGGACCAACAGAAAGGGGATTCCCCCAAATAAGCTTTAATATGTTTTAATTTTTTTTATACATATAATTTAAGAATCAGAAAGTTCTGTTGAACTACAAGTGTGGCCTGGAGCATTACGATAACATACTGACCCCAATTCAGAACCTGAGATGATCCGAGCTGTGCAATCTCACAGTAACTTCCGAGTACCTAGCTGTTCCTCCATTTAAATTCTTTTGCATTTGAACTGGATCTTAAGTTCAAAGGATGGCTCTGAGTGTTTGTTTCCCCTATATTCGAGATGGAAAGTGGGGGGGTGTCTCCACTCAGGGCAGAGTGGCTGAGGACTCAGGAGGGGGTTAAAGCTCTGAGAACCCTGGGGGTGGGGAGGGGTGCTGTGGAAGGGTTGAGGTCTGGTTGCTCAGGTGGTGAATCTGGCAGCTGAGCTCTACAAGCAGTGCAATTTCCAAGTACAGCTATTACAATAAGGAGTCATGACCCGACTTGTGTTTCTACCACTTCCAATGGAGGTATTTTCTTGCTCCAGACAACACAGGACAAAATTGTAGGGACAACTGGTAGAATGTGGGAGCAGCCGTGTGGAATCGGTGTGTATCCTCCAGCCCTGCATTGGTGTTCAGGGACTGACAAATGTCCATCCCCTCCAGCTGCTAATTGGACTTCTCTGGGAACCTTTGGACTGGCTGCATCCATAACTAGTTTGGTTTTTGATTCCCCTTCATGGACAACTAAAACGTCTCTGACATGAATCTTCCTTCCCACCCAACACGACCCTGTGAGCCAATCTTGCAGCTATGTGTTAAACATTGACAATTCTCTCCTTTCAACAAGAGTCACAAATTCTACAAGGAGGCAGGGCTATCCCAGTTACCTCTGCTGCACAAACCAGATCTATTCACACTAAAGGGAACACACCTCTTTTATATTGCAACAAGAGTTGGCTTATGGCCATCTTGCAGTTGTAGCTCTTGATTCTGAGTAAGAATCAGGAGGAAACATCAATATGTAACACGGGCCCACTTGAATGACCAGGCTGAGAACTCTGATCTACATCAGTTAGAAAAGTGGACTCGGATACATATTGGATATCTTAGAAGGTTACATGGAGCCACAACATAAAGACCAGAGGTGAGTGAGCTGCATAATTTAGTGCCCCAGCACAGAGACAGAAGCTGAAGAAGAAGGTGATGGCCACACTTTCTCAGGAAGGCTGGGGCGAAGCAAGACAGTGGTCTCTGGGATAGAAGAAAATGTGCCTAATGTTATGAATGGTCCCACACCATCCCTGACAATTCAGACAATTGATCATCGTACCATTGATCGTATCATTCTGTGCATCGTTGTTTTTGTTGTTGGAAGAAATGTACCTGTCAACCAAACCCCTTTAAAGGTTTATGAATTATTATGGATATATATTCTCTCCAAACCTCCCAAAATGTCTGAACTGACAGAGATACTAAGAAATTGTAAAAAAAAAGTAGATCATCAGGCATTATGTCTTAATCCATACCAAAGTTACAATCAACATATTGCATCTAGTTGTAGAAGGCCTAACAGATGTTGCTTTGCACAGGACAGGGCAGACACTGGTACCAGATCCTATCATTTGAAATACCTATCAGTGGCTTAACCAGGATTATCTGTCAAAGCGCTAAGTCCTTAATCTACCTAAATGCTCCAAAACAAAGCAGAAATACACTTGATGAGTATGAATGCAGTTGGCCAATTTGAAGTACCTATGTTAGCCCATGTTAATTATCACAGCATTTGAAGCTATCCAGGTCATTAGACTGATAGGTCTGACTAAAAGCTGCAGTATGTATCCTGCTGACCTACATAATTCCAAAATATCCAAAAATGTGTCAGATAGGGCTGACTTTAAATAGAACTCTATTTAATCATACAAACACTGTCGTCTAAACATTGCACTTTGTACATGACAATAGTACTTAAGATGAATGTCGTTTGGCTGCCTTCATTACTTCAAGTACTTAGAACAAGACATTTAAAAACAATTGCATCGCAAAACACAACCTTTATTTGCCCTTAAATAGCTAATCGTATCAAAAGGTACTGAAAGTCCTTCCCAGCTTTGTCGGAATTTTTGGAATCATTATAGAATTATATGGGTAGAAATTGCTCTTCATCACGCCCATTGTCCAGGAAGAAAATGGGACAAAAAGGACCAATATACTGTACGACTCTAAAGAAATTTGTGGTGGACTGTATTTGAGAAAATTGTTCATTGTTCATTAGTTCACAAGTAATTATCTGTTGACATTCTATCATGGGTTGTAAGATTTTCTGTTTTCTCTGTGGAAGTGAAAATTAGGGGTAGAAATTGGACTTAATTGAGAATGTTGCAAAACAGGCGCAACGAGGACCAATTTCGGGGACCAACGTCCCACGCCCAAAGTACCTCTGAAAGACAACTGACACAATATTTAGTCGGGCCATTTTTCAGGCGCCCCTGGCAGCCACCTAAAACAGACGTTCGGACCCGTTACATATGTAAATGAGGGACCTAACACCTGTATAGGCCCCCTGACAGAGATTGGTTTGGGATGAGCGGAACAGGAGCCAGGCCTGCTCCATTCAGGATTCCTCAGCAGCCGCTGCAGGCCCAAGCAACTGCCACCAAAAAAACTTGTCAAAATCGTTCCTGTGGAGCCAGGAGGAGTAGAACTACTCTCTGACTGCACAGTGCTCCCAATCTCCACACCCCCACCGCCCTCAGTTGCCGCTCCACCACTTCCCTTCAGGACTAACCTTCAGGCTGCTACCGACAAGGCAGGCAGCCTGAAATTTATCTGTATCAAATGGGCGCGCTGCCTGTGGAGGTAAGATAGGCACCGTCAGCTGACCCAGGTAATGTTAATGAGGCCCGAGGCCTGATTTTGGGCTGACTTTGGGTCTCTCGGGTGGGACATGCACGCTGTGTACAGCGGCCATTTCAGGCCTGGAAACGGCCTAAAGAAATTTCTGCCCCTTACATTCTAACCATCTTCCTTTCACCCCCCTCCATAACAGGGTGATGGGGATTATGATGGAATAGGATAACTGTTTCCATAATCGAAGTGAAGGAGCCAGATCTAACTCTTCTTGTTCACAGATGTGATTCCCAGTAAAAAAGTAAAAATTTTAAAGTTTATCGTTTTACATACCGACTGCAGCTTTTGACACATTAGACCCCCTGTAACTCCACCTCATTGTCTCAGTTGTATCTTGCTATGTCTTTGATGTGGTACCTTCCTGGCTGACCTGATTGCCTTTTGTCACACCTCGGCAGATAAACAGTCAGGATGATTAAATTTAGTCGTCTGCCATTGTAAGTTACACATGCATTGTTCTCTATCTATATATGCTTTGTCGATTCTGTATTTCTTTACTTCACCTGAGGAAGGGGCCACGTAAGCTCCGAAAGCTTGTGATTTCAAATAAAACTGTTGGACTATAACCTGGTGTTGTGCGACTTCTCATTTTTGTCCACTCCAGTCCAACACCGGCATCTCCGCATCATAACTCTTCATAGTTTGAGGAAAAATGGATTGCTCAGAAGCAGGAGACTGACTGCTCTGCTTCTAGTATGGGTTAGGTGGGGAATGTGGCCCTTAACCAGCCAATGCCATCTTGTGTTTAATGTGTGACCATTTATGTTGCTCCTCTGCTTTGGATCTTTTCACAAAGTCCTCCCACAATCAACTTCATATCTAACCTTGCATTGATTTTAGTGGTAAAGTTTTGTCAAATTCATAGGTTCACACATTTGTAACCATTTGGAACATGCACCAAATAAATCTGCTTTACTTTTTAAAATTTCAGGAACAATGAATTCCAAATCTTCCTCATTGAAAAAACTGCCTCCTGGACCATTGTGGAACAACATGAATCTGTGGGAGTCAGATGTTTTGCATATCGTGTATTGTAATGTCTGGGTGAACCAGCTTATTTATTTCTCTGTGCATTCTGGAGCCTACAGATTACTGTGTTGATATTAGTGTATGAACACTTAAACATTATGTTGCCCATTTATTTTAAATGGATTAATGCCTCTGTTAAAATAATGGAAAAAGTAATGTTAAATGAACATGTCATGTGTTACTTTGCACATAGAATTTGGAGGCTGTTACTCGTTTTCACCCATTAAAATGATAAATATAATTGGCTAAGTACTTGTAGTTACTGTTGTCAAGTGCACTGACACAGTTAATAGAATAACATCATACCTGAACCACATTGAACCACACTGACACATAAATCTATCGTGCCCATTGCCACAAAATCAAATCATAGGCCGGAATTTTCTTTACCTGGGCGGGTTGGGTGCGGGCGGTCGGCGTGGCGGGTCGCGACCCCATTGTTGCTTCCATCCCACTGCAGAAATCGACTTTGCGCTAATGGGGTCTATTAAGCCCGCCCTGCGCGTTATCCGGCCCAGTTAAATGGTGCGGGTCTGATGACGTCGTCCATGACGCATTTTCAGCTGAGATATTTAAAGGAGCCATGGCCACATTGCATTTGAAGGTTCATCTAGGAGTGTGCAGTCACTGCACTGGAGGCTTTGATTGCTCCAAACATTTGGAGACATGACTGCAGAGAGGCAGAGGGATGTATCCAGGTTTTCCGATGACCCCCTCCATATGCATGTGGAGGGAGTCAGAGCACGCAGGGAGGTCCTCTTCCCTTCGAATGGGCGGAAGAGACCTCCCCAGGAGACAAAAAGAGCCCGGCTCAAAATTGCAGAGGAGGTGAACAGCAGGGATGTGTTCAGGAGGACCTGGGTGCAGTGCCGGAAACGTTTCAATGATCTCATTAGATCAGGAAAGGTGAGTACAAAGCCTCACTCATCTTCATCCTGCTGTGCCTCTCATCACTTCCCCATCGCTCTGCCTTCCCAACCCTACTCACACCAACATATCTTGCACGTACACCCTTTCCTCTCTATCTACATTATCACATCCCCATCTTACCAGCCACCCTCACACTCAGTCTCATCCTAATGCAATCATACCAACTGACAACACACAAGGAGGCCACTTGGCATTGCCACCCCAATCCATCATAGTCTCCCTCTAAAGATGTAACCCATCCATTCCTTACACTCATTCCATCACTCTCATTCAACCTTCTCTTCTTTCCCTCCTTGCAGGAGAAGAGAGCGCACAATAAGAGGGAGAAGGAGAGAACTGGAGGTGGGCCTCAATCATTTGCCACCCTCACAACAGCAGAGGAGGCTGCGTTGGAAACATAGAAACATAGAAAAATAGGAGCAGGAGTAGGCCATTCGGCCCTTCGAGCCTGCTCGGCCATTCAATATGATCATGGCTGATCCTCTATCAATACCATATTCCTGCTCTCTCCCCATACCCCTTGATGCCTTTTTTGTCTAGAAATCTATCTATCTCCTTTATATAGGAAGTATTGGGAGTGGCCGAGCACCTGGAGGTGGGAGACAGAGAGAGGGGGACATCTCAGCAACCTGGTGACAGAATTACATATCATACTGCTACATGGCATACATCAGTCACTCATATGGGGACTGATGTCATCAGCCACTGAATGGTCATCATGTGCATAATGGTATCTGTACCCATTCTTCGTATGCCATATCTAACTCATCTCTTTACTCTCCCATAGGCCCATCAAGATGATGGCCAGTGTGAAAGGAATAGCTTGGTCATTGTGCAGATCCTTTATGGTGTTGCTGTGGGGTGGTGCCAACCTGGCGCAGCAAGCGCCAGCCATATGTGTGTAATGCATAAAGTTAAGTAAATCTGGCCATGATGAGGCCATCCATGGCCTCCCAGGCAACAATGTGCTCGGGTGCTGGTGGGATCTGGCCCGCTGGTTCCTCCAGCTCCTCCTCCTCCTTGTCTTCCAGCTGATGCTCCTCCTCCTCCTCTGAAGAGGCTGTGCGCTCAGTGCCTTGCTCCTCATGCAGTGCTAATCCTCGTTGCTGCGCTGTGTTGTGCAGGGCGCAGCAGACCATGACGATTCTGGAGACCCTGGCTGGTGCGTACTGAAGGGCTCCTCCAGATCTGTCAAGGCATCTGAAGTGCATTTTGAGCATGCCTATTGTCTGCTCTATGACACATCTAGTGGAAATGTGGCTTTCATTGTATCTCTCCTGGGCCTCAGTACTTGGTCTCCTCAAGGGTGTCATGAGCCAGGTCTTCAGTGGATAGCCCTTGTCTCCAAGCAGCCAGCCGGAAAGTCTGTTTGGAGGAGCGAAGAGCTGAGGGAGGGTGGACTGGCAAAGGACGAAAGAATCATGGCACCTGCCAGGGAATTTTGCGCACACATGCATGATGATCTTCTGATGGTTAAGGACCAGCTGCACATTGAGGGAGTGGAAGCCCTTGCAGTTGAGAAAGACTCCTGGGTTATGATGGGGTGCCCTGATGGCCACATGTGTGCAGTCGATGACGCCCTGCACTCGTGGGAAGCCAGCCAGAGTGGCAAAGCCGAGTGTCCGCTCAGTAACACTGGCTTCATCAGTGGCAAAGTTGATATAATTGGCTGACTTGTCAAAGAGGGCATCGGTGATCTGTGTGATGCATCTGTGGGCGGCCGACTGCGAGATGCTGCAAATATCTGCTGTAGATCCCTGGAAGGAGCCTGAGGTGAAGAAGTTGAGGGCGCTGGTGACTTTGACAGCCACTGGTAAGGCGTGTCCACCCGCTCCTCTGGGTTGCAGTTCCTGCTCGAGCAATGTGCAAATGTCTGCGCCGACCTAGCACGATAGCCTGAGCCTCCTTTGGCACTGCTGATCAGTCATGTTGAGGAAGCTCATCCTCTGCCTGTATACCCTGTGTTGTGGGTATCTCCTGCGGCGCGGTGCAGCCCTGCGTTGATGCCCTCTGTCCTGTGCAGCATCAGGTGGTTGAGGGGATGGTTTGTGGTGTTGTTGGTGCTGCTGGTGTGTCTGGTGCTGCTGGTGTTGGGGCTCATCGTGGTCTGATTCTGAGGACCAAGGTGAGACAGTATTAATGGCACCCATGCTGATGGCATGGATGGCAGGTCAAATAGAGATCAGAGGAGCAAGCTGTCAGTGGTGTGATAGGTTGTAACAATGGGGTGAGACTGGATGGCAACTTTGCTGCAAACACTTGCAGCCTGTAGAAAGCTAAATCTGTGCTGGGAATGCAGTCAGCAACAGCTTCTGCCTGAGGAAAGTGATCAACTGTAAGGTGGGAGCTTTTATAGTACATTTCATGCTGTCATCTAATCAGCTGGAGCAATGGCCACTCAACTCCTGCCTCAGGCTGACAGACGTGGTTCCCGAGCTGCGTGAATCCCGTGGGCAGCCAGGGAAATTTGAAAGGTAGGCTGAAAAAGGCGCTTAAGGGTCTGACAACTACCTGTTAATGATTTGAATTAGGTCGCCCGCCTCTGCCGGTCGGGTCACTGCCGCACCGGTAAATGCTCACGAGGGAACGGCGCGTGGGGGCGGGATGACGGCCGGTTCCCAATCCGCTGCAACTTATTTCAAATTTCCCACCCGACCCACCTCCGATCGCGCCCGCATGGACCCCAGAAAATTCGGGCCATAGTCACTGTTTTAAAAAAATATATTTTTTGTAAAGTTTTCTTTCCATAACTTTATGAAAACGATTATGCTTGACATTTTGTCGTACTCATCACTGAACCTCACTCATGAAATTATTAGCACACTATGGTTGAAAAATAGGTCACAGAGCAGATTTTGAAAGGGTTTTTGTGCAGACGTTGTAAAGCAGCAGACAGGATCTTCTCTTTTTAATCCGGTATTAATTTGTCTCCAGGATTTGTGCAAAACAGATGTATGTTGGTTTTGATTCTGAAGGTTTCACTTCCAAGAATATTTCCTTTCAAAACATATATTTTTTTTATCCTCGCAAGAATATTCCCGGAAAAATTTGACAAACTCCTTTAAAAAAAATCCCACTGTGAGCAAAAAAAAAATGCAATAGTCGCACGCAAATGTAATTACTAACTGAAATGTTAAACATAATTTGCCATTGAGTTCTTACTCGACTTCTGTAAATAAAAGATTTCCTTTGCCAAGCACGCCATTCATTAGTGGCTTTTGGATTGCAAGCCTCCCTTACTTCAATAGATATTTTCCTGGGAACATTCTGTAAATGCGAATGACTTTTGCCTCTACCACATCAGCACCTCCCCCAGCACAACTATGCAGCTGTGCTAAATGTAGTAACCCAGATTCCATGATAGTACTGTACAATGTCTTCTCAATGTGCTTTACAAATGCAGCATAAAATATACTTTTACAGAGAAAGATGGCAACCGTCTGTCATTCCCGTGCAATTCAGAGACTAATAGCATTTTCAGATTTCAGTACAGAATAAACATGGCTTCTCCATGCACAATTAGTGTTGAATTGTCCTGTTACACCGATCGATTACCATTCCACAGTCACAGAATGAATAGGCCACAGTCCAAGTACTTTTATGTTTTGGGTAGTGTGCCAAATTTCTCTTCATAAAAGCATCAAATTTTCCAGCAGTTTGCATCCAGTGCTTCTACTTAAAGAATGAGAACGAGAATTCTGAGTTATCGATAGTTTATTTCAACCAAGGCACTTTTTTTTTTTAACGTGGCTCGTTCTGTATTTAAACTGCTGCTGCACAATGTCCCCATTGAAGGCTGTGCCTCGCCACCAGTTTGAGCTAGAAATTGCTTGAAGTCTGAGCTTCTCTCTTAATAATGTGTTCCAGATGTACCCAGAGTAGACCAAGTCTGTGACTGAAGCACAACCAATGTTCCTTGGTCTCGCTCTGCACATTTGTGGTGAGCCAGCTTACACAGAGACTTAGCATTAAGGTAATCTTAAAACAAGTAATGAGTATCTGTTTTTTATTTTAAATCCCCTTCTATAATGAATGTAATTTGCATTTAGACTCAATTAAAAGAACTAAAGACCCTCCATCACTTGTATGCACAGAGATCCCAAATATCCCTGAAATTTCAGCTTCTCCATGCATTTTCCAAACTGACTTACGCCCCAAAATAGTGCATTTTTGTCTCCACAATGAAAATGTAGCCTTGACTTAAAATGCTCCACCTCTCCACACACCATGAAAATTAGGCTATGGAAAGAGGGGAATAGAACAACGGGCATCCATGAAATTGAGCGTTCATATCTGGGATGTGTGCAAGCCACGAAAATCACAATTTAGTAAAAATGTATGTGACAAAGATTTAGTACTGAATGAATAAGTCAGATGCATAAAAATGTTATGTGGTTTCTTATATTACGAACATAGAAAGATACAGAAATTACGGACAGGAAAAGCCCATCTGGTCCAGCGAGCCTGCCTCACGCAGTCGCGATGCCTGAAGCATCATGGTTGGACGTCCCCTACCCACCAGCAGCCACGTAATCTCCTGAGAGTGGGGGAGAAAACAGATTTAAAAAACTCAAGGCCAATTAGAGAAAATACAATCTGGAAATTTCCTCTCTGAATCCTGTAGGCGATCGAAACTAGGAGATCACATTGACCACGCTTATATTACCTGGTATTTGACCTACCTTTTATAAGACTGGTGATCTCTACCCCAGCCAGAAACTGGTCCTGCTCTCTTTTGAAAGTATGCAGAGTCAACACTCAACACATAAGCTAGCAATTTGTTCTATAGGTCTACTATCCTTTGGGAAAGAAGAACCGCCTAACGTCTAGTCTAGTCCTACCCTGCCTTAACTTAGACGCATGCTGGGAAAAATTGAGTCGCGCCCCCTTTGGGGCGCTAACTTCGCCAGGCCCGAAAAAATGAGCGCCCCCACAGCCGAAATTCACCGGTAGCGCCCCAAGAGGGAAGCGGAGTGCTACTGGAAGTGCCCTGCCTCCCTCTTGGGGCGCTGCAAGTGAATATTGCGGCGCTACATACCACAGCGTGCAGTACTGCAGACCTTCCTCCCCTTCTTAAAGGGGAGGGGCCTAGCGCAGCGCGACCCGGGGCCCAGCGCAGCGCGACCCGGGGCCCAGCGCAGCGCGACCCAGGGCCCAGCTGGGCCACCAGGGATCGGAGTGCCGGCAAAAGAGCCCAGCACTCAAGAGAAGTGCTGGGCTCACGGAGCGCAGCTGGCACTCCGCGGGGGGTCTGTAGAGGAGGCCACGGGGCGCTAACGGTTACCGCCGCCGCTAACCTCCCACTGAATTTCACGGGAGGCGTTGGTGGTGCTGTGCCCAGGCACTAGTTGCTTTGCGCCCTGTTAGCGCCCTCTTAGGGCGCTAACGGGAGGCGCAAAGCAACCAAATTTTTAGGCCATGACTACCTGGTCTTCTCCAATCTATCAAATTGAAATAATCTATCCATAGGAACACAATCTAATCCTTTAACTACTTTATATACCTCTATCAAATCACCGCGAAAATTCTGACAGGGCTAGACAGACTGGATGCAGGGAGGATGTTTCCCCTGGCTGGGGGGTCGAGAACGAGGGGTCACAGTCTCAGGATACGGGGTAGGATGTTTAGGACTGAGATGAGGAGAAATTGCTTCACCCAGAGGGTGGTGAACCTGTGGAATTCTCTACCACAGAAGCCTGTGGAGACCAAGTCACTGAATATATTTAAGAAGGAGATAGATAGATTTCTAGACACAAAAGGCATCAAGGGGTATGGGGAGAGAGCGGGAATATGGTATTGAGAGAGGATCAGCCATGATCATATTGATTGGCGGAGCAGGCTCGAAGGGGCAAATGGCCTACTCCTGCTCCTATTTTTCTATGTTTCTGTGTCTGCACATCTCTAAAGTGAATAGACCCAGCTTTTTAACTCTATCTGAGTAACTAAGGTGCTTTAAGCTGGGAATCATACTTGTGGCCTTCTCTGCATCTTTTCCAAAATCTCTGTATCACAAGTGCTCCCTTCACTATAAACGAGCTAATATGAGGGGACCAAAACTAGATGCAGTATTCTAAATTTGGTCTAACCAAGTTCTTGTACAAGGAAAAAATGGTGTGCTTTGTTTCATATTGAATAGTCCTGTTATTACAACCTATTTGCTTTGGTTATGGCTTTTCGGAATTGGTCAAAAACCTTTAGAGAAACATGAACTATAACCCCAAGATCCTTTTCTCTCTCAACCGATTTCAGTTCGGTTCCATGTAATGTGTAAGTCTACTTGGTGTTGGTCCTGCACAAATCCATAACATGGCACTTATCTAGGTTAAATACCATTTGTCAGCGTTTGGCCCATTCCCCCAGCATATCTAAATCTGCGGGCAGAAATTTGTTCTCCTCCACAGTCCTCACACTTGCAATATTGTGTGAATAGATGCCAAACATCTTTAACTACAGACTGGAGCTGACATGGACTACATTTTCTGACCAGTGGAGGTGGGGCAATCTAGGAGGGTCAGCAGATAACATTCGGTAAAGAATGTGTAGGGAGATACTTCAGTCTGGGACAACTAGAATCAGGGATGGGCAATAAATGCTGGCCTTGCCGGCGACGCCCACATCCCATGAACGAATAAAAAAAAAAGCTGCTCTTTTCCAGTTTTAATTACTATCATAAAGGGTCTTTGAACTTCTGTTACCAGTATTTAAAAAGTCTATTTATGCTCTTGAATTTAATGTATGGGCTCCTTGTAAAAAAAAATTAAGCAATTTCATAATCTGCCATTTACTCAAGATCCAAACTGTAACAGTACACTTTGGAGGAACAAGCACTCAGTTGAAAGATGGAGTTAATATTGTCATTATATAGTGGAAAACTGGTAATGGACAGTCATTTATCTAAGCAGCTGTAGCATACTGAAAGCCTATGTACTCTGTCTGGTCTAGACCTTTAAAACATGCTCTTATTATCCATCTACTTTAGGTACAGACTCCAGTATTGTCTCCATTTGTATCTACTGCGGACATATTTTGTAGTTAGTTTCAGCGTCCCAATGGCAGAGGCAAGTTTATTTGATAATTAGTTGTTAAACTTGGCATAATGATAAACTAGGATTAGTGGACAGAAATATGGCATTCCTTTATTCGCGATGTTAAATAGTGACAGCATCTGTTGAATCGTTTTCTGCTGAATTATGACCCTCTCTTTTATATTACAGAACTGCTTCAAGATGCCAAGGACTCCCAGCGAGATGGAATCTACCCATTTTACATTACAGAGTGAATGTCACAGCACCAAAGCAACAGACAAACAGCAATGTTGTCTGAACAGTTGTTGGAAAGCCAAGGTTCACGACTTTATTTCTGGCCCAGACCTTTCTCAGTTGGCAGAGGACGATCCGTTCGGACAGTGGCGTTACTCCCAACGACAGCATTTTAATTTGCTGCTGGTTGCATTGTTTGCCCCTGGAGGCACCAGCAAAACTCATCGTTAGGTGGCTCTCGACACCTTCAGAGGCAGCAAAACTGCCTCATTACCTTCTGGTGTGCGTTCACAGAAAGTGCTGTAAAGGAGCTAATAGTCAGGGCACTTCTGACCCCATACTCCAAGTTGAGACACGCTAGCTTAGAAAAGTTCAGATTTAGGCACCAATCCAAGGGTGATGTCAGGAAGCACTTCTTCACACAAAGGGTAATGGAAATCTGGAACTCTCTTCCCCCAAAAATCTGTTGAGGCTAGGTCAATTGAAAATGTTAAAACTGAGACTGATAGGTTTTTGTTAGGTAAGGGTATTAAGAGATACGGAACCAAGGTGGGTAGATGGAGTTAAGATACAGATCAGCCATGATCTAATTGAATGGCGGAACAGGCTCGAGGGGCTGACTGTCTTACTCCTGTTCCTATGTTCCTAGTTCAGTTGGCATTTGTCAACAAATTGACTAAAACAGTAGTAAATAAACAAGCTTCTTTTTGAAAGGTAAGGGAGTCAAGGGTTATGGCGAGCGGGCAGGGAAGTGGAGTTGAGGCCAAGATCAGATCAGTCATGATCTTATTGAATGGCGGAGCAGGCGCAAGGGGCCAAATGACCTGCTCCTGCTCCTACGTCTTATGTTCTTATGTTCTTCTTGTGTCAACTGAAATCATGCTATGTGACAAACTAAGCACCTTGAAGATCATCGGATATTGGCCTCCATTTTAATGGGCGCTAACTACATTACATATACCACCTAATTAAATGTACAAATACAGGAACACAGAGCTTAAGTTTCAAGTGCACATGTGGCTTATATACACTGAGATTCAATTGAGTGCTAAAACCAGTCAGAGAGTGGGAGCGGGATGAAGGGGGGTACTGCAGACAGACAATAGATGTAAAACTATATTTGGGCTACAAAAGGGCATTTTTTACAGGATGATGAATAGATATTCCTTTATGACACGATTAACTGCTTATTATGATATGCACTACACATGACATTTCTGTTCAGGCAAATGCCGTTTCATCACACAGAACAAAAGTTCCATTGTGCTGTACTAATCCTTTGAGTAATGAGAATTGAAATGCTCAAATATAACCTCTGCAAAAAGGAATTTTCTGTAGTTTAGTCAAGAGCATCGTAAAACAAAATGTGAGAAATATATACATCCACAAGACATTTATAAATGGATAGCAATCTTGGAATATATAAAGCGGGAATTTTATTTTCAGTATTTTAGTGCAAAAATACCACAACAGACCTCCCAGGGACTGTGTGAGAAGAATTCCCAGAGGAGCCTACAGGTCACACTTACCTGTGGAAACCTGAATGGGCTGCTGTGGGTTTGCAGCCAGCAACCTTCGCTGGGAACATCAAGGTTCGTTATGATTAACATTTGTAAGTTATCTAGGCGAAGGTTTCCTATCTTAAAATCAAAATGTTAACTTCAATCATGTGGATCGCAAAAACAGCCTGCTGAAAAGATAAAGCACGGCTGTGCTGAATTATAAAAGACTCCCCGTGCATTCTTTGCTTTGACATGACAGGTCTATTTGAATGGATAATCATGCTATGAAATGCCTGTCTTTATCTGCCTTTGTTCATGTATGTGGGCTGTATCATGCATAGGGCATCTGAAAAGGGTGAGGAGGGCAGGCTCTGTTAAGAATGTCGAGGGTGGCATGCTCCACTGGAAGAATCTGAAAACAGAGCCATAAAAATGTGCATATTTCGGCATTATGCCCTGGTATTTTCTGAGATTTGGAGTGAACAATGTAACCTACCCTCATTCTTGTAGGATGACTGAGTGCATGAACCAAAGGCGTAGATATTGGACTAGATCTTTCTTTTTTATCAGAACCAATGCCATAGGCATGATTATTAATATACAATAGTTCATTTTCACGCTTGCTTGCCTTTGATCAGTTCAATGCAATAAGTATAAATTTAAATTGAAAAGAAATGATTTTAAAACGAATGATCCACTATTTGCTGTTTTTTGTTCGAAAATGTAAAAACTGTCTTTCCTGACTGGCCTAATTGTAACTGTACAAGTTATATTATAGTGTTGTGATCTATACAGGATACAATAATTTTCCAGCATCATCCAGTTATACAAATTCCAATATCAGCTCTTGTCAAAGTTCATTTTTTTGGTTGTGGGAATCTGCTGTCTAATGTTTTTCTCTCTCAACCCCACTGGCAAAACATAGAACACAGGAAACAAAACAGAACAAATCTTTAGGTATATGTGTATTATAAAGAATAACACATTGTGCAATGTGTTGAAGAGTCACAAACAACAAACTAATCTCTCTACTTACTGATTGGTCATTTACAGCATTTTTTGTGCTTTTATTTCCTTTAATGAATGAAATATCTTGTAGTTTTTCTCTGCTCAATTCTCTTCCGTGCCCTTATCTCCTGACAGTGTTGACCCCTTGCTGGGGTATGGTTCCATGGGACCGTTCATCCTTCAGTACCTTGTCTGAGTGACCATTATTCATGTGAGAGGACTGAAGTGAATGTCAACAGACTACTTAATGGTATGGGCCATTGCAACCAAGCTCAGTCCTGTTCTCGGACATGTACGGGCACACACACATACTCACACGCACACACACACAAACACACACATATGGACACTGACCTTAGCACCCTTCCATAACAAAGAATTATGGAAGCTTATGAGCTTACAACAAATAGTATTTATATAGCGCCTTTAACGTAGTAAAACATCCCAAGGTGCTTCACAGGAGTGTAATCAAATATAATTTGACACCGAACCACATAAGGAGATATTAGGACAGGTGACCAAAAGCTTGGTCAAAGAGGTAGGTTTTGAGGAGCATCTTAAAGGAGGAGAGAGAGGCGGAGAGGTTTAGGGAGAGAATTTCAGAATTTAGGTAACTCAGTCCAGGCAAGGTATTAAACTTGGGATCTTTTTGGTCTGTGGGACAAAAGTCCTCAGTGAATAAATGCACTGAGGAATCACAAGGGTTGTATTGTAGTTTTAAACAAATATAAAAAATGGCAGGCATTGTTTTCTTAACCTTTTTGTTTGGTTAATCCTGCTGCTTATATTGGAGCATCATCAGTTAGTGCAGCAAATGCTGTGATCAGCACTTTTAGGTAATGTAATCGCAAATCTTAATATAGGTAATAAATGCTCCAGTTACCCACTATTCTCCTTTTCCAGACAATTGTTTGGGCTAGCCTTGTCTTGATATTTACTGTATAAAACTTATAGTGAACACAGTAGGTTCTATTTATCACCTTTATTGTCACCTTTGCCAAAGTTGATGACCTTGTCAATGGATCCCTCTCCTTTTGATTTAATAATGCCATTTGGGGGTGAGTTTCTGCTGGGGTTCTCCTGGTTGGCTGCTGTAACCTCGGTGGAGGAAACCTCTCTAGGAAACCCTGGAGAAACAACGTTTACACAGAAGTGCTGTGGAGGCGAGAGGAGCACTCCTGCTCCTCCTGGATCCACACCATCAACAACAACAATTGTATTTCTAGAGCACCTTTAACGTAGTAAACGTCCCAAGGCGCTTCACAGGAGTGTTATAGACAAAAAAATTGACACCAAGCCATATAAGGAGAAATTAGGGCAGATGACCAAAAGCTTGGTAGAAGAGGTAGGTTTAAGGAGCGTCTAAAAGGAGGAAAGGGAGTTGAGAGGTGGAGAGGTTTAGGCAGGGAATTCCAGAGCTTAGGGCCTAGGCAACAGAAGGCACAGCCACCAATGGTTGAGCAATTATAATCAGGGATGCTCAAGAGGGCAGAATTAGCAGAGTGCAGGTATCTCCGGGGGTTGTGGGACTGAAGGAGATTACAGAGATAGGGAGGGGCGAGGCCATGGAGGGATTTGAAAACAAGGATGAGAATTTTGAAATCGAGGCGTTGCTTAACCGGGAGCCAATGTAGGTCAGCGAGCACAGGGGTGATGGGTGAACGGGACTTGGTGCGAGTTAGGACACGGGCAGCAGAGCTTTGGTTGACCTCAAGTTTACGTAGGGTGGAATGTGGGAGGCCAGCCAGGAGTGGGTTGGAATAGTCAAGTCTAGAGGTAACAAAGGCATGGATAAAACATAGAAACATAGAATCTAGGTTGAGAACATAGATGAGGGTTTCAGCAGCGGATGAGCTGAAGCAAGGGCGGAGACGGGCGATGTTATGGAAGTGGAAATAGACGGTCTTAGTTATGCCGCGGATATGTGGTCGGAAGCTCATATCAGGGTCAAGTATGACACCAAGGTTGTGAACAGCGTGGTTCAGCCTCAGACAAATGTTAGGGAGAGGGATGGAGTCAGTGGCTAGGGAACGGAGTTCGTGGCGGAGACCGAAAACAATGACTTCGATCTTCCCAATATTTAATTGGAGAAAGTTTTTGATCATCCAGAACTGGATGTTGGTCAAGCAGTCTGACAATTTAGAGACCGTGGAGGGGTCAAGAGAAGTGGTGGTGAAGTAGAGCTGGGTGTATTCAGCGTACATGTGGAAACTGACACTGTGTTTTCGGATGATGTCGACAAGGGGCAACATGTAGATGAGATGTACTTGTTTTTAAATCCCTCCATAGCCTCGCCCCCCCCCTATCTCTGTAATCTCCTCCAGCCCCACAACCTCCCAAGATATCTGCGCTCCTCTAATTCTGCCCTCTTGAGCATCCCTGATTATAATCGCTCAACCATTGGTGGCCATGCCTTCTGTTGCCTTCATCTTAAAGCAAAATTTTACTTACTGTTTTTTGTGGTGCCTGCTTGCTAGGCCGCATTCACACCAGGAAAATCTGAGCGGTGCAGACCGGACACCTGTTCTGCTCAGGATAGCCCAATTTCCCAGAGCGGTCCTCAAACAGTCATTAGGCCCCTCTAGCATATACAAGAGGCCGAATGCCTGTTTCACACGACCCACCCCAGACACCTGACATTTTTCAGGTGTCCTTGAGGGCAGGACGTTGGCCCTCATTGTGCCCGTTTTATGCCCATAAAACGGGGGCAGTGTGGTCCAATTTCTACCTTAAGCTGTTTAGCAAAGTCAACTGTTTGGCAATACTGGTAAATAAATATGTGTGTGTTTTCTCCATACTTGTATACTTAAATGATTTGGATCATTTTTCCATAAATGATTTGGAAATGGGAGAAAAGCTGTTTAAATTTGTGTATGTAAGGAGGGAGGTTGCAAATAACACAGAACAAGTGGACCAAGCACACAGAATTAGATAGATTAGCAATCTGGGATAATGAGTGTCAAATTTCATTTTATGTGGATAAATACAAACTGATGAGATTGCGGAAGGGGAATAAGCAATGGGAATATAAGATAAATAGAATGGGGTAAATTTTCATCTTCATCGCATGATGGTAATCTGGCACAGTTTCATTCCAGTGATTTCAGGACATCCTGGTATTGGAGAGGGTTCACGGAAGGGTAAGTAAAATAATTTGGATCAGAAATCTGAGCCACGAGCAGAGGCTACGGGAACTAGGAGACTTAGCAGTAGAGAAAAGAAAGCTCGGAGAGATTTTATTTCGGTATTCAAGGTTCTAAGGTGTACGGGTAAATTGAATCCTGATAACGTTCAGCATATTCACAAATTTTACAAGAGGACATGGACTCAAGCTCAGAAAAGGGAAGGTGAACTGACCTTTTAGATTTAAATACTTTACACAAAGGTGGAACAGACTGCCAGGGAAACAGTGGAGGCAGATGATGTTGGCAACTGGGGAGATAGTTAGCAGTAAATACTCTTGAGGAGGAGTAGAGATACAGTAGTGTACAGTACTTTTCAAACTTTAGGACCAACTAAATAGACCAGAATGGTCTCTTTCAGTCTTGCACATCTTCCGTAATAGATAGTTGACTTCTGAAGACATTTCTATTTCATTTCTAAGACATTACACAAAGTTCTTTAGAAAATTCTGTCATTTGCATCAGAAAAAAAGTACAACAGCAGTTGCAATGTACAGTTAATGAAGTGTTGTGATTACAACTGTGTTTCATGTTCTGTAAGTCAAATATTTTTCACATACACCACTAGATACCAAACTTATGGAGGAACCATCGCTCAAAGGATCTTGAGCAGACAGCATTTTGGATCAGCTTGAGGATATCACAGTGAATCTCAGTGCTGGTTCCTTACCTCTCATCGACTGACTTTAGACAGCTCAAAGGAGCTCTGAACAGTAACATGGTGGAAGAGTGTGGAAAAAGTATTCATTTGTTGCCAGTGTAGTGAGCAGGTTGATAAAAAAAAAGTCAACTTGCGCTGCCAATTGGGTCTAGCCAAGTCACATTCTGGTATGCAATAATTTCATGGCACTGTGCATGTGGGTGCTCTAGTTTGCACTAGCCCATGTGGAAACAAATGGCCTCCTCTGATGCCTCTACAGATGTGAAATGGAGAGCCAACACCAGTCCCTTCAGATTGCTGCATCCCCTTGTATGTAGGGACCCAGACAGAAGGCCCTCGGGGGATCCTGCAACATGTGTCCTCCCACAATTCAGCGGTATGGTCACCTGTCTGGAACCCCTGGATCCTGTTTACAATAGTCCTTCCTTCTGGTGAGAGACATCAACATTCTGTATCCATTGTGTCTTTGTCATCTTCTGAAATTGTGATGCCTTGCATCAGCTCAGTGATGGGCTCATCTTTGAAGAAAAATCAACAGTTTACATGTTTCTACTTTGAACTCTGTATAGTCTTACGTGTCTCCAGCACTGCAGCAAACAAAGGACAATGTAAGTTGGCTTGGAACAGAACAGAAACATAGGTATCGTGCCATTGAACCTCAGCTGGAATATCTGCGCAATGGTTTTCTTTGGCAGCATCTGTGATTTTCTTAATGGCCTTTTTTAGTTAAATGGTGTACTTTTGATCTTTCTGTCGTGTCCAAGTTGCAATTCTAAATCAAACTTACCCAAGGCCTTATTGAGACAGTATAGTATATTTTGTTTTGTATTTAATCATCCTGACAATACATCCTAACACTTTATTTTCTTTTGCCTTCCAGCATTGGTCGTGGACCTTCAGAGATTCATGCACTATAACAGATAGGTCTTCCTTCCACTCAACAATCTTGAGCACACAACCCTGCATGGTGTACACATGCTTGGTGCTGGCCCTACTTTACATTTATCTATATTAAAAGACATCTACCAGATACAGGCCAATTTTTCTCATCTAAGGTCCATATAGCTTTGCATCATCTGCGAGCTTGTGGCTAGTTCCCCCGGTGCCTTTACCCAGATCATTGATAAAGATGGTGAAGAGCAACGGCCCTACCACTGACCTCTCTGGAACTCCATTAGTAACCGATTCCCTCGCAGAACCGCTACCATTAATAACAACCTTCTGTCTATGGAAATGCAGCCAATTCCTTATGCAACCACAGAACTCAATCTTATTAAGTAGTCTGCTTTGCTGCCTGACCTGCTGAGTGTTTCCAGCATTTTCTGTTTTTATTTCAGATTTCCAGCATCCACAGTATTATGCCCTCCTCAGGAGCTATCTTTTGTTTCCTTTTTGTCTCATTACCACCCACTTTTGCCTTGCACCATTATCCCTTCTGTAATTTAATCACTCCTGCCCTGCATCCTATCACAGACCTTCCCCTTTGTTCCCCCCACCCCTTTCCTTGCCTCTGTACTTGGTTATAGACTGTTAAATCTCTAACTTTTTCCAGTTCTGATGAAAGGTCATCGACCTGAAACGTTAACTCTGTTTCTCTCTCCACTGATGCTGCCTGAGTGACCGGCTGAGTGTTTCCAGCATTTTCTGATTTCATTAAGTAGTCTATTGTGTGGCACTTTGTCAAAATCAAGATATACAATGTGAACTAGGCTACCAACACCAACCAACTTCGTAACTTCCTCAAAAATGTCAACCCGGTTGGTGAGACATGACCTTCTTTTCCAGAAGCCTTGTTGAGATTCTCGATCAAGGTGATCATATCTCTCTAATGACCCCTTCTAGAAACTTAACTATAACCAAAGTCAAGCTAATAGCGCTGTAATTCCCCAGTTCTGCCTTAATGCCCTTTTTAAATAGTGGCACCATTTCTGTCTCTATCCAGTCTATGGGAACAATCCCAGACCACTGTTAAATATATGAGCAAAGGGCTCACAGAGCACAGCCTCCATTTCCTTGCACAGGCGGACAGTAAAGATTCCATTGTACTATTTGAAGAGCAGGGAGTTCTGATGCTGTACTGGCCGATATCAAACCCCTCAACCAGATCACCAAAATACAGATGAAATGATTATAAATCTCAGTCCAGCTGTGTGGGGAAAAAAAATGGATGTGTGTTTCCGTATCTAACAACAGATGCTGCACCTTGAAGTAAATGTGCGTGAGGCATTTTGGGATATTTCTGAGCGATGTGATAAATGCAAGTTTTTCTGTGTTTATTTCTTGACGTACAATGTGATACTTCAGATCACACCGGCTGTCATTAAATGGTTGGTATTTTTGTCCAGTAAACGAAACGGCATAAAGTACACATCTAAAAATATAACCAGATACAGATAACTAGTAGATGTGATCTCTTGTCCTTCATGAGTTTCAAATGTTAGGCCACTTCCTTCCAGCAGTTGTCAATTTTGTTTTGGGTGTTGTGTCTCCACCCTTAGCCATCCTTCATATTGGCGCACCTTTAATTGCGCCATCTCTTTAGATGCTGTCTGCATTCCTCAGCAACCAACTAAATGCTAAGAATTTGATTATTTATTTATTTATTTATTTTAGCCCAGCTACTATAATGGCCACTGCCTTTGGCCCAGTTAGATTGCAATTTTTTTGGCATCAACGTAAAAACCGTACCATAACTCAAAATTAAAGGGGGGGATTTTAATCCCCAAGGATGGGAGGGGGGTGTGGGGAGGCTGGTAGGGGGATTAAAATTTTTTAAATGGGAAACCTGACCCCAGCCCGCCTCCAACGCATCCACTTCTGGATTTAATGGAATTGGGTTGGGGGCGAGAGACTAACCTGCTTTCGGGAGGCGGGACATTCATTAAATATTTTTTTGAGGCTGCATGCCCAAGATGTTATATCTGTACCAGATTTAACGCTGGCTGGCCAGTTTTTCCGGGCCTTGGGAAACACGGCAGCTGAAGGGAGGTGAGAACGGCTGGATGGAAGAGGTCATTGCCTTTCCAGCACTGCTTGTGCGCCAAGAGGAGTAGGAGTGCTTCCTACCGGCTCTCCACCCTATCCTGCTTCCACCCCAATGATTGGGCCCCCATGATTCGACCGCCTCCCCCCCTGCGCGATCAGACCCTGATATCTGACTCCCCCCCCGATGTCTGACTCCCCCCCCGATGCCTGACTCCCCCCCCGATGCCTGACTCCCCCCCCGATGCCTGACTCCCCCCGCCGATGTCTGACTCCCCCCCCGATGCCTGACTCCCCCCCGATGTCTGACTCCCCCCCAATGTCTGACTCCCCCCCAATGTCTGACTCCCCCCAATGTCTGACTCCCCCCCGATGTCTGACTCCCCCCCCGATGTCTGACTCCCCCCCGATGTCTGACTCCCCCCCCCGATGTCTGACTCCCCCCCCGATGCCTGACTCCCCCCCAATGTCTGACTCCCCCCTGATGTCTGACTCCCCCCCAATGTCTGACTCCCCCCCCGATGTCCGACTCCCCCCCGATGTCCGACTCCCCCCAATGTCTGACTCCCCCCCAATGTCTGACTCCCCCCCAATGTCTGACTCCCCCCCGATGTCTGACTCCCCCCCAATGTCTGACTCCCCCCGATGTCTGACTCCCCCCCAATGTCTGACTCCCCCCCCGATGTCCGACTCCCCCCCGATGTCCGACTCCCCCCCCGATGTCTGACTCCCCCCCAATGTCTGACTCCCCCCCCAATGTCTGACTCCCCCCCCGATGTCCGACTCCCCCCCCGATGTCTGACTCCCCCCCGATGTCTGACTCCCCCCCCGATGTCTGACTCCCCCCCAATGTCTGACTCCCCCCCGATGTCTGACTCCCCCCCAATGTCTGACTCCCCCCCAATGTCTGACTCCCCCCCCGATGTCTGACTCCCCCCCAATGTCTGACTCCCCCCCGATGTCTGACTCCCCCCCAATGTCTGACTCCCCCCCAATGTCTGACTCCCCCCCGATGTCTGACTCCCCCCCAATGTCTGACTCCCCCCCTGATGTCTGACTCCCCCCCAATGTCTGACTCCCCCCCCCGATGTCTGACTCCCCCCCGATGTCTGACTCCCCCCCCGATGTCTGACTCCCCCCGATGTCTGACTACCCCCCAATGTCTGACTCCCCCCCGATGTCCGACTCCCCCCCCGATGTCTGACTCCCCCCCCGATGTCTGACTCCCCCCCGATGTCTGACTCCCCCCCAATGTCTGACTCCCCCCTGATGTCCGACTCCCCCCCGATGTCTGACTCCCCCCCGATGTCCGACTCCCCCCGATGTCTGACTCCTCCCCAATGTCTGACTCCCCCCCCAATGTCTGACTCCCCCGCCGATGTCTGAGACCCCCCCCAATGTCTGACTCCCCCCCGATGTCTGACTCCCCACGATATCTGAGACCCCCCCGATGTCCGACTCCCCCCCCGATGTCCGACTCCCCCCCCGATGTCCGACTCCCCCCCGATGTGTGACTCCCCCCGATGTGTGACTCCCCCCCGATGTCCGACTCCCCCCCGATGTGTGACTCCCCCCCGATGTCCGACTCCCCCCCGATGTCTGAGACCCCCCCGATGTCTGACTCCCCCCCGATGTCCGACTCCCCCCCTGATGTCCGACTCCCCCCCCGATGTATGATTCCCCCCCGATGTCCGACTCCCCCCCCCGATGTCTGACTCCCCCCCCCCTCCCCGATGTCCGACTCCCCCCGATGTCTGCCATGTGCAGGCACGTGTGCTCAGAGCTCCCCGTGGGCTGGGCAGAACCTGACATGGCAGGAGTGATTTTAACTCCACCCACCTGGTGAGAACCTTGAGGGCGGCCGGTTAAAATCGGCCAGGAGACTTACCCGCCGGCGTGCCACACTGTTCCCCCTTCTCAGCTGGTGGCAAGGACCCGCGCCTGTACCCCGAGGGGTCCGTCTGTCAAATGCAGTTCGGGGTGCGATGATGTTACTGGTCAATTTTAACTGGTGGCCTGAGGTGGGCAACCGTCATAGCTTGCCCGCCAGGTGAAGACAGTGGGCAGAAAGTCCAGGGTCAGAAGATGCCATAACAGGTAAGTTGTTTCACTTCTTTTTAACTTTCCTTGTGGGGCTCAGGAGGAACAGGAGTGCCTCACACGGAGAGTTTAAGCCTCCCTTGTCCTCGGCTTCTGCCCACCCGCCCCGCCATCCTGATGGTGACATCCTCCTGAAACCCCTTCCCGGCAACTTACCCGAGTGCCAGCAACCATTCCTATGGTGCCAGCCACTGGCCTCCTACTGCCTAAAATTCCACACCCACCCCGCTGGCCAGCCACTGTTACCATTCGTTCTGGGGGGGCAATCAAGGCCCGGGAATTAAAACCACTTGGCCTCACGCTGCTGAGGTCGGGGAGGGGGGGTTGACGCTTGCCTTCACCCACCCCCGGCCCCACCCTGCCCCACCCTGCCCAGCTCCCGCCCACCCCCACCACTCACCCAGTTCCTGCTCCGGCCTCAAATCGGGGCTGGGCTGACAGTAGAAATCGGCAGTGCTGCTCCTGTATCTCTAAGGCAAGTGCTTGTCTTCAACCAGTACCTGTAGTATAATGCTACCATTGATCGCGGAATCTAATCTTTTCTTTTAATGAATTGTTCCTGCTCTCTGCACATTGGCTTCTGGTTTGTCTGTATTTTTGTATTATTTACCATGCTGGACATTATGAGTGGCACTTGTTCACGAAGGTCAAATGACTCATTCATGGTTATTATTCTGCTAAATGTACATTATCATGTTACCTTTCATCGGGTAGCTTAAATTACTGTTGGCGCTAACGTGGCTTGCAAGAATATGGAAAACTGTATTCTTGTAGCTCAGTGGTAATTATGTGCAGTTACTGCCAAAAGGGCCTTTTGTCCGCACATAGGATGATTCAGCTCCCCGGGTTTTATAGCAGAACATGCAGATTATCTTTTTGTAATTTTATACCTCCAGTACTAGTGCCTATGGTGCTTTTGTGATGTACTTCATTACTGATGACCTATTCAACTCTGATGCGACGCTTATTATACAAAATAATAAAGACCAAGGGATGCGTAGTGTCCCTCGCTGGTTTGAGCTTGTGTGCACTTGTACTTTTGTCACTCACGCACGTAGTGATCCCAGACCAACTCAGAAACATATTTCAGTTAGCTAGTTGGCCCCTTGACAAGTCATTGTTGTATATTATCAAAGGTCGCAGAGATGGATGAAAACATAAATCCAGTTCTAACTTTGTTTTTTTTTACTGTTTGATCATTAGAACCTCAGCATGTCCAGCAGAATATTAAATGGTACTGACGGGGTAAACTTTGAATATTGCTTCAAAACAAGGCGACAAAGTAGGACCAGAGGAAAAAAATTCAAATTAATGAAAATAGTTTTAAAACAGATATTAGGAAGAACTTCTTTACTCAAAGGCCGAGAAAATGGTGGGCGCCACACCCTTTTTCCAGGCATAAAACAGACGCCTAAGCCTCCTATATGGCGGCTGGTGTGTGGGCGCACATTCCGCGCCTGAAGTGCACCGCCCGCCATATTGGTAAAGGCAGAAAAAGAGGCATCCAGGGCCTGCGCCTGAAACAGCTGTTAGGCCCATTGCATATGCAAATAAAGAGCCTAACGTCAGTTTGAGGCCTCCTTTGCAAATTTGGTGCGCCTGGAACAGTGCCAATGCCAGCCCTGCTGCATTCAGGAAAATATAGTCTACATACGGCCTAACCAGCGGTGCTTAAAGGATCACTGGAGGCTGCCACCAGAAAGGGAGTGCACCTTCCATCTCCACAGGCGTGCCAAAAACCGTTGCCGGCTCCCCCTCGGCCCCTGATCACCCCACAACCACCGCTCCCCCCCCCCTCCCACCCTCCCGGTCTACGTGAGAGTCGCTGCTGGCGACGCAGTGACCTGAAATTCGAGTCGGATTCTCCGCCTAGATGCCTGGGGATAGCCGTCAGGCATCTGCAGCCCATGAGGCCCGTGGGTGTGTCTAGGGCCTACCTGTTCTGGCAGGGAGATCGCAGGCTGATGCGAACCAATTTCTAGGCCAAAGAGTGATAAATGTTTGGAACAACCTACTACAGTAGATGGGATAGTAGAAGCAATAATATTAGGGAGCCGAAATTCTGATCGGGCCCCCTGGGCAGATCTGGGATGGATCGCCCAACCAGGGACCAGAAAGTGGGCGGAATTAGGTTGGGCCTGGAATCCACCCGTGGTTTTCTGATGGGAGTAAGCCATAGACGGATCTTTTGCCACTCTCCCCTTGTCAAGGGTGTGTGTCAGCAGTGTTTCTGGACTACCCTGAGAATTCCACCCTTTAAACCCTTAAAAGGCCCAAGTGGAACTCTCATTAACTGAGAGCTGGGATGAGTGCTCCTGAGGCTTTGGACAGGCCCCAAACCTTGTCAGAGGCAAGGCCATTGATCCTTGAGGTGATCAATTGTCTTATGTTGCCAGATTATGGCGCCTGTTGGAGTTGAAGATCCTTTATATTACCCGGAAAGGAGTTAAGGGCAACCTCACGGAACGGTTAGCTGCCCTTGCACGTTGCAGTCGGTGGATCGGGGTCAGTGCTTCTGACGCACCCCCTACAGGTCCAGGACAACCACCTTGAACATGCTAATGACCCCATCCCTGCCATTTGAGACAGGGCCCATGTCCTTCCATGTGGGAGGCTTTGCTGCGCTTTCACCGGCGGAACAGCCCAATGGAATCTCGGCCCATCGCCACTTCGGAAAAGAGCCTGAACCTTATAATGGCTGAGTTAGAATGCTAGAGAGCTGAGTTTCGAAAGGCCAAAATAGCCTTTTCATGTCTTTTGACTTATGTTCTTAATAAAAGCTGGCATGCGGTCCTGTTACACGATTCTCTGAAGTCACCTGGCTTGATTTCATTTGTATTGACCAGAGGGTATTGAAAAAAGTAAAACAAAAACACGTTACGTCAAAACTAACCTCGCAGAAAAGGGACTTGACTCCACTTCAACTTCACTGAAGACTTTTTCCACTGCAAAGCCTCTGCCAAAAACAATAAGAAGAGGAAGGAGTCAAAGACAAGGTCATAAGTAAAATACTTAATTCAGGCAGGGTAGCCAAGACAACCACAAGTCCACATGGTTTTTGTCAGTAACCACCATAGTTAGTGCAGCTCCCCCAAACTGGCACGAAAAGCTCATTTACATTTATGCAAATGTAAAAATAAATCACAGCTAAAACTGCAAATGCAGATTTATGTGGCACTTTCATCTCCTCAGCATGCATCACATGCTGAGGAATAATGGGAATACTATAGACTGCCCTGGCTGTGACCCCCTTCTCAGCTTGACGTGTGTGCACACAGCTCGAAGCTCAGGTATAAATATGTGACCATCCGACACCCACGCATGCATCAGCTTTGCTAAAGCACTAAAACAGAAGTCCTTTTGGTTTCAGCCTGGGTCTGTCCGTATTTTGCCAACTGCTTCGAGTTACTGTGTTTACAAGAGAATGTGCAGCTGTGCGCCTGAAAAGTACATCGATGTCTGTAAGTGGAGAAGGAAGGGCAGTGCATGCCGGCTGAAATCAGGTCACGCCATATGCATGACAGGGAAGATTAAGAACACTGTGAATGGATTGTCCTCAGACTTCAGCTAGACTGCATACCTTTCAGCTTTAGGATTTCAGTGTTGGATCAAGATACGCACATTAAAGATTATGAACTAAGAAACAATTCATTTCTGTGCTGTATCATTCTATGATTCTATAACTCTTTCTAGTGTCCCTTTTGTTTGACTCCATACTGGGTTGAAATCCATGTTGGCGCTGTAGCCTTACTCTCTCAAGATATTCACTTTGTTAGCGAATGTTAAAAGTTAGAATCCCTATTGATACTTTGGGCTGGATTTGAACCAATTAAATCCCGCAGGCCAACCTCTCACCCATTCTGGGTGGGAAGTGGCGGAAAATTGCGCGCTTGGAGGCTGTCCACCAACAGGAAGTAAATGGCGTGATTGGCTGCCGGGAATGTCCAGTGGGAGTCCCCACGATCGGGCGGGGGTAGATCGCGCCAGGGGAGGCCTAAAGCTTTCCTGGTGGGATCCAGACGAGCACTCCTGCTCCCCCTGGCCCCACAGGGTAGGTAAAAAAAAGTTTAAAACGTACCTTATTGGGCCACTCCTCGCCCTGATCCGCTTCCTCTTTGGGTTGGCCTGGTGGGAAACTCACTGCCTCTTACCGCTCAGGCCACTTCGTCACTGGGACCCGACGTGTCTATGGGCGGGTGATCTTACCGCTCCGACAGGAGAGCAGGTTAAAATACAGAGCTGGTGGCTACTAGCGGCTCCAGAGTGGGCAAGTAACCCGGGCGCCTTTAACCGCCCACCCGCTTGGTTTCTGCTGGGCAGGCAAGGGTTAAAACCGCCCCTTTTATTTTCCAGCTTTATGTTTTTGGTAGGAGATTCTACTCTGACCTCCATTTGGGAATTGAAGCCAACTTGAAACCTAGGCACCGCATGGTAAAAACATGCTGAAATATATCTTTTTCTATTATACGGAAATTGTTTGTGGCTTTAGAAATCTTTGGCAAGTACTGCCCAACCAGAGGGAGAGAGCGGAAGGTGTGATTACCCACCTTATTGCCTCAGGTGGCAGCTCGATTTCAGCAAAGTTTACGGAGGGGCACTACTGCTCCCAGTGGAATGAAGAGCTGTCTGAAAAGAGAGCTTTGTTGGGCTCCCAATGCAGCTTTCAAACAACTGCGCCAGAGCAAGATTGTGCACACAGAGGGAAGGATTCTCTGTTTGTGCACAGGACGGGCACAATGTTGGCAGCTCCCCCGCCATGCCCGTCCGAGGCGGCAGTAAGGAGGCCCTAACAATTTTCAGGTTTAACTATTCCTGGCGAGCTGTGGGCGGCGAACGTGCGCTCTGCTGCAGCCCGCTGGTTTTGTCGCTATGAAAATCGATCAGCTTCTGCATGAAGCGAACGGCAGTAAAGGACTTTTTGTGGGGAGGCGCAGATCGGGGGTGATGGTGTTTGGGGTGGAGGGTGGGTGGGTGCAAGAACAGGCCAACAGCAGGTCCAATGATTTTTGTGAGGCCCGGGGGAGCATTCCTGCACCTCCTTGCCCCACAAAAAAACTTGAAAAACAAAAAAAGTGCCTTTTCGGAGAGGCCTCCAGACATCCCTTTAATGACCATCAGTTAGGCCTTTCAAGGCCTGGAAAAAAGTTGGACTGGCATGTGCCGTGTGTGCTCCGCCCATTTCTCCGCTAAAATTGCAACCGGGGTCCGACCCCGATTTGCATGTTCAAGCAGCCTCCTATCCGTTTGGAGCGGGACAGCTGGGGGCACCCACTTAGAGGTCCGCCTGAAAATTGATTCAGGCGGGCAAACAGGTTTACAAGGTCCCCAGATTTTCCTCTGCCAGTCACCCATTTTCCAGGTGAGAAAGGCGCAGCCAGCAGTTGAAAATCCCCCCATAGTTGTGTGGCTGCTGCCGCCCGTATCAGTATCTCCTGATTACTACTTATTAAACAGAAACTCTGCAGCTCCCCGCCGCCTTGATGGTACAAGGACTAGGGGACACAGATTTAAGGTTTTGGGCAAGAGATACAGGGTGGATGTGAGGAAAAACTTTTTTACGCAGCGAGTGGTGAGGACCTAGAACTCGCTGCCGACGGAAGTGGTGGAAGCGGAGACACTCAATGATTTCAAGGGGAGGCTGGATAGGCACTTGAGGGAAATAAACTTGCAGGGCTACGAGGATAGAGTGGGGGAATGGGACTGACTGGATTGCTCTACAGAGAACCGGCACGGACTCGGTGGGCCGAATGGCCTCCTTCTATGCCATTATGACTTGAAGGGTTGGATTTTGAATGACCCGTGGAGTCGGATTTGGAGGCGTGTGGGGGGTTAAAGTTACAGATTTGGGGGTCCCGACCCCATCCCGACTCCATTCCGCCTCCACGCAATTTTGACAAATACGGTCGCGGGGTTCCCGACTCCGTCCCGCCTCCAAGAGGCGGGAGAGGGCATTAAAGCCCTTAACAAGCCCTAAATTGGCTCTGTAATGCCATTTTGAAATGTTTTAGCTAGTTTAACCCTTTTCCGACGTGAAGTACGCCTGATGTGAAACACGCCAGTGAAACCTGGCGGGAGCACAAGTGGATAGCTGACTATCAGCTGCAGGTCCACTATTACAACAGAGATGTGATGAAGGTAGTAGTAGTATTAGGTCTGAAAGTCGCCTCTGATGCTGCTGCATTGAATGTCTTCAGAGACTGCCTGGGAGGACTTGGTTGCAAAAAAAATTCATTCTCTCTCTCTCTCTCTCCCTCTCTCTCTGAGATGCTGCTCATTTTGCATCCAGGTCCTCTCACAGCAAAGGCCAGGCAATCTCTGAGACCAGGCAGTCTCTGACCTGCAATGATGACATCATCAGAGGCGACTTTCAGACTGAAACCACTAATTGGTTCATGGGTTCCCACATGCTGGAACTCAATTGCCCAATTAGGTGAAAATTGCATCAATCTCCCAAATCCAATTGCAGGCGGGTGGATAACACGAAATGCGGATGACACGACCCCAACCTGCCCCAGTATCAAAATCCAGCCCGATGACTCACCATGAAGGAAGTAAATGGGTTCCCAGCTGAAATGCCTGGCAATGAAAGCTCGAATTAAGTTGATTCCATAGGTTGGTTACTGCAGAGCTCTTGATAATTGACCAGCCAACTTGGTTCAACTAATGGAACCTGGAGGGGTAGAGCTGTCATTGGGGACTGAGTACTGAGAAGGGGTACTAGGATTTAGGGATGGGGGGGGGTGGAGGAAATCTGAGGAAGGGTCTCCTGAGATTCAACAGGATTTGGGTAGGGCTTTGGGATCATTGGGGGTTGCTTGGTTCTGGTACTTTTGTGGGGGAGCAAGATTTAACAGTCTTGTGGGGATGGGATGCTCAGGAGAATGGGACCCCCCCAAAAAAAGTTGGCTCTTGTTGAAGCAGCTGGCCCCAATCTCCCACCACACGTTCCCCACATGTCAGCCTCCTCCTCTGGCCCATCCGCAGTCCTTTGTGTCCGACCATTACTGTTGCCGCCGTCAGCAGTGGAGATGAAAGATAAACCGCAAAAGCTGAAAGTCATAAATAGAAGCAGAGAATACTGGAAATGCATCTGAAAGAAAAGGTTAGATTAACATTTCAGCTGGCATCCTTCATCGGAGCGGCTGTAATAAAGTTCTGAAGAAGGGTTCCGCCTGAAATATTATGGCTGATTCTGTGGTCCTGTGTGCTGTGAGAGCAGAGGCAGCACTCAATTGGGAGAGAAGGCCCTGCGCCAAATTCCTCCTGGCCTGCATATCCACACCCTTCTATTTTTAGTGAAGTGCCTATTTCCTTTGCAAGCCTCATTAAGATGGCAGACTTAATGCGTAAATATTTAAATGTACACCCAGCGTTAGTTGTTTGGGTTTACCCTTTTCTGTCTGGTTCTCCAGGCGTTCCTTCACCCATCAGAACTTGTGTCGGATGTCAGGACAGACTACACTACGATACCACTGTGGCAGAAAGGAAACTTGGGCTGAATATCCTCACATTGGAACCGAGAAATCTGCCTGTGGAGCTACATTGATGCTCAGCCTCTTCGGTCTAATGAAAGGGAAAAGTTATGGTGTTTGTGTGGAGTGTCCTGTGACTCGAACAGAAGTGAAGATAGGATCAACAGTGCATGATATAAAGAGAAGAGCATTCAGAGGAATTAACTGAAAAATTAAAGGAAATATGCTGCTAATTGGTCGGGGGAGGGGATGTAAAACCATTAGTGAACACGAGGTTGGAAATCAGAATAAAAGGAATCGCTGAGGAAATTAAAATCAACAAAAAATGGGGACAAGAAAGGGGGGTTTTTAATAAGGAAGATGAAACCTTGAAAAAAATGAAATGATGGAAAAAGAGAACAAACGGGTGCAAAGAAAAAGGAAAAGCGCATTTGAATTAAGGCCCACAGAGCAGACAGGTGTCACTTGTGCTGCAGATACTTTAGTCTCTGCATTGCAAACTTACATTTGTATAACAACAATCTGGCGTCATGATTTCTTAAATATAACTTCTAGTCGTTGCTGGGTGAGTCGCCAAACCAGGGTAGGGTAGGGTATTGCAGCAGTGGGCCTTGTCAAAGGGGAGGGTTCAAGATTCATCTGAATTGAAACCTGGGTTTGTGTGTGAAATGCCCAAGTCACGGAGAGCTGGTGCTACCGTGCACGGGCAGATTTAAACATTTCTGAAGAGGGGCACAGGCACTGAATTATTTCCTTAGGGCTGGGGGAGTCTGTGGGAAATCTGTGACTTGACTGTTGGAACTCCACTGGCATTTCTTGAAATCTTTTTGATCTCTCAGCAATCCCTCAAGGTTAATCTGGAGAATTGTCTGTCCCTATTGCAATCATCTCTGGGGGTGGGGGGGGGGGGTCCTTTGCTTTTCCGGCACACAATACACAACATGATGGGGCCGATAGTGTAGTAGCGGGAGAGCTGCTCTCTGGAAACTGCAGGGTGGTGAGCTCCCCTCATGGAATAATGTAATGTCAGCTCATTGAAGTAAATCAAAATAACTGAGCGCTGAAAGGGCAAGGGTCAGGACAAAGGAGCAGAGACCCAGATCGCCAGGTCTCTGCCTCCGCCTCCAGAACGCTGCCCCAGGGTTACTGGAGCTTTCATAGAAAAAAAAATAGAAATATAGAAAAATAGGAGCGGGAGTAGGTCATTCGGCCGTTCGAGCCTGCTCCGCCAATCAATATGATCATGGCTGATCCTCTATCTCATTACCATATTCCCGCTCTCTCCCCATACCCCTTGATGCCTTTTGTGTCTAGGTGGAGGTGGGGGCCTGCAGGAGATGTAGGTCAGAAGATACCATTTAAGTGAACCGTTCTCTTATCTTTCTTTCCACTATGCTTGCTGGGTGCCCAAGCGCAGGAGCACGCAGGAAAGCTGGTGCAGTGGCTTGCTCCGGTCTAGAAACATAGAAACATAGAAACATAGGAGCAGGAGTCGGCCATTCGGTCCTTCGAGCCTGCTCCGCCATTCAATATGATCATGGCTGATCCTCTATCTCAATACCATATTCCCGCTCTCTCCCCATACCCCTTGATGCCTTTTGTGTCCAGAAATCTATCTATCTCCTTCTTAAATATATTCAGTGACTTGGCCTCCACAGCTGTCTGGTGTAGAGAATTCCACAGGTTCACCACCCTCTGAGTGAAGAAATTTCTCCTCATCGCAGTCCTAAATGTCCTACCCCGTATCTTGAGACTGTGACCCCTCGTCTCTAACAGAAGATCCTTGTGGAGCCTGGGGACATGCTGAAGAGCACAATGAGCCTTGATAATTTTCTGCCCCCCACCCCTCCAGGATCTTCATGGAGGTCGGCAGCCAAAAGTTCTGGATCACCAGGCCAAACAGCCATCTGCAAGCCTGATGGGGCAATAGTTGCCTCCAATTTTTTGGGGCCTTACAATCAGTGCAAGGCCCTACCATGGGGTAGACCTGTGCTGGGGCCTATTCCTAGGCTACTTAAGTGGTCCAGGAGAACTAACAAGGGCAATCATGGGGCTGGTCAAAAATCAGCCCTAATAATATATGTACAATAATAGCAAAACGTACTCCAAGCTAATTTAATAAAAATGTAAATGGTTTCTTAGTAACCTGGATGCATTTGTACTTGATACTCAAAAGTTTAAAGATCAGACGAAATCAAATTTGTGGAGTATGTTGTTTAATGGCATTAGTATTACCGAGACTGAGAACTGTACTTGCATCGTATGTTAGTGCTCCTTTTGGATTGCCAGGATACTGCCGTCAAAGCTTCACTAAAGCATGCAAACTTTGGCTGATGATCACACATAATGCCACCTTAGAGGTAATAGGTGCATGTTTTAAATTTATTCTCAGATGCAGGCGTCACTGGCAGGGCCAGCATTTATTGTCCAACCTAAGTTTCCCTTGAGAAGGTGGCGGTGGGCTGCATTCTTCAACCATAGTAGTCTGTGTGGTGAAGGTGCTCCCACAATGCTTTTCCAGGATTTTGACCCAGTGATGATGAAGGAACGGCGATATATTTCCAAGTCTGGCTGACGTGTGACTGGAGGATAACTTGGAGGTGATGATGCAACAACTTGCCCATTTGGAAAGCACCTTTAACATAGTAAAATGTCCCAATGCAATGTTCTAGGTAGTGCTGGTCACAAGTTTAGGAGGTGCTGCCGAAGAAACCTTGGCGAGTTGCTGTAGTGCATCCTGTAGATAGTACACTCTGCAGATACAGTGCACCAATGGTGAAGGGGTGGATGTTTAGGCTAGTGAATGCTTTGTCCTGGATAGTGTCAATCTTCTTGAGTGTTGTTGGAGCTGCACCCAACCAGGCAAGCGGAAAGTATTTCACCACACTTCTGACTTGTGCCTTGTAGGTGGTAGAGGGGCTTTGGGGAGCCAGGCAGTGAGCCACTTGCCACAGAATACCCAGCCTTTTACCTGCTCTAGGAGCCACGGCATTTATGTGGCTGGTGCAATTGAGTTGATGGTCAATGGTTACTCCCAGGATATTGATGGCGAGGAACTAAGTGATGGTAATGTCATTGAATGCCAAGGAGAGGTGGTTTGGCTCTCTCTTGTTGGAGATGACCATTGCCTGACACTTACGTGGCGTAAATGTTTCTTGCCACTTATTATCCCAGACCTGGATGTTGTCCAGGTCTTGCTGCATGCAGGCACGGACTGCTTCATTATCTGAGGAATTGTGAACGGAACTGAACACTGTGCAATCATCAATGGACAGCCCCACTGCTGACCTTATGATGGAGGGAAGGTCATTGATGAAGCAGCTGAAGATTGTTGGGCCTAGGACGTTGCATTGAGGAACTCCTGCCATCAGTTTTGTAGTATAATTGAACAATTATTCAAAATTATAAAGCCCTGAGCAGGTCCAATAGGGAGCAGGAAATTAACTTTGAGGTGCTTTTTCAGAAGTTAACAGACTTTTTGAAGTCCCACAATCATGGGGGAGAAATTACTGTTTTTGTACCGAACACTGTGGGTGCATTCTTTCTGAGCATCCTAGTGAAGTGTGTCATGGAAAAACACAATGGAAGTTCAATCAAATATACTATTGAATATTTACTGCAAATTTTTGCTACTGAATGCATTTTTTCTAATCATTGCCTTAAGCCTTAGGTGTTGAATGAGTACTGCAAATAAAACATAAACCCATCCACCATTGTACCATAAAATCACCTGTATGATTAGATTGCATGCCTGAATCATTTTTCATTTTTTATTGTTGGAATTTTTGAATTACAATGCAATAGCTGCTTTGTGCAATGAGAACAATCCAAGCGAAACGTCAAACAAAGAAAAAGAAAAGAAAACATCACGCTATATACAGCAATATTGTAAAAATAAAAAAATAAATATGTGTATAAAATTAACTCTTAAGGTAAGATTACTTCAATCAACAGTAATGTTGGAATGTTATGTACATCAAGAAGAACTTAAACCAAGGAGAACCATAAGAGGTCCATTTAGGCTTCATATTGTTGAGACCAGGAGAGTACTGCAAACAATAGGATGTCTCATTCTGGAGTCCAATGGGACACCCATAAGAAGACCCAAAGCACAGTGCAGTGCAGTAGAGGTATTTGGAATTGAAGACCTCCCTTCAGAAACATAGTGCAATATAACTGGATGAAGGGATCTGTAATCTCAGGCTGCCAACATTGCAATTGTGCTGGTGTGCCTTAGGTACAAAGGAACATTTTCGGTTGTCTTTCCTGCTAGTTGCTGGTTGATCGTCTAGGAACTGCAGACCACATTGTTTCATTCCCCTTCCGAAATTCCTTTTCTGGCTCCCATGTTAGCTGACAATGTTAATGGTTCACTCTCCTCAGGTACTGTCCCCCTCTCCTTCAAATCTGCCGTCATCACCCCTCTCCTTAAAAAAACAACCCTTGCCCGTCCGTCCTTGCAAACTACCGCCCCATCTCCAACCTCCCTTTCCTCTCCAAAGTCCTTGAACGTGTTGTTGCCTCCCAAATCCGTGCCCATCTTTCCCGGAACTCCATGTTTGAATCCCTCCAATCCAGTTTCTGCCCCTGGCTCAGTACTGAAACAGCCCTCATCAAAGTCACAAATGACATCCCTTGTGACTGTAACAAAGATAAACTATCCCTCCTCGTCCTTCTCGACCTGTCTGCAGCCTTTGACATGGTTGACCACTCCATCCTCCTCCAACGCCTCTCCACCGTCGTCCAGCTGGGTGGGACTGCACTCACCTGGTTCCATTCTTATCTATTTAATCGTAACCAGAAAATCACCTGCAACGGCTTCTCTTCCCGCTCCCGCAACGTTACCTCTGGTGTCCCCCAAGGATCTATCCTTGGCCCCCTCCTATTTCTCATCTACATGCTGCCCCTCGGCGACATCATCCGAAAACACAGTGTCAGTTTCCACATGTACGCTGACGACACCCAGCTCTACCTCACCACCACTTCTCTCGACCCCTCCACGGTCTCTAAATTGTCAGACTGCTTGTCCAACATCCAGTACGAGCAGAAATTTTCTCCAATTAAATATTGGGAAGACCGAAGCCATTGTCTTCAGGCCCTACCACAAACTCCATTCCCTAGCCACTGACTCCATCCCTCTCCCTAGCATCTGTCTGAGGCTGAAACACACTGTTCACAACCTTGGTGTCATATTTGACCCTGAAATGAGCTTCTAACCACATATCCATTGCATAACTAAGACGGCCTATTTACACCTCCATAACATTGCCCATCTCTGCCCCTGCCTCAGCTCATCCGCTGCTGAAATCCTCATCCATGCCTTTGTTACCTCTAGACTTGACTATTCCAATACACTCCTGGCCGGCCTCCCACATTCCACCCTACGTAAACTTGAGGTCATCCAAAACTCAGCTGCCAGAGTGCCCTAACTCGCATCAAGTCCCGTTCACCCATCACCCCTGTGCTCGCTGACTTACATTGGCTCCCGGTTAAGCAACGCCTCGATTTCAAAATTCTCATCCTTGTTTTCAAATCCCTCCATGGCCTCGCCTCTCCCTATCTCTGTAATCTCCTTCAGCCCCACAACCCCCTGAGATATCTGCACACTGCAAATTCTGCCCTCTTGAGCATCCCTGATTATAATCGCTCAACCATTGGTGGCCGTGCCTTCAGCTGCCTGGGCCCTCAGCTCTGGAATTCCCTCCCTAAACCTCTCCGCCTCTCTTTCCTCCTTTAAGACGCTCCTTAAAACCTACCTCTTTGACCAAGCTTTTGCTCACCTGCCCTAATTTCTTATGTGTCAAATTTTGATTGATAACACTCCTGTGAAGCGCCTTGGGACGTTTTACTACGTTAAAGGCGCCGCTATATAAATACAAGTTGTTGTTGTTGAAATTAGACAGCTAAAATTGGCCGCCCACAATACGTGAAACAAGCTCAGCATTTCCATGGAGATGAATAGAAAATAGAACTATGAAATCAAGCCATCCTCCAATCAAACTGCTCTCCAGCCTTGATTGCTGGCTGGAAACTCAACCCATGGTTTCATGTGTGGAAAACAAATGCCAGATCGGACAGAGGGAAGGGTAAGGGAACCAAAGCAAGGGCTCCTTGGATGACGAGGGAGATAGAGAAGATGCTGAAACAAAAAAAGAGGGTGTATGATGCATGTCAGGTGAATTCTTCAAGGGAGAACCAGACCAAATACAATAAGTTGAGAGGGGATGTGAAGATGAAAATAAGATTGGCAAAGACAGAATATGAGAGTGGAATGACGGTTAACATAAAAGGGAACCCAAAAATCTTCTACCGGCATTTAAACAGTAAACGGGTAGTAAGAGGCGCGGGGTGGGGCCTATTAGAGACAAAGAAGGTGATATATGCTTAGAGGCACAGGGCAAGGCTAGAATACTCAATGAGTACTTTGTATCGGTGTTTACTAAGGAGGGGGATGCTGACAAAATATCGGTAGAAGTGGAAAAGGTAGAAGCAATGGAAGGGGTGAAAATTAATAGAGAGGATGTACTAGAAAGGCTGGTATGCTTAGAGTGGATAAGTTGCCTGGTTCAGATGGCTTGCATCCCAGGTTGCTAAGGGAATTGGGGGAGGAGTAGTGGAAGGGCTTGCCATAATTTTCCAAACTTCCCTAGATGCGGAGGAGGTGCCCGAGGATTGGAAAGTGGCAAATGTGACACCATTGTTGAAGAAAGGGTGTAAGGACAATCCTAGTAACTACAGGCCGGTCAGTTTAACATCAGTGGTAGGTAAAGTTTTAGAAACAATAATCAAGGAAAAAATTAATGGGCATTTGGAGAGGTTTAAGGTAATTAAGGAAAGCCAACACGGGTTTGTAAAAGGAAGATCGTGTTTTACTAATCTAATTGAATTTTTTGATGAAGTAACAGGGAGGATTGTTGAAGGGAATGCAATGGATGTTGTCTACATGGATTTTCGGAAGGCGTTTGACAAAGTACCACATAGAAGGCTGGTTAACAAAATTGAGGCTCATGGAATAGGTGGGTCAGTGGCAGCTTGGATAAGAAATTGGCTTAAGGACAGAAAACAGAGAGGTGCGGTAAATGGCTGTTTTTCAGACTGGAGGATGGTAGACAGTGGTGTTCCCCAAGGGTCAGTGCTGGGGCCACTGCTTTTTTTGATATATATAAATGACCTGGATATTGGAATACAGAGTAGAATTTCTAAATTTGCCGATGACACGAAACTTGGGGGTGCGGCAAACAGGACATAGAAAGGCTAGCAGAATGGGCAGACAAGTGGCAGATGGAATTTAATAGAGAAGTGTGAGGTGATGCATTTTGGCAGAAGGAACAGGGAGAGGCAATACACACTTAATGGCAAAGTTTTAAAGAGTGTGCAAGGACAGAGGGACCTGGGAGTTAATGTGCATAGGTCCCTGAAGGTGGCAGGAGATATTGAGTGAGTGGTTAGCAAAGCTTATGGGATCTTGGGCTTCATAAATAGAGGTATTGAGTACAAAAGTAGAAAAGTTATGCTGAATCTTTATAAAGCGCTGGTTAGGCCACAACTGGAGTATTGCGTCCAGTTCTGGTCACCACACTTTAGGAAGGATGTGAAGGCCCTTGAGAGGGTGCAGAGGAGATTTACCAGAATGGTTCCAGGGATGGGGGTTCTTAGCTACAAGGACAGGTTGGAGAAGCTGGATTTGTTTTCATTAGAGCAAAGGAGGTTGAGGGGTGATTTGATAGAGGTGTACAAGATAATGACGAGTTTGGATAGGCTAGATGGGGAAAGGCTGTTCCCACTAGTTGATGGTACAAGGACTAGGGGACACAGATTTAAGGTTTTGGGCAAAAGATACAGGGGGGATGTGAGGAAAAACATTTTTACACAGCGAGTGGTGATGACCTGGAATTCGCTGCCGACAGAAGTGGTGGAAGCGGAGGCACTCAATGTTTTTTAGGGGAGACTGGATAGGCACTTGAGGGAAATAAACTTGCAGGGCTACGGGGATAGAGCGGGGGAATGGGACTGACTGGATTGCTCTACAGAGAGCCGGCACGGACTCGATGGGCCGAATGGCCTCCTTTTGTGCTGTTATGACTCTATGGGGGCGATTTTCCCACTGGAGGCGGGTTGGAGGCGGGTTTCGGTTTGGGTGGGTTTGAAACCCGCCTCCACTGATAGTTTTCAAAAAATTGCGATTTTCCCCTGATTGGACACTTGATTTCAGAGGTGTGGGCTGCCCTTGGTCAATCAGTGTTTTGGGACTGAAACTCGCCTCTGCTGACATCACTTTTCCAGCCTGATTTTAGGGCTGCTTGCTGCCTTGGATCATTCCACTGGATTTCTGCCAATGCTGCACCACTTGCAACATATTCTGAGAAACCACTATGTCCAATTCCAAGGCAAGGGCCTCCCCGAGGTTCTCGGATGAGGCGCTACAAATGTTGGTTGACGGGGTGACAGCTAGCAGGGAGGTGCTCTTCCACTCATCCTGGAGGAAGAGGCCTCCCAAAGAAACCAAGGCTGTGTGGGTCCAGCTGGCAAGGGATATAACCTCCAGATCTGTGTGCAGATTGGGAGAATGTTTCTGTGTATTGATGAAATGCCACCCATGTTGGAAAGCATTAAAATGATTTGATGCCAAAATGTTGGCGTTATGGCATCTGTTCTTTCACCTTAGGCAGCTCCACATTGCGGGCTCTGCCACACTTGCGTTGTCAAGTTGGTGGCCAGAGTGAAAGGAGGCCAGAGAGTCATGTCCATTGTCAATGATATCTTAAGATGGAGCCAAGGACATGTGCCAACTTGGGCAACCTATGCAAATCTGGCCAGGATAAGTTCATCCCTTGCATCACAGGCAGCCATGTGCTCGCGTGCTGCCGGTCGATACACCGGCACTCTGACCTCCTCCTGCTCCTCCTCCTCCTCCTGCTCCTCCTCCTCCTCCTGCTGCTCCTCCTCCTCCAGATCCTCCTCCTCCTCAGCCTCCTCATCCTCCTCCTCCTCATCCTCATCTAAGGTCCATGGTGAAAGAAAATCAATGGTTCCCATGCTGCTTGCCGATGCTTCCGTTGGGGAAGCGCTCATTGCAAGCAGGGAGAGGGTCTTCCAAGGAGGTCCCACAGTTGATAGATTCAAGCTGCAGCACCTCCGACTTCGGAAGGCCTGCTAAAAGTGCTCAAAGACCTTTTAAAGCAAAGTTCTGCCACCTGCAACTAATCCCTGAGGAAATCTCCGATTTAATGTTTGAGCTGCAGCTGTGTGGAGACCACCCACTTGTCAACCCGCCAGGTTTAGCTGGCGTGGTTTAGGAGGGTCGTGGAACACGTCAAAATGGTCAAAAAATAACGAGTGCCTCTCAAAATAGGTTTAGAGAGGCCCTTAACGAGCATTTAAGCCTCTTAACAAGCTCTCTGGCCTGCTGGAGGCGGGACCGTTTCCCGCCCTGCAAAACCGGCACCGGCAAAATCCCACGGAGGCGGGTTGGAGGCGGGTTCCGAACCCGCACTCATTTTTTCCCATTTTCCCGCCTTTCCCGCCTCCAAACCCGCCTCCTCGGGCCTCAGAGTATCGCCCCCTATGACTCTATATCTAAAGATGTCACCAACTTTCAGAGGATATTTACCTTGTAGGACAGTGAAAGATTGGATTGAATCACTGTGCAGACCCAAATTATGCCATTTACATGTGTTATTATTCAATAGTGAGGAAGGAACTTCCAGATTGTCCTGCAGAGAGGAGCGAGCAGACAGAACCAGTGGAGCATCATTAATTTTGATTGATAACGCTCCTGTGAAGCACCTTGGGACGTTTTACTACGTTAAAGGCGTTTGGCCCGGCCCAAATGACTGCATTTAAAATAATAACGAAAGAACTTATATTAATATAGCACCTCTCATGTGCACAGGATGTCCCAAAGTGCTTCACAACCAATGAAGTGTAGCCACTGTTGTAATATGGGGAAATGAAACCGCCAATTTGCGCACAGTAAAGTCCCATGAACATGAGGTAAGTCACCAGATAATCTGTTGTAGTGCTGTTGGCTGAGTAATAAATGTTGGCCAGGATAACTCCCTTGTTCTTACTTCAAATATTACCATGGGATATTTTACATCCACCTGACAGGGCAGACTGGGCCCTGGTTTAATGTCTCCTGTGAAAGATGGCGGGGGCTAAATTGGGCCGTGTAGCGCCCATTTTGTAGGTACTACGTGGCCACATAAAGGTCGAAAATGGGGTCCGAGAGGCGCACGCACATGTCTGACAGGAAGTGCGGAGGACGCCATCTTCGTAAAGGGGTGAGCATGCACTATTGATCATCATCAGCGCACGGAGCAGGCAGATTATGACGTCAATCAGTGTCAATGCTGATTTGATGCCAGCGCTGTCATTTTCCAACTGCAACCTCCAGCCAATGTCTTAACCTCTGCAGCAAGCTTTTGGTTATGTACAACCATCGGCCTTCTTCTGTAACCTGGATCATCTGACTCCTCTGCATCAGAAGTAGTGTATGACCTTGCCCTCCGGCAAGGTGGCACCTGTGCTATCCTTGCCCCCTGCCCTGGCTCCTGCGTACTTGCGCCCACTGTCTCACCACGTGCAGATCCCGCCTCTATCCTATCCCCTAAAATGCACACAGTCCCTGAGTTGGTGGCTGAGAGTGTAAGATCAAGTGACGGTGTCCCTTCATCTTCACTGTCTTCTTCCTCATCTTCCTCCGACTGGGAAGGTTCCAGTTCTTGGGCATCTGAAATGAAAAAGGGACAAGGAATAGGTTGTGGTGAGGGGAGAGGAGAAAGTAAGGAACCCGTGCTTACACCATCTGTAGCTTGTGAGTCAGAGGAGATTGTGGGATGAGGGACAAGTAGGAAGAGAGAAGGAAGAGTAGGTATGCAGATACCCTCCAGCGCCGTCAGTGGCCACAGCCTCAGCAATGCCCCTTCCCATGATGGCCATCACTGTCTCCTCCATAGGGGTTTCAACATGCAGGCGCGCTTGTCCTCCTCCAGTTTTTTGCTGCAGCCTGCTGTTATGCACCACCTTCTCCTGCAAAAAGGAGGGAAGTGTGTCAGTGAGTGTCCTGCAATATGTTTGGGTGATGTGGATGTCATGGTTGAATAGCTGCCAGTGTGTTCTAGCTGTGAGTTGTGGGTGTGAGGCTTGTAATAGTGCTAAGTGTGTGAGGGTAAGGTAAGGCATATGAATTGAAGTGTGAGTACTGATTGATAGAGATTGTTGGTAGGTGGGTGATGGGGGTGTAGTGAATTGCGCAGTGGATGAGGCTAGTGGTGTAGATGGTAGGATAAGCCATTTGAAGATTGAACTCAATCACCTTGATAACTTGTTAAACTTCTTCCTGCACTGCATCCATGTTCTTGGAGCAACACTCCTAGCATTGACCTCTGCAGCTACTTTTTCCACTGCCTCCTGAGCATATGTCTCCTGCTCCCCTATGGATACAGGATGTCACTCCTTCTCTCCATGTCTTGCACCAAGACCTCCAGTGCATTATCAGAAAACCTTGGTGCTCGCTCTCTCGCATGTTCAGCCATTCTTCAATCTTTCACAGCACAGATTCAGTTCACAAAGGGACTCCCACCACTTCTTCCAGCCACAATGCACCTCCCCTTTAAGAGGAGCAGAATGCTTTTAGGTAGCGCTAGCCACCCGTGATATTGGATCCCCTGCTGTTGAGTGCAGCCAATGAAGAACGGATAGCACTGGCTGCACCCAGCAATCATTTGAAACAGCAGGCGGCACAAATTTAAAGTGCTGCCTACATCGCAATGAACGGGATTCCCAAGCCCGTTTTCGGGGGTTATCAATTTAACTCCTGGAATCTCCATCAGTTCAGAACTCCCTCAGTACTGCACTGAAGTGTCAGCCTAGATGATGTCCTCAAGTCTCTGGAATGGGGCTTGAACCCATGTTCTTCTGACTCACAGGTAAGAGTGCGAGCAAAAAAGGCAAATGTGAAGTAATACCAAGGCATGAGGCCGCTTGTTCCATCTCCACTTAGCATGCCTGAATTTTTAAGTAGCAGTTTTACGGTTTGCTATGTGTTACTTTCCGAGAAATAGGCCTTTAATTAAATCCGTTTCATATAATTATGCGTACAGTTCCCACTCGTTACAACTGAGTGTCTGGCGGAGCTGGCTTCGAGACAGGCGGTGCCACAGCTGCACCTCAGCTCAGTAACACAAAACCTCTGGCCAAAAGGACTGGAATGAAGGGAATAAAAGCAGGCATGGAAGCAGTTACATGCTTCTTGCCCTTTGTATTTCTTCAGCGGGCGTTACCTCAAGCACCTCTGGAGCAGAACCAACTTTACACAAGTTTAGGCATGTTGGCAATCTGACATGATTGTGGAATGACCAAGGTTTCAGATCTTTCCAGATTAATAATTAGACCTTTTTAACTTTTTTTCTTTCGGTCGATACTGGAGTTGTAACTTCCAAACCCATCATGCAGTGGTGTGAGCCCTTTGATGTCCCTGGAGATTAATGATCGCCTTTGCTATTCCCAGCACACATGTTAACTATAAGCTGATATATTGCCTCTTTTAACCACAGCGAGGGCGCCGCATACGTCACATGACCCCCATGCTACTTTCACTGCCGCAGCTCACGATAAAAGCTATTTGTACACGCAGTACTTCGGTTTATCTGCCTAATCTTTAAATACCAAAATAACCCTGCAGCTTTCAAAAGACACACTCAATTTCTTCCATATAGCTGCAATTAAAAAAAATTAGATTTAGCCCAAAATTCTGACGATGCTGTTTCTCATCAATAGTGAGGTGGGGCCAGGCTTCGGCCCACCATGACATCCTGGCGTTGATCCTGCTGTAAGTTGCAGGGTCATATGATTAGCATACTGAGAATCAGTATACTGAGAGGTGTGCAGATTGTGTAAATCCAGTCTACAGTGCCTCAGATATGCCAAGGGTTTGGTGGTGGAATACTCTAGTTGAGGCAGGGGTTAGGCCCCAAAGGAGCCCTGAATCGTTGCCAGAAATAAGAGTCTGCTGCTGCTTAAAGGGGCGACGGCAGCCCTGGAGGAAACAGGCAACCTTACAGAAATAGATTGAGAGCCAGATCGAAGGAAGGAGCAGCAAGCTTCAAGGCATTTGACCTGGATGTCCTACTCACAGCGGTACAGAGCAGGAGGGAAGAACTGTTTCAGGTTGAGAGCTGGGGACCTGTCAACCATGTGATACTAACTTCGTGGAGGGAGGTGGCTATGGCAGTGAGTGTCACCTCCTTGACCACCAGGACTGCTTTCTGCGGCGCGTGACTCACCTCCTGACCAATGTTCCCTTTAACACTTTTTGGGTGCGCGGCCCCTTTAAGGGGCTGTGCAGCCCATTCAAAATACTGCGCATGCGCGGTTTTTCCCATTTAAAAGCTGGTGAGCCGGCTGCGCTGGAGCTGCAGAGCGCTGCGTTGTCACACAGCTTAAAGAAAATATTGCTCCTGACTCCCAAATCCTTTCCACCATCTACAAGGCACAAGTCAGGAGTGCGATGAATACTCTCCACTTCCTGGATGAGTGCATCTCTAACACTCAAGAAACTCGACACCATCCAGGACAAAGCAGCCCACTTGATTGACACCCCATCCACCACATTAAACATTCACTCCCTCCACCACCGGCACACCGTGGCTGCAGTGTGTACCATCTACAAGATGCACTGCAGCAACTCGCCAAGGCTTCTTTGGCAGCACCTCCCAAACCCGCGACCTCTTCCACCTAGAAGGACAAGGGCAGCAGGCACATGGGAACACCACCACCTCCAAGTTCCCCTCCAAGTCACACACCATCCTGACTTCGAAGTATATCGCCGTTCCTTCATCGTCGCTGGGTCAAAATCCTGGAACTCCCTCCCTGACAGCACTGTGGGAGTGTGAAAGAATAAGCCATATAACCTATTCAGAAAAATACACCATTCTATGAAAGAATTCTGGCCTTATTAAAACATGACAAACTGGGTTTGGAGATCTAAAAACCTAACAATGGAGAAGCTGTATTGTTAACAGCATTCAGGCTATTGAGATAAGATAAGTTGTTGACACTGAATCAATAACCTAATTGAAACAGAAGGTTGGAGGCTCCTGACAGTCTGAATCTTTGGAAAGAAGACAATGGTACATCCTTGTTAAGGTGTTCTAAATTACACTTCGTAAAGAAACACATAAAATTAAGAAACATATGGCTTCGTGGGAATGGCATCAAGTGGGGGAGGCACCTGCCGTCACACCGTTTTTGTGTTGAACTTGGAACACCTATGGAGGAGAGACACGATTCTGTGTTACAACCAGCTGAGGTGACTAAGAATTGCATAGATCACCCTGGTTGAGGTGTTCTAAGTTACACTTCGTAAAAAGACACAAACAGAAGGCCTTGGTAAAAATGACATCAAATAGATGCACCTGCTGTTACACCGTTTTTTATGGTGGGCTTGGGACACCTGGGGTAGAGACATAATTCTGCATTGCTACCAGCTGAAGTGACTGTAAGAATAGCAGGGGTCAGCAGAAAAATTACTAGAAATAATTAGCTTACATCAGCAGAAAACTTCAAAGGAAATACCACTGAAAAAGGGTATAAATATTGAACTTTTAAATGGGATAATAGTCTCGCTGTAAAGGGGCAAAGCGATTCTCAGGCTTCAGAGATGGCTCTGTAAGTCTACAACTCTTTGGGGGAAAAATTCAGCTGCTTGCGCCTCCCGTTAGCGCCTTAAGAGGGCGCTAATGGGGCGTAAAGCAGCTAACGCCCGGGCGCAGCGCCGCCCACGCCTCCCGAAAAATTCAGCGGGAGGTTAGCGGCGGCGGCAGCCGGTAGCGCCCTGTGGCGCTGCGCCGCCGGCGATGACGTCATCGCCGTGCGCAGCACCCCGCTCGCGCCCCGGCCGTGATCTTCAGTCGCGCCCCCTGATTTACCGCCAGACGCTATGTCCGACGGGTTCAGGGAGGCGTACGTGCGGCCGGGGCGGCGATATTTAAAGGGGAGGTGACAGGCGGCCATTTTTGTTGCTGGCCGCCTGCCAGCACCTGCCCCCGTTGCTGTCCCCGGCCCCCGTGAAGCCCCCCCACCGTGAAGTGCCGGCTGCGCTCCAAGAGCCCGGCACTTCTCTTGAGTGCCGGGCTCTTTTGCCGGCACTCCCGATCCCTGGGGGCCCAGCTGGGCCCCGGTTCGCGCTGCGCAGGGTCCCTCCCCTTTAAGAAGGGGAGCAAGGCCTGCAATACCGCGGCGCGACGTGCCGCAGCGCCGCGCCAGGATATTCCCTCGCAGCGCCCCAAGAGGGATGCGGGGTGCTTCCAGTGGCGCCCCGCTTCCCTCTTGGGGCGCAACCACTGAATAAGGATCTCTGATAATAAGATTGTAAAAGCTTTCTCTTTTTGGAACTGTTAATGTTGCGATTGAAACACCTACTGTAATTACATATCGGTTCTTTAATAAATCTATATATTATTAGAATTGTCTCACATAATACTTCTGTATCAAACTCGCAAACTCAATCTCTGTACACTCTTTGGTGAGGAGTTGCAGAATTCTGGGGGAGTTTTCCGGACCCTCATAATATCCGGAACGTTACAGTCTAGCTAAACTTTTTAAAAGTGCTATCTGGAGGACGGTAACATTTTCAGGTTGTTCCTTTCCTTTAGGGAGAGATAGTCTGGACCTTTAGACCCAATTAAGCGTCTTTAGGATTCGGCTACCTCAAACTTTAGTTGAAAGTGAACGTCTGAGGAATACGCCTGATCCGGGGTAGCCCGAAAAGGGCTAGGACTAGTAATTATCCCTTCAGGAGTACCTTCACCACAAGGACTGCAGTGGTTCAAGACGGTGCTCACCACCAATTTCTCAAGGGCAACTAGGGATGGGCAATAAATGCTGGCCTTGCCAGTGATGCCAACATCCCGTGAATGAATGTTAAAAACTGTCCTTCCAGATGTGCTGGCTTTTGTTTAAAAAAAAATGGATGGCAGAAAAAAGGTCCAACTCACTGATCAGACATTGGAAACAATGTGCCAGGTCTTGTAATGAAAGCTGGCTTTATTTGGAGGTGGAGGTCATCCAGCAATGCAGGTCTTCCATTTTGTTGTAGGCCTCCCTTGAGGTGCCCGTTACCCAGTGCTAACATTTATAACTTTGAAGAACACAAAAATCAGAGCTGTCAGCATTTAACAAATTGTAGATGTTAGATTTTCAGAGGCAAATTGTAAGCCTGTGGCATTCACTCACACCAAAAATAGAAATGTGGCTTAAAAAAGAAAGCAGTATCTGTCACAGGGGACAAACAATTAGCATTAATGTCATTTATTTTTCCTCTTTCTTATCCTCCTTCCCTCATCTTTCTTTTCTATTTATCTTCTCTGTCTCCCTTTCTCTGTATGTTTTTCTCTCTTTACTGTTCACCTAGGTAGAGGTGGAATCCATCCCATCATTCGTAGTGCGTGTTTTCTTTCTTCACTGAAGAGAGAGAAAGTAATTGAGTAAAGCAATAGAGACAAGGCGATCCCAACAACTGTACTCGTAGTTAACGTTAAAGGGAAGGAATTCCCATCATTAGGGCATCCGGTGGGAGGCGCTATCGGGGCGCAATTGGCTTTTTGCCTCCCGCAAAATTCCATGGGAGGTTAGTGGCGGTGCTACCGGGCATCGCCCCGATATTCTGCACCTGCCGATTATGACGTCAGCTCCGGGTGCAGTGCCCCGGTAGCGCCTCAGGAGAAAGATTCCCCTTCGTGCCCCGCAGCAGCGCCAGGCGATGTTACCGACTGCTGCAGGGGTCGCTAACAGTGAGGACGGCTGCTCGCGGGGCGCCATTTAAAGGCGCGGTGGCCGGCCGACATGAAAAAAATCGCCGATTTTAAAAAAATGGCCATTTGGGGCGCTAAGTCAAAAATGTTTGAAAAGTTAGCGCCAGGCGCCAACCTTAGCAAACATTTGAGAAATTCCCATTTTTTGCTGCAAGAGTGAAGTGGAGCTAAATCAAGCGCTCCACTTGCCTCTTGGAGTGCAAGAGGCGGGGAATGTCCTGATCCAGGGCGATGTGCTCAGCAGCGCCACGAGTGGCCAAGTGTGGCGCTGCCGCGTTGCAGGGGCTCTTCCCTCAATTAAAGGGAAGCACTCCCCACTTCAAGCTCTGCATTCTTTTTTGGCATCTGCTGGAGCTGCTGGGATCACAACGATACGCTTCGAGTAAGCATGAGACACCTGATGGTGGAGTATACCGAACAGACTTTATTCATCCACAGCACAGGTGATCGGCCTAACTCTATACAGTGAGTTGCTTTTCGGTTTCTGTATCTTTCGAGCCCTTCAAATATCTGTTGAAAAGCACGCTGCTTTATTCACCCACCTTATTTTGCTTATTAATGTACATGTCACAGATAAGACCTTATGATGTATCTGTTCCTGAATCCTTTGAAAACAATCTATTTACATAAACAGTCGTAGTTGTTTACATCAAAGGCACTACTCTCAAACAAGAATTCCTGACCTAACTGTTCTCGAATCCTTTGAGAAGTAGGTTTATTAACCCTTATCTTCCTACACTACAGTTAATGGATCTCTCTGCCTATGTTTATTACACTAGCCACTAAAGTTATCCTTTAATCACTCATGGTTGATGTCATTCCAGTCACTTATTTCCTTGCACAAGCATTTCTCGTACATAATGCTCACACATTTAAAGCACAAAATAAGCCATTCTTTCTTCTCATGGCATCCCGCTGTTATCCTGTTCATGTTGGAAATCCTGTTGTTCCAAGATACAAGGAAGTTCGATTATTAATCCTTAGCTTTCCAAGATGTTCAACATACAACTCTCCAAGATGTCTAACATCTAACATCTTCCAGTTCTGATGAAGGGTCATCGGCCTAAAACGTTGGGGGCGATTTTGCCAGCCCTGGGGAGGCGGGTTTGGAGGCGGGACTGCCGGGAAAATGGCAGAATTTGGGGACGGCTGCCCAACCCGCCTCCATGCCATCTTGCCAGGAGGCGGGTAGCCGTCCCGCGCCGGGTCTCGTCTCCTTGGAGGCGGGAAATGGATTAAAGCCTATTAACTGTTTGGTAACAGGTAATTAACAGGCAGAAAATAGAATGATCCCTTTTTGCCCGCACAAGTGCGGGCTTCCCGAAGGCTCCAAAACCCGCCAGGTCAGCGAGGTAGTAGGTCTGCGGGGGTTGGAGGAGTCCAAAAGTGTGCTGTGGAGGTGAGTGATGGGTGCAAGTGTGGAGAGGTGAGTATCTGAGGTAAGTGCAAAGTGTTAGAAAAAGTTTACTTACCTTTGTTTCTTCCTGCAGGCTTCAGTCGGTGTGTATGCGGAGAGTCTCGCACCTCCGCGGCAGAGATGAGAGATGGCCGTTGCATTCTCCAATACAACAAACATCTCATTTCTGCAAAAGAAAGAGGTTTGATGAGGTCTTGAATTCAAGACCTCATCAAACTACAGAGAATGCCACTGCTTGACAGCTTCACAGAGCTGTCAAACGATGACAATTCACCTGTCAAAAATTTTTGACAGATGAAACATCATACGTTAACGTTCTCTGCAACCGGCTTTCCCTTAATTGGCCTGCTATTAACTCTGTTTCTCTCTCCACAGATGCTGCCTGACCGGCTGAGTATTTCCAGCATTTTCTGTTTTTATTTCTGGTTTCCAGTAGTATGCTTTTGCTCTATTAAATGCCTATGGTTTTAACAAGGGGCATCCACTATCGCTGGATAATCCCACCTTTACCTCCACTGCATTCTCTTGTTTTCTGTTGGTCTCAGTGACATAAGGGATTTAGGTCTAACAAAAAGTCAACAATTGTTTTCATGTAACTGTAGCTCCCTATTCACGTCATTGCTAGAAATGCAAGCAACACCATACGGGTTAATAGAGTATAACTGAAGAATTGGTGTGTTTATATATAAGTAGCACCTAGGATAAGGGCACAATATATAGCATAATTCTCTACGTAGATGTAGAGAAGATGTTTCAATTTGTGGGGGAGACCCAAACTAGGGGCCATAAATATAAAAGATATTTATATATACATATTCAGGAGAAACTTCTTTACCCAAAGAGTGGTAAGAATGCGGAACTCTCTACCAGAAGGTGTAGTTGAGGCAAATAGCATCGATGCATTTACGGGGAAGCTAGATAAACACATGAAGGAGAAAGGAATAGAAGGATATGCTGATAGGGTTAGATGAAGAGGGATGGGAGGAGGCTCGTGTCGAGCATAAATGCCGGCAGAGACCAGTTGGGCTGACTGGGCTGTTTCTGTGATGTGAATTCTAGGCAATTCTATGTAATTAAAACGGACGGCATACTGCCACTTGATGTTTCTTTCTTTTTGATATTGCCAAATGAATCATTTCTATTTGAGGTTTCAGCAGTGGACTCTGATAATCACTGTGAATCTGCTTCAAACCAAGATAGAGTTCACTATTAGTGACGCATTACTGCATTGGACGGCCCTGGTTTCAATTAGGTGCTGAGTAAGCTCAGTCACCTTCAAAGTTTATCACTTTATGAGAGGATCTTTTCACATTTTGAAATTCAGGGACAAAATTCAGTTTAAAAAGTTATCGAAATATAAACAAATAATGTTTCGATTAACTTTTCAAAAGGTGGTGGTGGTGGGGGGGGGGTCGGTTCTTGTCAAGATTATTACTACCACTCTTGTTCGTTCTTTCTGAAACCATTTTATACTCAAAGGAATTAACAGGAAAAGAATCAGATGATCGGGCTTCGGAGGCTCCCACGAGGACTATACTAAGAAAAAGAAACGTTTTTCATATGACAGCCCATTCATTTAGAAAGCAGCAGCCGACTGGCTGGAACTCATGGAAGTTCATATTGCTTCCTGTTCTCTTCTCCCAGCTGTCACCAGCGGCCCTGCCAGCGACGCTTCCTAACAAACCGCCACTTCGGCGTTTGAGACGCGCATTCCCGCTGCTGAATCTTGCTCTCTGTTCAGAGGACCCTGCGGCTGAGCGGTGTCTTTCTTACCTTCATAGCTCCGAATTGGAGCTCTCTGGCAGAATTTTCTTCCATATGGAGTTATTTATTCATACTGTATATTTAGACAGAGTAATCCATTTGCCCATGAGGCTAGTCGAGCATGAGGCCTCGCTGGCACTCGAACAAAATAAGCACAAAGGACAAAGAAAAACATTTACCAGAGCTGGACAATTAAAATATACACTGTAACAAAAGCAGCTCAGTTTGACAAGATTACAAAATCCTTATTTTTGCTTTTAACCCAGGGTCACACTTGCACTCTAGCTGTACAGAAGAAAGATTTACAGGTTTTTTTGAGCATGGGCAAGTTTAAAGACAATTTTGTGACAGCAGACACTGAGTTCTATAATATAACAGCTGAAAAGAAGGGATGAAAGATTCGCCAAAAAAAATCTTTCGACCAAGGGAAGTCTGCAGTTTGAATAATGAATGATGCAATCCAGACATTGAGTCTCACAAGTTCTGCTTTTCGCCTGTTGCCTCCTGGCATCCTCCTCCAGCTGAAAGGGCAAAGTTCGCCAAGTTCAGATTTCTCCACAATTGCTGCTATCGAGGCAGCTCTTCCTTCAGCTGAGAGGGGACGTCCTGCGAGCCCGTATGGGACCATCCTGCAGCGCTGTGATTGGATATCTGTAACACCTTGGGTGCTACGTTGTATTGCAAATGATCAGCACACGGCTGCACTGCGAGACTCACATACCGCAGTCACACTCATCGATGAGAAACAAACACGCTGGGGCCAAGTACCTGCTGGCAATCACATGGCTAATCACAGAGTCACTTATCTCATCATCTCTCCTAGTCCCAGTTCTTTATTATGACAGCTTTTAAGTGTGAACTCTGGTTGAACCCACTAAATCATAAATATTCAGCGGGGTTGTACCCAAGGGCAGAATTCTGGGAATAATCGGTCAGGTGACAGTGAGAATGACTGTGTCCCTCCAACAGGAGATGCTCTGGTTTCACGGGGCACACTATCTATAGCCGGAATAAGATATGAGGTGTCATTATATGATTGACGAATGGGTTAGGAAGCTCCGGGACTCAGATTAGACTTTCAGGAATGTGAAGTGATCATCTTTTTCTTCAAGTATTATATAGCAGGCGGCCATTTTAAGAATTCTGAAGAACTACAGTGACTAGCTGGGGATATTCCCCCCCTCTCAGTAAACCACTGTGGGCTATCTGTGAACCTTGCAGATCTGTGGCAAATCATGAGATTGTCACTGGTGTTGTAGCAATACAGGAGACCACGGTTTATCTCCAGCTTCCAGCAGCTCACACAAAGGCAGAAGAGGTCAAGAAAGGGAAGATGCTCCCCTGATGGCTCAATGGGTAAATGCACCATGCAGTGTGCAACTGAGGCGCACAAACCAAGGGGCCATCTGGTACCATCCCTCGGCCACTTGGAATTAGTTGATCTCAGCTGCGACTGGGGAGGAGATGTTACAATTGGGACTAACATCCCCAGGTGAAAAAAGAGAAAATGACAAATGGTTCCCATTCCTGATCTCTATCCAGTGACCTCTGCTGACAAGTGTGTGGGTCGACACTGGGTGAGTGGAATATCAGGCTCAGCTTTGATGCCCTCACATGGAGAATTAGCCCACTGAAACTCACCCACTGACACTCACTCACTGACACTCACCCACTGACACTCACTCACTGACACTCACTCACCCACTGACACTCACTCACTGACACTCACTCACTGACACTCACCCACTGACACTCACCCACTGACACTCACCCACTGACACTCACCCACCCACAGCTCACTCACTGACACTCACTCACTGACACTCACCCACTGACACTCACTCACCCACTGACACTCACTCACCACTGACACTCACTCACTGACACTCACCCACTGACACTCACCCACTGACACTCACTCACTGACACTCACCCACTGACACTCACCCACTGACACTCACTCACTCACTGACACTCACCCACTGACACTCACTCACCCACTGACACTCACCCACTGACACTCACTCACTGACACTCACCCACTGACACTCACCCACTGACACTCACTCACTCACTGACACTCACTCACTGACACTCACCCACTGACACTCACCCACTGACACTCACTCACTGACACTCACCCACTGACACTCACTCACTGACACTCACCCACTGACACTCACCCACTGACACTCACTCACTGACACTCACTCACTGACAGTCACTCACCCACTGACACTCACCCACTGACACTCACTCACTGACACTCACTCACTGACACTCACTCACCCACTGACACTCACTCACCCACTGACACTCACAGACTGACACTCACCCACTGACACTCACCCACTGACACTCACTCACTGACACTCACCCACTGACACTCACTCACTGACACTCACTCACTGACACTCACCCACTGACACTCACTCACCCACTGACACTCACTCACTGACACTCACTCACTGACACTCACCCACTGACACTCACCCACTGACACTCACTCACTGACACTCACCCACTGACACTCACCCACTGACACTCACTCACTCACTGACACTCACCCACTGACACTCACTCCACTGACACTCACCCACTGACACTCACTCACTGACACTCACCCACTGACACTCACCCACTGACACTCACTCACTCACTGACACTCACTCACTGACACTCACCCACTGACACTCACCCACTGACACTCACTCACTGACACTCACCCACTGACACTCACCCACTGACACTCACTCACCCACTGACACTCACCCACTGACACTCCCTCACTGACACTCTCTCACTGACACTCACTCACCCACTGACACTCACTCACTGACACTCACCCACTGACACTCACTCACTGACACTCACTCACTGACACTCACCCACTGACACTCACTCACTGACACTCACCCACTGACACTCACCCACTGACACTCACTCACTGACACTCACTCACCCACTGACACTCACTCACCACTGACACTCACTCACTGGACACTCACTCACTTGACACTCACTCACTGACACTCACTCACCCACTGACACTCACTCACCCACTGACACTCACCCACTGACACTCCCTCACTGACACTCACTCACTGACACTCACTCACCCACTGACACTCACTCACTGACACTCACCCACTGACACTCACTCACTGACACTCACTCCACTGGACACTCACCCACTGACACTCACCCACTGACACTCACTCACTGACACTCACCCACTGACACTCACTCACTCACTGACACTCACCCACTGACACTCACTCACTGACACTCACTCACTGACACTCACTCACCCACTGACACTCACCCACTGACACTCACTCACTGACACTCACTCACTGACACTCACTCACCCACTGACACTCACCCACTGACACTCACTCACTGACACTCACTCACTGACACTCACTCACCCACTGACACTCACTCACCCACTGACACTCACCCACTGACACTCACTCACTGACACTCACTCACTGACACTCAACACTGACACTCACTCACTGACACTCACTCACTGACACTCACCCACTGACACTCACTCACTGACACTCACCCACTGACACTCACTCACTGACACTCACTCACTGACATTCACTCACCCACTGACACTCACTCACTGACACTCACCCACTGACACTCACCCACTGACTCACTCACTGACACTCACTCACTGACACTCACCCACTGACACTCACTCACTGACACTCACCCACTGACACTCACCCACTGACACTCACTCACTGACACTCACTCACCCACTGACACTCACCCACTGACACTCACACCCACTGACACTCACTCACCCACTGACACTCACCCACTGACACTCACTCACTGACACTCACCCACTTTCACTCACTCACCCACTGACACTCACTCACCCACTGACACTCACCCACTGACACTCACTCACTGACACTCACTCACTGACACTCACTCACTCACTGACACTCACTCACTGACACTCACTTCACTGACACACGCACCCACTGACACTCACTCCACTGACACTCACTCACTGACACTCACTCACGTCACTCACTCACTCACTGACACTCACTCACTGACACTCACTCACTGACACTCCACTCACTGACACTCACTCACTGACACTCACCCACTGACACTCACCTCACTGACACTCACCACTGACACTCACTCACTGACACTCACTCACTGACACTCACTCCACTGACTCTCACCACCACTGACACTCACTCACTGACACTCACTCACTGACACTCACCCACTGACACTCACTCACTGACACTCACCCACTGACACTCACTCACTGACACTCACTCACTGACACTCACTCACTGACACTCACCCACTGACACTCACTCACTGACACTCACTCACTGACACTCACCACTGACACTCACCACTGACACTCACCCACTGACACTCACTCACTGACACTCACCCACTGACACTCACTCACTGACACTCACCCACTGACACTCACTCACCCACTGACACTCACCCACTGACACTCACTCACTGACACTCACTCACTCACTGACACTCACTCACTGACACTCACCCACTGACACTCACTCACTGACACTCACTCACTGACACTCACCCCACTGACACTCACCACTGACACTCACTCACTACCCACCCTGACACTCACTCACTGACACTCACCCACTGACACTCACTCACTGACACTCACTCACTGACACTCACTCACTGACACTCACCCACTGACACTCACCCACTGACACTCACTCACTGACACTCACCCACTGACACTCACCCACTGACACTCCACTCACACCACTGACACTCACCACTGACACTCACCCACTGACACTCACTCACTGACACTCACTCACTGACACTCACTCACTGACACTCACTCACCCACTGACACTCACCCACTGACACTCACTCACTGACACTCACTCACTGACACTCACTCACTCAATGACACTCACTCACTGACACTCACCCACTGACACTCACCCACTGACACTCACTCAATGACACTCACCCACTGACACTCACTCACTGACACTCACTCACTGACACTCACCCACTGACACTCACCCACTGACACTCATTCACTGACACTCACTCACCCACTGACACTCACCCACTGACACTCACTCACTGACACTCACTCACTGACACTCACTCACTGACACTCCTCACTGACACTCACCCACTGCACTCACTCCCACTGACACTCACCCACTGTCACTCACTCACCCACTGACACTCACCACTGACACTCACTCCACTGACACTCACTACCACTTCTCACTGACACTCACACCACTGTCACTCACTCACCCACTGACACTCACCCACTGACACTCACCATGACACTCACCAATGACACTCACTCACTGACACTCACTCACTCAATGACACTCACCCAATGACACTCACTCACTGACACTCACCCACTGACACTCACTCACTCACTGACACTCACTCACTGACACTCACTCCACTGACACTCACTCACCCACTGACATTCTCATCACTGACACTCACCCACTGACACTCACCCACTGACACTCACTCACCCACTGACACTCACCCACTGACACTCCCTCACTGACACTCACCCACTGACACTCACTCAACTACTGACCCTCACTCACCCACTGACACTCACCCACTGACACTCACTCACTGACACTCACTCACTGACACTCTCCCACTGACACTCACTCACCCACTGACACTCACTCACTGACACTCACCCACTGACACTCACCCACTGACACTCACTCACTGACACTCACTCACCCACTGACACTCACTCACTGACACTCACTCACTGACACCCACTCACTGACACTCACTCACTGACACTCACCCACTGACACTCACTGACTGACACTCACCCACTGACACTCAGTCACTGACACTCACTCACTGACACTCACTCACTGACACTCACTCACCCACTGACACTCACCCACTGACACTCACCCACTGACACTCACCCACTGACACTCACCCACTGACACTCATCTACTGACACTCACTCACTGACACTCACTCACTGACACTCACTTACCCACTGACACTCACCCACTGACACTCGCCTACTGACACACACTCACCCACTGACACTCACCCACTGACACTCACTCACTGACACTCACTCACTGACACTCACTCACTGACACTCACTCACTGACACTCACTCACCCACTGACACTCACTCACTGACACTCACCCACTGTCACAAACTCACTGACACTCACTCACTGACACTCACCCACTGACACTCACCCACTGACACTCACTCACTGACACTCACTCACTCACTGACACTCACCACTGACACTCACTCACTGACACTCACTCACTGACACTCACCCACTGACACTCACTCACTGACACTCACTCACTCACTGACACTCACTCACTGACACTCACTCACTGACACTCACTCACTGACACTCACCCACTGACACTCACTCACTGACACTCACCCACTGTCACTCACTCACCCACTGACACTCACCCACTGACACTCACTCACTGACACTCACTCACTGACACTCACCCACTGACACTCACTCACTGACACTCACCCACTGACACTCACTCACCTGACACTCACCCACTGACACTCACCCACTGACACTCACTCACTGACACTCACTCCACTGACACTCACTCACTGACACTCACTCACTGACACTCACTCACTGACACTCACCCACTGACACTCACCCACTGACACTCACCCACTGACACTCACCCACTGACACTCACTCACTGACACTCACCCACTGACACTCACTCACTGACACTCACCACTGACACTCACTCCACTGACACTCACCCACTGACACTCACCCACTGACACTCACTCACCCAATGACACTCACTCACAGACACTCACCCACTGACACTCACCCACTGACACTCACTCACTGACACTCACCCACTGACACTCACTCCACTGACACTCACTCACTGACACTCACTCACTGACACTCACTCACTGACACTCACACTGCACTCACCACTGACACTCACCACTGACACTCACTCACCCCTGACACTCACTCACCCACTGACACTCACCCCACTGACACTCACTCACTGACACTCACTCCACTGACACTCACTCACTGACACTCACTCACTGACACTCACTCACTGACACTCACCCACTGACACTCACTCACTGACACTCACCCACTGACACTGACTCACTGACACTCACTCACTGACACTCACTCACTGACACTCACCCACTGACACTCACTCACCTGACACTCATCCACTGACACTCACCCACTGACACTCACCCACTGACACTCACTCACTGACACTTCACTCACCCACTGACACTCACTCCACTGACACTCACCACTGACACTCACACTGACACTCACTCACTGACACTCACCACTGACACTCACCACTGACACTCACTCACCCACTGACACTCACTCACCACTGACACTCACCCACTGACACTCACTCACTGACACTCACTCACTGACACTCACTCACCCACTGACACTCACCACTGACACTCACCCACTGACACTCACTCACTGACACTCACTCCACTGACACTCACCCACTGACACTCACTCACTGACACTCACCCACTGACACTCACCACTGACACTCACCCCCTGACTCACTCACCCACTGACACTCACTCACTGACACTCACTCACTGACACTCACCCACTGACACTCACTCACCCACTGACACTCACTCACTGACACTCACCCACTGACACTCACCCACTGACACTCACTCACCCACTGACACTCACCCACTGACACTCACTCACTGACACTCACTCACTGACACTCACCCACTGACACTCACTCACTGACACTCACCACTGACACTCACTCACTGACACTCACCCACTGACACTCACCCACTGACACTCACTCACTGACACTCACTCACCCACTGACACTCACTCACTGACACTCACTCACTGACACTCACTCACTGACACTCACCCACTGACACTCACTCACTGACACTCACCCACTGACACTCACTCACTGACACTCACCCACTGACACTCACTCACCCACTGACACTCACCCACTGACACTCACTCACTGACACTCACCCACTGACACTCACGCACTGACACTCACTCACTGACACTCACTCACCCACTGACACTCACCCACTGACACTCACTCACTGACACTCACCCACTGACACTCACCCACTGACACTCACCCACTGACACTCACTCACTGACACTCACTCACCACTGACACTCACTCACCCACTGACAATCACCACACTGGACACCACTCCCACTGACACTCACTCACCACTGACACTCACCCACTGACACTCACCACTGACACTCCCACTGACACTCACCCACTGACCACTCACTCACTGACACTCACCCACGACACTCACTCACCCACTGACACTCAACCACTGACACTCACTCACTGACCTCACTCACTGACTCCAATCACTCTCACTACACCACTCACCACTACACTCACCACTACACTCACCCACTGACACTCACTCACTGACACTCACTCACTGGACACTCACTCACTGACACTCACCCACTGACACTCACTCACGGACACTCACCCACTGACACTCACTCACTGACACTCACTCCACTGACACTCACCCACTGACACTCACTCACTGACACTCCCACACTGACACTCACCCCTGACACTCACCCACTCGACACTCACTCACTACTGACACTCACTCCCACTGACTCACTCACCCACTGACACTCACTCACTGACACTCACTCACTGACACTCACTCACTGACACTCACTCCACTGTCACTCACTCCACTGACACCACTCACTCACTGACACTCACTCACGACACTCCCCACTGACACTCACCCACTGACACTCACCACTGACACTCACTCACTGACACTCACCACTGACACTCATTCACTGACACTCACCCACTGACACTCACTCACTGACACTCACCCCACTGACACTCACCACTGACACTCACCCACTGACCACTCACCACTGACACTCACCAACTGACACTCATCACTGACACTCACTCACTGACACTCACCCACTGACACTCACCCCACTGACACTCACTCACTGACACTCACCCACTGACACTCACCCACTGACACTCACCCTACTGACACTCACTCACTGACACTCACTCCACTGACACTCACTCACTGCCACTCCACTCACTCACTGACACTCCCACTCACTGACGCACCCACTGACACTCACTCACTGACACTCACTCACTGACACTCACTCACTGACACTCACCCACTGACACTCACCCACTGACACTCACTCACTGACACTCACCCACTGACACTCACCCACTGACACTCACTCACCCACTGACACTCACTCACTGACACTCACCCACTGACACTCACTCACTGACACTCACTCACTGACACTCACTCACTGACACTCACCCACTGACACTCACTCACTGACACTCACCCACTGACACTCACTCACTGACACTCACCCACTGACACTCACCCACTGACACTCACTCACTGACAATCACTCACCCACTGACACTCACTCACTGACACTCACTCACTCACCCACTGACACTCACTCACTGACACTCACTCACTGACACTCACTCACTGACACTCACTCACTGACACTCACTCACTCACCCACTGACACTCACTCACTGACACTCACTCACTGACACTCACTCACCCACTGACACTCAACCACTGAAACTCACCCACTGACACTCACCCACTGACACTCTCACTCACTGACACTCACCCACTGACACTCACTCACTGACACTCACCCACTGACACTCACCCACTGACACTCACTCCACTGACACTCACGCACTGACACTCACTCCAACTGACACTCACCCACTGACACTCACTCACTGACACTCACTCACTGACACTCACCCACTGACACTCACTCACTGACACTCACCCACGTGACACTCACCTCACTGACACTCACCCACTGACACTCACCCACTGACACTCACCCACTGACACTCACTCACCCACTGACACTCACCCACTGACACTCACTCACTGACACTCACCCACTTGACTCACTCACCACTGACACTCACCCACTGACACTCACTCCACTGACACTCACTCACTCACTGACACTCACTCACTGACACTCCACTCACTGACACTCACTCACTGACACTCACCACTGACACTCACTCACCACTGACACTCACCACTGACACTCACCCACTGACACTCACTCACTGACACTCACCATGCACCACTCACCCACTACACTCACCCACTGACACTCACTCACTGACACTCACTCACTGACACTCACTCACCCACTGACACTCACCCACTGACACTCACTCACTGACACTCACCCACTGACACTCAACCACTGACACTCACTCACCTACTGACACTCACTCACCCACTGACACTCACCCACTGACACTCACTCACTGACACTCACTCACTGACACTCACTCACTGATACTCACTCACTGACACTCAAACACTGACACTCACTCACTGACACTCACTCACTGACACTCACCCACTGACACTCACTCACTGACACTCACCCACTGACACTCACTCACTGACACTCACTCACTGACATTCACTCACCCACTGACACTCACTCACTGACACTCACCCACTGACACTCACCCACTGACTCACTCACTGACACTCACTCACTGACACTCAGCCACTGACACTCACTCACTGACACTCACCCACTGACACTCACCCACTGACACTCACCCACTGACACTCACTGACTGACACTCACTCACCCACTGACACTCACCCACTGACACTCACTCACTGACACTCACTCACTGACACTCACTCACCCACTGACACTCACTCACCCACTGACACTCACCCACTGACACTCACTCACTGACACTCACCCACTTTCACTCACTCACCCACTGACACTCACTCACCCACTGACACTCACCCACTGACACTCACTCACTGACACTCACTCACTGACACTCACTCAACCACTGACACTCACTCACCCACTGACACTCACCCACTGACACTCACCCACTGACACTCACTCATTGACAGTCACCCACTGACACTCACTCACTGACACTCACTCACTGACACTCACCCACTGACACTCATTCACTGACACTCACTCACCCACTGACACTCACCCACTGACACTCACTCACTGACACTCACTCACTGACACTCACTCACCACTGACACTCACTCACCCACTGACACTCACCCACTGACACTCACTCACTGACACTCACTCACTGACACTCACCCACTGACACTCACCCACTGACACTCACTCCCACTGACACTCACTCACCCACTGACACTCACCCACTGACACTCACTCACTGACACTCACCCACTGACACTCACCCACTGACACTCACCCACTGACACTCACTCCACTGACCTCACTCACCAGACACTCACCCACTGACACTCACTCACTGACACTCACTCACTGACACTCACTCACTGACACTCACCCACTGACACTCACTCACTGACACTCACACCACTGACACTCACTCACTGACACTCACCCACTGACACTCACTCACCCACTGACACTCACCCCACTGACACTCACTCACCACTGACACTCACTCACTGACACTCACTCACTGACACTCACCACTGCACTCACACTGACACTCACCCACTGACACTCACTCACTGACACTCACTCACTGACACTCACTCACTGACACTCACTCACTCACTGACACTCACCCACTGACACTCACCCACTGACACTCACTCACTGACACTCACCCACTGACACTCACTCACCATGACACTCACTCACTGACACTCACTCACTGACACTCACCCACTGACACTCACTCACTGACACTCACTCACTGACACTCACCCACTGACACTCACCCACTGACACTCACTCACTGACACTCCCACTGACACTCACTCACCCACTGACACTCACCCACTGACACTCACTCACTGACACTCACTCACTGACACTCACCCACTGACACTCACTCAACTACTGACCCTCACTCACCCACTGACACTCACCCACTGACACTCACTCACTGACACTCACTCACTGACACTCTCTCACTGAAACTCACTCACCCACTGACACTCACTCACTGACACTCACCCACTGACACTCACCCACTGACACTCACTCACTGACACTCACTCACCCACTGACACTCACTCACTGACACTCACTCACTGACACTCACTCACTGACACTCACTCACTGACACTCACCCACTGACACTCACTCACCCACTGACACTCACTCACCCACTGACACTCACTCACCCACTGACACTCACTCACTGACACTCACTCACTGACACTCACTCACTGACACTCACCCACTGACACTCACCCACTGACACTCACTCACTGACACTCACCACTGACACTCACCCACTGACACTCACTCACCCACTGACACTCACTCACTGACACTCACCCACTGACACTCACTCACTGACACTCACTCACTGACACTCACTCACTGACACTCACCCACCTGACACTCACTCACTCACTGACACTCACCCACTGACACTCACTCACTGACACTCACCCACTGACACTCACCCACTGACACTCACTCACTGACAATCACTCACCCACTGACACTCACTCACTGACACTCACTCACTCACCCACTGACACTCACTCACTGACACTCACTCACTGACACTCATTCACTGACACTCACTCACCCACTGACACTCACTCACTGACACTCACTCACTGACACTCACTCACCCACTGACTCACTCACTGACACTCACTCACTGACACTCACTCACCCACTGACACTCAACCACTGACACTCACCCACTGACACTCACCCACTGACACTCACTCACCCACTGACACTCACTCACCCACTGACACTCACTCACTGACACTCACCCACTGACACTCACCCACTGACACTCACCCACTGACACTCACTCACTGACACTCACCCACTGACACTCACT